>WEIV01007678.1:51229-100185 GCA_013390005.1 Calyptomena viridis | reverse complement strand
CTGTCATTGCCTCTTTAACCAGTTCCTTACCTACATTGTAATTCTTACACTAATCCCCATGTTCTACAGCTTGCCTAGTAATTTTTAGTGTGGCACCATATCAAATGCTTTATTGAAGTACAGATAAATTAGATCTACATTTCCCCTGTCTAGAAAAAAATAAGTTATCTTATCAAAGAAAGATACCAAGTTAAGCAGGCTTGATCTGCTCTTGGTAAGTCTGTTTTATCCCTTAAACCTCTTTTATCTGTATCACAGTTTATCCTAATGACTTTTATTTTTTTCTTTTAAAATATGTTCAAAATGCATGCATATCATTGAGATCCGTCTAATGGGTCTGCACCAACTTATGACTATCAGCAGAGAACTGCTGTGGGACATAGAGAACACTGCATCCTGCCTATGCCAAACCTCTTGTGATTGTAGTACATGAAGAGGTGAAATGTGCCAGTTTGGTTGCACTTTATTTTACTGCAGTACTATGTACAGGCATGGTCTGAGATGAGGATGTCTAGGCTGTTCGCCTGCGATGTGGGAAATTCATTTAGCTGCAGCTGCAGGTCTGTAATGTCACTTCAGAAAGAGATGTTGATTAAGAAAATTTCTGTTTCTACTGAGTGGTGGTGTTTGGATCTGAGTGATACGACCTTTAATTTTTTAAAATTTTTCTTCAGGATACGTCTGGACTTTCCACTGGGCAGCACTCTCTGGGTGGATTTACTTATATATTTATGATGGTCTTGGGTTTCTTGGCTTTTCAAGCAAAGCAGTTGCAAACTTGTTCTAACAGGTCACATCAAAACCACAAATAGCTCATATCCCTTTACTTGGAGCAGATCAGCTCCCTCTAAGCCCAGAGAAAAGAAGTGCCATGGGGTGCTTAAGGCTGTTGAAGGAGCTTACGTCCTCTGGGGCAAGTGTGATGAGGAACTGGAGAAAATTTGGACTCAAAGATAGTAAGAACTGGAGATTACACTATCTGAGAACATGGTCTGAGAGTTCTGAGATCCTCTGAGGATGAATGAAGTTGTCTGTATACAGTGTAGTTCAGTGATGCCTCAAAAATTGTTGGAAGATCCAGATTTGCTGGTTTGCCTCCTCCTTATGGGATGATTGCTGGCAGTGTTGACTTTATGGCAGTGGTGTAGCTCTACTGAAACTCTTAGCAATGCTCATAAGAACCTCCAAAATAAAGCAAATGCCTACAGAGAATGCTGAGAAGTCTTCTGCTGGGAGCCAGAGATACTCTGGTCCTTCCTTCCTTGCTTTGCCATTCTGGCATGTGATTGAGACATCACATTAAGCCTGTAAAATGTAGGTATGTAATGCAGTCTCTTTTTACAAGACACATACAAGAATGTGAACTCTGGGAGATGCTCTGGGTGGAATTTAACTTGCTTACAGTTGTTTACTTTGTCCTAGACTTTAAAATCGGGAAAGACTGAGTAATCAGTGGCTCTAGAGTATCCCTGTAGAGTATCCTTTTTCTGAACAGGCTGAATAGCTGACAGTATTCCTCCTACCAGCCGAATGATTGCTGTTTAGTTGAAGCTAAAGAAGCAACAAAAGTATAACTGTGTTTCCATTGTTGAGATTTTTAGCTACTGATTTCCTGTTCTGTCTGTATTTGTGTGCATTTCCTTTGCAGTTTGAAAAGCTATTGTTGAACTCTGGCAGATTCATTATGAAAGAATGACTTTAGATAGAAATGTTGACCCAGAACCTGCTCTAGAATGTTTTTGTCTCAGCTGCTGAAACACAGTGAAATGCAGCTTGATGACAAAAAATACTTATTTATTTGCTGCAGGATAATTCAGTCAGTATGGATTTTATTTGGGGATTGGTTTGTAAAGAAATTATATTTTAAGGAATCTTTGGGCATGGAGGTTTTTGTAGCTGTATTTATTTAATCAGCTCTGGGCACTTGAAACTTCACAGCAGGTTAAAACACAGGTGTTCTTGCTCCAGCAGAACACGACTTGAAAATAAAGTTTTCTGTGGGGCTGATGGGATGGAGATTTTAGCACATGAGGAAGAAATTTGCCTCCAGACGTTAGGGAGGAATGATGTTTCAGTGCAGTTTTTCAAGCTGCAAAGGTTAGTGACCAGTTCCCAATCAAATCAGTGCTGTGCTGGCTCAGGCAGGTTGACTTGCTTACCTGTACATTGAAATGACACAGAAGGTCAACAGAAACCTGTCTGTCTCTTGCCTGTGGCTACTTACTTACTGCAAGCAGTCTTACTGCAGAGCTTCAGCAATTTTCTTACAAATCCTCCTCTGATTGGAAGCCTTTACATATCCTTGCAATGCAAGACATTGTTTCAATTAAAAGCAATTTAATTTTGTTTTCAGTTAAAGCTGGGAGGGAGGACAGGGTGAAGCTTGTTTTGGAAAATAGAAAAAGGAGTGGGGTATGGATGGAAATACTGACATTGATGTCCCAGCTCGATATAGAAGTTATCATCTGCCAATGTAGATAGAAGCACTTGTGTCTGGAGTGGGCATGTTCTGAGTCTCTGGTACAAAGAAAGAGCTCTGGGGCAGCAGTTTAAAGACTTGCTAGATTAGTTTGGATATGTGGGTGTTGCTTTAAATTTTAATGGTCACTACAAATCAGTGCTACCGTAAAGCTAGAGGGCTAATGGTCTTTTAGAATTACTGAGTCAACTCCAGAGACTGGGTCCTCTATTGGTGTAAAACATTGCAGTTCTGTCAAAGTCCACCATAAGCTGTCAGTTTAGACCAGCTGGGAAGCCTGGCCCAGAAGACTGTGAAGATGAAGGTTACCAAAATTATCAAATAAATTGACATTATTTCTCCATCTCTCTTCTTTCCCCAGGGCAGCCATTGGGGCTCTGGCAGCTCTGCTGAAATCAAGTAAGACTTTTTCTTCATATTCTTTCTGGCTTTCCTTTCTGTGCTGTGCTGTTAGACAGAACAGTCCTGATGAACTGCATTCTCCTTTGGTATTCCTTTTTCCCTTGGTCCCAAAGATCAATGCATAGAAAAGAGGCAGTAGTACAGTATTTTCCTGTGTGAGTAGTTATGATTCTTGGAGCTCCACCAGCTCTGTGGGAGATGGTGCCCTGTGTTCCAGCAACCAAGCTGACAAGGGAGCCAGACTAAATCCTTATTTTGAGGATTTAGAGCAGTGGTTGTCCTGGGGCTTGGTAAAATGGGAGAAATGGGGAACTTCTCCAGCTGTTGACAAATGCTTTTTCCTCTCATCTAGCACCATGGGAGAGTGGGGCTTGGACCTCTCTGTGCTGTGGTGCTGTTGTACCACTGTACTTGCCTGGTTAAAATGCTGCTCTGATCAGAGGCTTGGAAAACTTCTGTTGTCCAAAACAGATGACCTTATTCTCACCTATAAGTTTTTCAGGTCTGATACTGTGCAGACAGGGCAGAGAGATGGTGATTGTCAGGGTACAGCCCTGCTGTGAGAGACTGTGCTTAACCTTTGAACCACCCGGCTGGGCGTGTTGCAGACCTTGACCAAGTCATTTTGAGACTTCCCAAATTTGTTGCTGCTTCCATGGAAAGGGAGAAAAGGGCACAAATAACAGCAATGTTGTTTGGTTGTGAATGGTAAAGTGATTTTAGGACAGCACATCGTCTATTTGCAGCCGATTTTTTTTTTTTTTAAAGCACTGAAACTGGAATTTGGGAAATGGTGTTGATACTGTGCAACCAAATAGAACACTAGAGACCACAAGTCAGCCTGAGCTGTGTTTTTGGATGCTTTCTGCAGTCTGATGCTGAGTGGCCAAAATGCCTTTTAGTTTTCTCCTTGTCCTGTGATTCAGGACATGAGAAGCTCCAGGCTTTTGGAGTAGACTGCTCTGCTAGCTGCATACAAATGAGCAAGTTGTGTCTTTTGGGAGGTGTGGGTCAGGAGATGTGAGAAATAGCTCTGGTTTGAGATAAATTCACCATGCTTGTAAAAGCAATTAATTCTTTTTCAGGATTGCACCAGGATAGCTTGATTTGTCACAGTTAACTTATTTGTGGCCATGACCTTAGTGCATTTGAATGGTGCAGGTGTTCTTGGGAAGTTAAAAATCAAACCTGGTGAGTGCTATAGCACTTGAAAATTGCTTATGAAAACAAGGCATAAAGCTGTATACAGCAAAGCACCCAGAAGCCCTTTAGCATGTTTTAGATGGGATGCAAACTAAATGGGAGGCAGGAATCCTGGAAAGTGCTACAATAGTGAATTGGTAGACTGATTATTGTGAGCTTTTTTGGAGACTTGCAGTAAAATGGTGGGGAGATTGTATTTTGCTGGGGCTGAAGACTCTTAGACAGAAGGAAAAGAATTTGCACATTCTTGAGTGTATCCCTGTAAGCTTGTCCTTGAGTGCTTCAGCCTAAAGTCATCACGGGGATCAGGTTATACACAGAGCTATGCTGGAGGGTCAGTGTTCCTTTTGCTTTTTACAGAGCTGCAGTGGGAAAGCTCACAGTAGTTTTAAAGGGAGCAGGCAGATGGCAGTGTGTCTCCCTGATGGATTCAGAAACATCCATCTTCATCTCCTCAGGCTTCCATAAGCTCTACTTGAGACTTTGTCCACCTGCAGAGCCAGGGGCTGGCTAGAAACTGTTTGGCTTCTCTTTCCTAACAGAAGCTGATGCTAAATGCTCACTTAACAGGTGCATAACTGCAAGAAGCAAGATATGCCTAGAAAAAAGACATCGGTGTAGTAAAAAATTACCACTCCAGCTGTACTTGGGAAATTGTTGCTGTTGTGTTTCAGAGGGGAAAGCAAAAGATTATCCAGAGAAATAAATGAGGGGACACTACAAACTTGTGCTTCATTCACAACAGGGAGGAAATGCTTGGAAACCCAGTGCAAGAAGAGTGACCTTGGTTACGCTGTTCCCCTGTGCATAGTGATTGTCACATCATGATAGTCATAGAGATGGTGAAAAATGTAGGAAGAGAAGTTTAGGTCCCTTCTAATGACAGTGCTGCATCTTTCTATCAGTGGGAGCTTAGATCACTGATATAGAGAAGATATTTCTTGCCTGACCATTAGCTAGTCTCTCATTTCTGACATATCTCTTTTCAAGCACCCCAGAATGTTTTACCAATCTTTTCATGCTACTCTCCCAGTTGCTGTTTCCCACCTGCCATGCCCATATGGACCCAGCAAATTACTTGTAGCAAGTTCTTCCTCCATTGCACTGTTGTTCTAATAATATCTGTTGTCTCTCCACCATGTTAATTCCCTCTGACTGAACTGCATTATTATACAAGCTGAACATGTTGCTTGGTATATATCTGTAATGGTGTGAAGTGCCATGAGAGCATCAGGAGCTTTTTTAATCTTCTCTTGAATGTTACAGTCAAGCTTTCCACTGTTACCTCTGTCCATCCTTCCTTCTTCAATTTCTAGATGCTTACCACATCTAGGTAAGCAGGGTGGGATGAGGAGGTAGATCCTGAGAGCTATAAACTGAGGTGGGATTAGGCACTGCAGCTTTCCCAGAGTCTTTTCTCTCTGTCCCAGTGTGCACATGCTACTTTTCTCCAGCCTCCTTTGGTTTTATTCTACTTCTTCTCTGTACATGTGTCTTCATATCTTGATTTGGCTCTGTATTGAGGCCTGAGAGGCTCATCACTAAGCAGTCCTGAGATGTGGAGGGGACATACCCCAGTTGGAACCTGTTTGAGCAGCACTGGAAAGCATGGAATGCCCCCCAAGTCGCTCTTAGACATGGGCTCTATTATTTTTTGTGAAATCATACCCCAGAATAAAACAGGCAAATCATTCTCAGTCTTGGGGGAGTGCAATAAAGCTGGACCCCTGTTATCTAAGCACAGACAAGCACATACCTGGGGTGTGCAGGCTGGAGGGGGTGTGATGGACCAGGAGCCACACGGTGGCGATGTGATTATAGGGATCCCTGCTCCCAACGCACCTAATCCAATATGTATTTTGGGTGAGTAATTTGTTTATCAGCAGGTTATTTGAATCTAATTTTGGTTGTATTTGTTATTCCCGACTATCTGTGCTTCCCAGAATTACCAGCTTGCATGTCTTTAAGGAAATTAGCTGGAGCTGGTCTCAGAGGCATTTGCTGAGCGGATATTGAGGGAAAAGGCTGGAGAAACGGGCAGGGCCCTTGGTGCAATGCTTGCCTAGTAAAATTGTAATGAGCAATTTAAAAAGACAGGTTGTGGTGACCTCCTGATCGTGCTTATTTCATCAAGACAATTCTGTGTGCTAACAGCAGTTATTGCCCATGACCTTTCCCCTCTCTTTCTGTATCTCTTCCTTCCTCTTTTTGTGTCTTTGTCCTCACGCCTCCCCCCACCAGCTTTTCATCTCTCATTTCCTGCTCTTTCCTCCTCATCTTCTGTCAACTAACCTTTATTTAACCTTTCACCCACTCTTTTTTTTTTATCAAAGCATAAGGATTATGCCTTGTGGCTGGTGGGATAAAATAATCAGTGTCATTATTTTCCTTTTATGCTGGCATCAGGGAGGGGCAAGTAACTCTGAGGAACAGAAAGCAATGTTCTAGCACAGAAGCAGATTAGGGTTTCTGAAAGGCCTATGTCTGAATTCATAATGCTTTACAACAGATCCAGTGACGCAGGTCTTTGATCTTGAGTCAAAATACCCTATTGTTAAACCACCCCAGTTCCTGTAGCCAACAGCATGATGTCTGTGATTCGCCTAATAATGCACCAGGTACACACTTCTCATTATCAGTGTAAGACTTTATTAACCATCTTTGGATTCAAACTCCAGTATCAGTCTGTCTCCAAATCCACAATCACAACGTGTAGGGTATTTGGATCAGAGTTGAATTTTGCAAATAGTTTTATTTAGAATAATCCAAAACAAGTTTTGTGTCTATCTTTTCTTCCTGAATTTTGGAATGTAGATAGTCTTGATTCTACACTTGTAAGTTCACCTCTTTGAGAAGAGCCACTTTTTGGGAAAGAAAATTATTTTTCTATGCCCTTTGTATTCCCTCCCCCAAGACTCTTCATACACAGACATACCACAGACTGAAAGTAACTCCTGAGAAGATTTGTTTTATCTCTTGGGGCTTGGCAACTTCCTCCTGTTTTGCTCCTCAGGGTGGGTATAATGAAACTTTTGTCAAGGAGCTGCATTATTATCTGGTGATATCCTTAATAGTGATTGCTTATGCTTTATCTTGGCATGGTCAGTGTTTGTGCCTTCAGTGATGATCTGGCTTCAGAAAATTCAGTGCCCGAATTTGAGAAATCCTTCCAGATTCTAGCATCCTTATTTGCCCTCCTTCAAACCATTTCATCACAGTGGAAATTTTGTGTAACTGTTTTTTTTTTTTATTTCTGCCTTTCTGATGAGTTGCAACCAGAATATTCTGTGAAACTGAAAAGTAAAGGAGAAAAAGGAAATATTTTTGAAAATGAGTTTCCTTCTGAGGTTAATTCAGAAGAGTTTTGCTTGCTCTTCTGTAATTTCTGCATATGGACAATGAAAATAATCCCCATATCATCATATGGTTTGTACAACTGCCACTGAATTGGACAACACCTGGAACTAAAACAAGTATTTTGGAGGACAAAAAATGAGCTGTTCTTGTACTGAAGCTAAGCTGGTGGCTGATTCCTGGTGTAAGAGCAAACATGGCACTTACAGTTGCTAGAAAATCCCACCTGTGTTCTCTACTTTTGTGCCAGTGTTCTTTGTGTATCCTAAGTGCTTAAATAAAAGCCTGGATTCCAAAGTTTATGGGGCTCGACTAAAGCCCAGTCTTCTGGCTTCCACCAAGAGATGAGTTAATACCAGCTCCTTGCTGGAACTGTAGAGCCCACTGGCTCTGAACTCATTCCAGCACTTCAGATGTGACAATTTTCTTTCTGTAGAGTCCCTGTGCTTTTCTCTAGCAAAACTGGGCTCTCAGTGACCGAATAAAATAGCTGTGTTCTCTTTGCTTTAGGATGCATCCTGCATCTTTTATTCCCAAGAAGCAATGACTAGAACAGAGTGGGGAAGTTGAAGATTTTCTTATTCCTTTCACTGCTTTAGGAGCCATAGGGTTAATTCAGCAGAGCATTCTTAACTCCAGACTATTGCAGTGTATGTTCCTGGCATAATGAATCAGCTGAGTGGCATCAATAAAGAGATTTAAGCAGATAGACAGAAAGATAAATATCTCTTTGTTCTGCCTGGTAAGCAGTGCATTGCTCACCATATTTCAGGTTGACTGTAATTCAGTTTTGTGATTAAATATGCTGCATGTTTTCCAGTGGTCCCTGGGCTCTTGGCAAACACTTCAAAGGGGACTGGATTGTGAGGAGAGCTTCAGAAATGTCCACAGAAACACTGGCAGTCATGAGACTTTTATCTGCTAAACTGAAAACCTGACTTTAGAGTCTGTCCTTGTTCCCTAACATGAAAAAAGAATTCTGTCAAAGCTGGGGACTTCTTTCTAATGTCATCTCCTTGTTAATTTAGATATATCTTTAACCATTTGAGGCTTCTGCATTTCTGGCTAACTGCACAGATAATTCAGGTCATGTTCTGTGCTGTAGTGCTTGAACTTTCACTGAACTGGAAGCTACAAGTGAAAAGTCAGTTCTAGAAGTGTGGGAAACTAAGAAGACATTGAGCATTTCCCTATCACCTATCCCAGCCTCAGCAGGCAGAATTGAAACTCTTGCAAAGAAAATAGTATGCCAGGGACAGGTTTGGGGATGGTAGTGAAGACAGAGCTCCCCTGTCAGAAATGCCAGAATAAGACTATGAAGACAGACTGTCACGGGAGAAGGGTCAGAGACTGCTCAGACAGATCTGAGCTAATAATTAATTTAGTTTTAATGAGTAAATCTGGGTATGTAAAATATTTAATAAGTACAGATGGATTGGAGAGCAATACTCTACTATTGACTACACTTAATTATGGGATACAAAGATTATCATGTAAGCTTACTATATGTATCTTAAATGTGACATGCATGCAAAAGATGTCACTTACCAACTCATCACTGTCTGGTGTCAGCTAAGGGATCTCTCAGCCTTGATGAGTAACCTTGAGAGACATCCCTTCTCAAAGGGAGGTCATCACCACAGAGGCAGCTGCTACAGACAGAGAGCTCAACAGGCCCTGATGGCTGCAAATATTTATAGCATAAAGTGGTTGATGTACAGTCAGATTTTTGCTGTTAATGCTGTTCAGCCCATTCTTTTGCCAGAACAGTTGTTTTGGGTTTGGTACTGAGTTCCCACTGACGGCCTCACACACTAAAAGTCACTTCAATTCACTCAAAATAGAAAGCACCGTCCCATGGCACTTCTGAAAGCTGCATGGGATGACAACTTTCATTTCCACTGGACACTGACCATACCAGGGACAAGGAAAGGGATGAACTAAAAAATAACAGCAAGAGGGTCAAGAGACACAGGACATTTTGCCACTTACCACAGAGATCCTATATACTCACTCCAGGAGGGGTGAGTTCTTGCTGCCTTCAAATCTGTGCAGTGCTGCTTGTACCTGTATGATTCATTTCCACCATCTGTATTTGTGCCAAAATATAGATAGATACCCATGCTGGTGCATCCCTCGATGGAGAGACCAACAGACACAGACAGGTGGGGAGGCCTCCTTTTTCCACTCTGCCTTCTGGAGGTCTTGGCATGCTTCCTTCTTCATTTATTCACTACTTTATTGACTATAGAACAGAAAAAATGGAAGAAAAAATTAAGAAAAACACTGACAGCACAGGAGAGCAGAGGAGAATCAATGAAATCAGACAAGAGAAACAAAATGAATGTGTTTTTTGCTCCTTCAGCAATTAATTCTCATTGCTTCTGATCAAAGGGCTGAGGAAACTGTAGTCCTGCCTCTCCATCTCTTTCTCACAGAACACACTATCTCAGCTTCACTTTTCAAAGCAACTATTATGATCCTAAATGTGGTAAGTACTACAGAAAACATGAGAGGAAACAGCAAAGTTATTCTGCTTGGCTCCCTCCATGCTTTTCATTGTGTATTAAAACTGAGACATAGGACAGTTGTGTGTTCTGGTCCCTATGGGGCTGGGATTCAAATGTGGAAATCTGTCTTAAAAGATGTGAGGAAAAAAATCACAAACACAGTTCATGAGAATTCTTTTTTTATTTTTTTAATAAATTCCCCCAAGAAGCTCTACACACAGCATTTTCCAGTTTTTCCCTCTTCCTATTGACATTGACACAGAAAGCTTAGACTTCAAGCACCGAGTGCTAGAGGCTATAAAACCCTAAATCTAGTCCAATTTCATCTGTCCCTGCACAGTTCAGGGAAGCTCTGAGTCTGATCTAAATTGTCCCTACCTTACACTCCCCAACTCTCTTCTTGTTGTCATGTTTTATATACTTATTGACTTTTACAGAGCTTCCTGAGTAATTCTTCAAGGAAGATTGACTGATTTAAGGGGTTAGGCATCCTGCAGGTTAGTAAACATGACAGCTGGTTGAGGATTAACAGGAAATCATGAATAAAATCATTGAGATTGATAAGGAATCAAGCAATTAAAGTTTTCTCTCAGAAAGTCAAATAGAAAACAGAAATACAGAGTGAAGGTCAAAGGAGAAGGATGACCTTCTATATGCTGACAACAACTGAGCCTCAAAATACAAGATGTACTGTCAGAGTTTGTGTGAGATGGTTCACAACAAGGGGATACAGTGCTGGAGAACTGCAGGCCAAGGTGTAGAGCCTGGGCAGAGCTCTGTAGGACTGGAATAGTGGTGAGACCAGCAGGAACATGTGGCAGGAAGATGCAGAGCAGGATTAAAATAAATTGGCAAACTTTTCTGGGGGTGCTGTTTGTTGCCATCCCTGTGGTGCCAATGGTAGATAAAATTGCAGGACCAGGCCAGGTAGAAATCAACCCTCCAATCCCTCCTCTAGGTAAGAGTTTGCTGCAGAGACCAGGCTGAGATGACTTCAGGTGACTTCTTTGCCCTTTCCAAAGTCTCCATCCGCTTCATCGCTGGGACTGAGGTTTGCTGCCTATGCTGCTTCCTGCTGCCTCCTTCCATGGCTTCCCCTGTTACTATTTTCTTCAGGCAGCATCTTTCTATTCTCTCTCTTAACCTCTAGCAGCTTCTTGTGTCCTGTGAATCCCCACTGATGACTTTAAAGTTCCAGGTGTAAGAGGCTCTGGCACTTTGCTTAATGAAGTGGAAATGGATTGGAGCCTACTAGCTCTGGAAAACCTGTACCAAGAGCCATCTGCCGTGAGCTGCAATTGCTGCTTGATATGCAGGGAGCTGAACTCATGCCTTATGTATGGTACCTGGCTCCTCCATTGATTACTGAGTTCCTGACAGCTTCTAATGTGTGTCACAGCAAGGAATGTCAGGACCAGTCAGGAAAATATGTTTAGGCAGGGTTGGTTTGAAGGGAGGGAGCCTGGAGTGTGGCTTCATGTTTGTCCTGAGGGGCAGGGCAAGGGACACAGTGGGTGAAGGGATGTGTTCTAGAATACTCAGCAGATTTTGTATTTTATCACAAGTTTTATGGTCTTTGGCTTTTAATTTGATATTCTGGAGCTACATGATTAAGGGAATATTGCAGCTATCCTTTCACATTTTTATAAAGTTTGTTGTTGTTGTTTAATTTTTTTTATTTTCTTGCCTGTGCAGTAAAACCTTTAAACATTACCTGAATGTGACCTTTAAAATCTTGGAGCCAGAAAGCAACAGAAAATAAGACCAAACTGCTATTGTTCATGTTGGTGTTTTGTTAATTTTTAAATTCTATGGGTTTTCAGAATCCCTTGATTCATGGCTTTCATTACACAGGTATGCGTGGGAATACATTTAGAAGTTAAACATAATTTCTCTGTCTGTGACAGGAGTGTACAGCCAAAAGGTTTCTGAATTTGTTGATCTCAGCAAGGTGTTCTCTCAGGACTGAAGTACAGCACTATGTGAAGATTTTATGACCTGCTGTTGACTAATCTTACTGTTCTTTAGCTTTTCTCACTCCTCAACAGCTTCTTAGTTTCAGAAAATCTTATGGCACTGCAATTGGAATTAAGTTTATTAGCCCTTGGAAGGAGATATAGGCTCTGCCCATTCCCAACTCATGGTTTGGTTCATCTGGAGGGTTCTGGAGCAGCTGTTTCCAGACAGACAGGAGAGATACAGATTCTTTTTTTCATGTATAATTCCAAGAACCTAGGTAATGTTTAGCAAATTAAAATAACAACAATAACAACACAAATAATAATAGCAACATAACAACAATAATAATTTAAAAATATTTTTTTTTAACCAAGACCATTGAGCAAGAATAAACAGGTGCTTAAGTCTGAGTTCAAGCACTGATTAGCCATGTGGTTATCAAAGAGGAAGGAGTTTAATTCAGCCTTTTCTCTGTTTTCAGAGTCTAACAGCCGCCGGGCAGTGAACAGAGGCTACCTGGGTGGATTGCTGAGACTTTATCAAGATTGGCATCACAATGATGTCTCCAACAACTACATTTACATTCGTAGGGGTCTCCTGCTCTGCCTAAAGTACATCACTAACATCCAGCTGGGCAGGGAGACTTTCCTTGGTTCCCAGGGAATGGAGATTCTCTTCACAAGTGTGCAGGTAAATGGTGCTTTTTGTGTTTAAATGAGGTTATTTGGTAATTAGTGCTGGATTCTACCCCACAGCGTAGGAAATTCCATACTTATATAAATTCAGGATAGGACATGTAGATGAAAAAACTGATAACATTATGAAGTGGTGACTTTTCTATGGGTAGTACTTCAGAAAAGCTGAAAGGTTTCAGTTTAAAACAAACCTTAATTCCTATGACTCTCATGAGAATTCTAGTTCAGGCTTTTAGTGCCTCTTTTCTGCTTCCCTGTGCATCCTGCTGTCTGCTTGGACTTCCTCTCCTGAAGAATAATGCAAAATAAAAAAAAAAATCTCTATAGAAGAATTGCTTAGGTGTTTCCTGAGATTTCTCCTCTGTGGAATCCAGATCATTCCACCCAATCAGCCTTTAAAAACAACATGCTCATTTAGTTAAGCCTTTCCTAATGGGGAATATCCATCAACTGTTTTTCAGGATGCTAAATTTTAAACTTGTGAAACATTAATGTGGGTTCAAGAAAGATGCCACATCCTGCAGATGGTATCTCTCTAAGGTATAGAAAAGGCAGGGACAGAACAGCAAGGGTTTCCTCAGTCTCTCAGCAACATGCTTCCTTAGCCTGCTTTGGAGAATTTAGGGAAAATCCTTCAGTTGTAGACCTGATTTCACAGGATTGTTTCAGTTGTCATTCTTACTGGCCAGTGCATTACCTCATTCTAGGACCATCACAGACCGAAAGAAATGCCTGTCCCCTTCTCCTTAAGAAAATCCATCACCCTGTGATCCGGTGGGTTTGGTTCTTCCCCTTTCCCATCAGTGTCATAAACGGTTCATGTGTGACTGGCAGATATTTTTTACTAGCAGTATATGGGAGACTTCTGGAATTTTTTCACTTCACTTTCCTCATGAGGAATTGACCATTTCTTTAGGTGGGATGAGAACCAGAAGACTTTCCAAGGGACTATGGCTTCTGTTAATGAGAAGTCCCTGGTCTGCAGGAACTTGAATAAGGTGGATGGAAACAGCTGCTTGAGGGTAGATGTCAGCTCGTTCCCCCTCAAGAGCCTTCTGCAGCCCAGGAAACTTCTGAGCTAACATCTCCTGATAGCTCAGCCTGGGAGCAACTCCATGGGAAGTGCAAATATGGGGTCACCTTGGGTGAACAAACAGGAAATGACATACTAAGACTCCAGTAAACACTGATAATGTTAATCCTTCCAAAGGTTAGAAGTGGAGCGGAAATGACAGCTCCAGGGGCCTCCAGTTTGCTTTTTTTTTTGTGATGTGAGCTATTAGGGAGACCTTGGACAAGAAATTATCAAGGTTAATAAATTCAAAGCTCAATATTCCCTCACTGCTTCTTTGGGATATTGTCAGTCTTACAGTGTCCCTCCAAGACATGAAGTGTTGGCAGGAGTCTGGCAGCCTTAGGAAGTCTCACTCATGCTCTTCCCTACTCTGTCCTGAGGTAGAGGCTGCTGCTGCTACTAAAGTCTTCATAATCTTCATGGTAGACAAAAAATGGGAAATCTTGTCTCCAGAGAAGGACTGCAGGCTGTCACAAGAGAGAAAGAGATGAAGACAGAGCAAGACAAACCACTCCTGTTTGGGAAAGCAGTGACTTTTTGTATACACAGTATTTTGGTGCCTTTAGGAATTTGCTGGTTGTGGTGATCAACCTTGACCAAACTCTAAGCAGCTAATGAGATTTTAAAAGTGTTAAAAGCTGGCTAGAAAAGTTCTGCTGAAACTTTTTAAACCTTTTTTCTTTTAATCTATTAAAATGGAAACAGTTTTGCCAAGATGGGTTTGTTTTAAACTCTAGTGGAAATCCTATTTACAAGGATGGTTTTCAATTGAAACCTCTCTGGCTACTTATTGTCTGGGCTGATGGACAGATGAAATACCTGAGCCTTTAATAGCCCTTAAGCTTATGTCTTTACAGGAAGAGCCAACAGTTCAAAGACTGTCACCTTACATAGATTAGAAGTGACTGCTACATTATTTGAGGAGAGTTCAGAGATATTTTAGAGGAATTTAGAGATATTTTGAGTTCTACTTCTACCTGGAATGAAAAATAACTTTAGATAATGAAATCATTTGTGGGAAGGAAGTACTATCTGTTCCCATTGCTTTTTCCTAGCTGCACTTAGACTTTTCTGACAGTTAAATGGTTTAGTCACATTAACACTGGCTGGTTTTGTGTGCAGTGACAAAGCTGCCTACTCTGAGACAAGAAAACAGGTTGGTATCTGCTTTAGGAGAGATAGCTGCAAGGAATGTTATTTTGCTATTTTATCACTTATCCATCTGATGTCCTAAACTTGCCTGATTTCTCTTCAACCTTCCTGTACTACTCTAGGATAATACAATCCTATACTCCACTCTCAGTTTTCCAGGAGGAGCATCCATTAGCCTCATCATCTTTTGTCTCACTGTCATATTGAAACCTCTTTTTTTTGTTTGTATCACATACTGTAATACGTGGATTCAGTAGAGAATTCAGTAGATTCAGTAGAGAATAGAGAATTCAGTAGATTCAGAAATTCAGTAGAGAAAAGACAGTGTGGAGACTAAAAAGCAGATCTCCTGAATTCAGAGTAGCTTTACATGAGTTTTCTGAGTGAAGGATTCACTCTTCTCTCATTCACATTATCCCACCACAAAATAAATGGGGTAGCTTACACACATACAAAGCAGTCTCCTGGTATTTCTCAGGTGACAGTAAAAAGGGCTTTTCCAATACAGTGATGAAATATTTTTCAGTCATTTGTAAACTGTGTTCTCTTGGAATCTGAGAGCACTTTATGAGCACTAATGAAAACAGTCCCACAAATTCCCTGTAAGGTATCTAAAGGCTTGTTTGCACTTGTAAGCTAATTTGCTGTAAAGAAAAATATGACTTTCAAATAGCATCATTGAATAACTCCGTGTGTGGAAGTTCATTGACTGGATGAATATGCCTTGTTCTTGACTATTTAAATTCACTTGGCAGTAGATTAAGATGGCTCTCCCAAGGCAGGCAATTAAACATTCCTGTGTTCACTGTTCTAGTAAAAACAGAACAGTTTTAGTAAACTAAACCATAGTGAGACTGTTCAAGAATGTTAGCCTGTTCCCACATGGAGACAAACTTTCCTAATCCTTCCTTTAATAACAAGCAAACAAAGGCAACCATGTGAAAAAGTGAATAAATTGAAACAGAAATAGAAACCAGTTCTCCTTGGTGTTTGCTCTACCCATAATAAAATTTTCCTTAGAGATGCTTTCAAAATTGTCTTTTCTCCCCTCCATGTTCCAAACAGCCAGAGATCTAGAAATACATATTAAGATTCTTATAGTGAGTCTTGTAAGCATGTCAGCTTTAGATGATTTTTTTCCTAGCCTCCCTACAGGAATCCTGGTTAATCCCACTGAATCTTATAATGCTGTTCAATCATACATGAGAAAACAGAGTAAAATCTTGTACAACCAAAAAAACCCCAATACAGCCATTTTCCTGTTCCTGATTATAATAAAGTACTTTAGATTCATAGGATCATTTAGATTGGAAAAGACCTTTAAGATTGAATGTAATCATTAGCCCAGCACTGCCAAGCCCCCACTAAATCATGCCACTTTGTCATAGAAGGAGATCAGGCTAGTCAAGCAGGACCTGCCTTCTAAGGGTCATTTTGTGTTCTTTATTATGTCTTCTTGACCATCTACTAGGTTCTGCTGAGTGTTTGGATTGTTTGGGTTTTTTTGTTCAGCCCAGATCCTAACTATAGTCTGTCAGACAATCACATGGAGTATTTATTCTGCCCTCTGGGTTGTTCCATTTTGGTGAAGGGANTTCTACCCTCTTACCCTCCGACTGCTGCAGCGCCCAAACCATCTAACCAAGGACTCCCAGGCAAGGTCAGGCTAACTAGCCCACACACACAGTCCCTGTTAGGGACATGTGGATAGGGGGTACCGCTTGCCTTGGGAGGCCTTAGTCACCTGGTGGCTGGTGTCCCTTGGGAAGGACCCTTGTGCCATCGGGTGACCCACACCTGTCCGGTGCCCTCGGCGTGGCAGCACAAGCCAGCCAGGGCTGAAGAAAGGTGTCGGGATTGCTGCCACCCAGGCTGGTGCCATGGCAGTGCAGCGCTATCGTTTGTTTATCCAAGCTCCTTGTCTCTCTTATATTGAAGACATATACCTCTGGTCTCCCGGAGGTCTTTGCTTTTAGTTCTGTGGGGGTTTTTGTTTGTTTTCTTTGGAACAAAAGTCTAAGGAGTTCACTTTCATAATGTGACATAGGAGCAGAAAATATGGTATAATGCAGTAATTAATTATTTTATGACTAGGTAATATATAGTGATCTCTCAGAATAACTATTGAGCCTAATACTTAACCACAGAGAAAGAATACAGTGGGAACACTTTCTTTGAGAACACATTGCGTAGACTGAATACAGTGAAATAGTGGTTTTAACTGTGTGGGTTTTGGCAAGATGGTTCTAGTTGTGGTGAAGCTGCAGAACCACAGATTTTGGGATGTATTGGCAGATAAAACGTATAAATGGGCTCCATAAAGCAATTTTTAAACCAGTGATATTAAAAAACATATCACTTCACTGCTACCTGTGTTACCTTCCTTTATTATACCCTGACTATAATGTCTTGAAGCAGAACTGGGGGATGCTGTGTCTTCTAAATGACATAAAGGGATGGAAGTCCCCTGAGGTCCATACCAGCTTGTATGTCTGTAAGAGATGAACTGCAGGAACTTGAGGTCTTGCTGGTCCAGGCATATTTCATTAGTGGTAAAAAGAAGAGGGAAAAAAAAGGTGAGGAGGAGCTGAAAAAAAAGCCATAAATAGAAAGATTTTATATTCCAATACAAAGAGTGGCTCTGCTCTGGGGGACTGTGTATAACAGGAAGGACAGTTGAAAGAGACTATTCTTAATGTTGTTCTCCTTTGGTTCCTAGGACTGTTTATCTTGTAAAAATCTGGATCCTATCATAACCACTGCAACTCAGATTCTGAGAAAGTGCTACCCCAAGGAGCATCTGCCTGTGACAACAGTAAGAAGTTCCTATTCCTTTCCTCTTCCTGGGAATGCCAAGACTGAAACTCCACATGAGGGATCTGAAGGTAAATGGCTGAAGGCTGAGTTCAATAGGAGGATAAGGAGCATGGCATGAGAATTAAGTGTGGGATCTGGGGAAGGGAGACTTGGTATCATAGTCCTGATGTTTACGGTTCAAATTAATCTGATGACCTACAGTCTCATTCATTAGAGAACAAATTACTTCCAGGTCCTCTTGAAGCTGGGAAAGTCTGTTTGGAAAATAAGTTAAAGACTAAAAGGAGCAAGGAAAAACTAAGAAAAGTTCTTCTATTATCAGAAAAAAAAAAATAGAGCAGAGTAGGCATAGCAGAAACTGGAGATGCCTTTGCTCCGCAGTAACAGAGGGAGACACAATTGTGCTGGTGCATGGCTGTTTGGTAGAGGGGCTGCCCTGCAGCTTTGTCAGTAAAGAATTGTGGTAATTATTATACTTATCACTTTCTAAACTAAAACCAGATAGCTTTCATGCTGCATGAGTAAAAAATGTGAGATCTTGCTGAAAAAGCAGAGCTCAAGTACAGGCAGGATAAGTACTCCACAGAGAAGGAGAAACAGCAGGCTTCATGACACACAAACCATTTCTGTTGCATTCAGTTTCATGTGGAAGATGCTCAAATACTATAACAATCATAGCAGTAAAACACCCTAATCTAGATAATATAGATTAGGAGCATCCTGTAATATCATTGCAGCCAAGCAGAAAATCTCTGTATTGCTTTCTGAAATGAGTTGGATCCATGTCATGGGGACATTTGTCATGGTTTCGAAAGGCAGTGCTTGAGTCCAAGAGAATAGAGCTTTAAAAACGGAGTGATTTAATGCCAGATTCATTTATACGAGATTAACAAATGTTTGAATCAGGGTTGTGGTGGGTTGTAGAGTGTGTGGCACACATAGAAGAGTTTACATGTATTTGTGTGCAGGGTGTGAGAAGGATATTAGGTTGAACACCTTTGCCTCTACCTCTTTCCTACTTCTACAGGTGACAATGAAAGTGATGAAGAGGAAGAGGCTGAAAAAGAACTGGATAACGAGGATGGGGAGAGTAAGGAGGAAGTAGGTATATGAGCCAGAGTTTCCATAATTATCTACATACTGGAAAGTAAAACTTTTCATTGTTCAAACTTTTCATTTTGACCCCCTGAAAGGCTATCTTAGCAAAGAATGTAGATGTGTGTGTGGTCCCACATGAACACACTACATGGATCGTAGAAGGGCACTTGAAAGAAGACAAGGAGAAAGCACTGACTTTCATTAAAGAGTCTTCGCCATTTATTTTATTAATTGCCATGCTGGTCACTCAGGATGGTGTGGTCTCTGTTCCTGCAGAGAGACTGACCAGTGACTATTAGAATCATACACACAGTCAGGGATAAATGGTGGATCTTTGATTCCACTAGGTATATGCCAGAAAAATGGCACTTAGTCAGGGAAAATTGATTTATCACCTATGAAAACTAATCCTCTCTTTATTCCCATACCAGAGAATATGTGGGCTGTGCCCTTACGCTAAGGAAAAGGTTAGTTCTTTCAAGCCACAGCTGGGGCATTTGAACCTATATTTCTTCTTTATTTGCTGCTGCACACAGACAAATAATACAATGAATTATTCAATACTTCTTTGAATTCTGCCTTAGCACTCTCCCTGCAGTGACCTAACTGGCAAAAAAACCCCTACCAGCTGAGGATGAGAGTGAAAACTTTTTGGTGTGAAAATACAAACAAGCTCATCTGCAAATATGAAGTAGTGAATGCTGCTAATAAGTCTTATCCACATAAAATGGCTTGGGAAGGCAAATCAAAGAAATGAAGTTGCAAATATAGTCTAATTAGATATAATTGAGACTTCTGTGAAAGGGTGTTCTCATTACTTGCCCTGTCTTTTTCTCCTCAAGTGTTAAACTGATGTTACCCAATGAAAAAAGGAAGTTAAAAAAAACCACCACACGTTAGCTGAGTGTCCTAACTTGCCCCTGTCTAGATGTTCTTATCTGAATATTAGAGCTCATCAAGATGCTCATTAGGAATGAGGTTTGTAGTGAATTTATCTCCTTCTTTAATTAGTTATTCATTCAGAAACAGCTCCTGTATGCTTCTGAACTATTTCATTATTCATAAGGATTTACCAAGTAGATGTAAGTAGTTTGGGTTTTTTTTCCCTAAAAGCTTGTTCTGTATATGAGTTTTAAATACTGTTTGTCTGGTGTGCTGGTCATATATCTCCCGTGAAAGATCTTGCTAAAGGGAAAGCAAGCAGGGAATGGATAATGAACTTTCAGCTTACCTTTTATTTTTTTTTTGTATGAGAGCTTTTGCACAATGCCTTCTGGTATTGATGTGGTTTACAAACATTTTCACAGCTACATAACATATCCATGCATACCAGCAGTATCAACTAAACTGAAACTTGGCTCTACACTTCCATCAGGAATGGTTCAGACAGTTCTTTGAAAATCAAAATCACCACAGCAATCATCTATTCTTTTCAATCCAAATCTTCAGCAACTTTGAAGCTACTTATGCATCAGTGTGCTGTTAGTGTTAAATCCTTTTAAACTGACCTCATGCTCCTTGCAGCTCTTCATTGCCTTTTCACCTAGGCTCAAAGAACAGTTCTGATTCTGCTTTGTGACACAAGTGTGGTTCAGGGTTTGAAATGCTATGGACACTTGTGCATTCAGGCAATTTCACATTTTTCTTTTCATAACAGCTTCAGAAATGAGTTTGTTTGTCAGGAGCAAATAACTTCTTCAATGGCATTTGTGGGGCATATCTAAAGATACGTTACATTATTTGAATAATGCTGTAGTGTAAAGCCTGGTCATCAATGCACATCTCCATCCTTCCCTCTCCCCCCATCTTTTCCTGTTTTTGTGTTTTGGTTTTTTTTTCAATGCAATGGCTGAATGTTTGACACAGTTTAGCTTTTGTTCCATATCTGATATGGATGAGGCTGCACATTGATGCACAGGAACCTTTGAGTGTGAAATTTTCAGATATTGCTCTTATCCTGGTTCACTGATGGTTGAGATCATCTTGTGGGGCACATGTGATATATGTGCTTTTCTAATTCTGCTTTTGTAGGATTATGACTTGGAGACAGATGTGAATAAATTGAGGTCAAGGCCTATGCTTGACTGGCCAGAGGAAGACCTTGGGAAATATGAAGCAATGTGTCCAGAACTTTCGTTTAATTTTCAGGTATGATTATAGTGCAGTTTCCTTTATTTGTGAATATTCCAGAATTCAAGAAATACTTGAAAGGGAGTATTGACAAGTGATGACTAGACAAGGCTGTTGCAAAAGGAAACCTGTAAGTCTTACAGGACTGGAAAACCAAAGATTACGACTTTTTGCTATAGTTTATTGGTACGAATCATGAGTGATAAAGGGAATGATGTTTGATGCACATTTGTCTGGATATAGATTAAGTAAGTACTGTTGAATCAATTGCCACATGAGAAATCTGTCAGATAATTTGTATCCTTGCTGGCAATTTCAACAGCAATATCAAGATCAGAATGAGATGTGGAAAATAAATACTGTCAACTAGTGGTTTGAAGGAAAACGAGAAGATTGCACTGCCACTGAGTGAAATGAACAGTTCAAATCATTTTTTCAGGTGCAGTTTGGGAGAAAAAGCTGGACTATTGCACTCATTACAAGTCTTGGAATTTAGGAGAGAAGCAAACCCTGATTCAAATATGAATCTGGAAAAGACCACTAGTTTAATGTATCTTCTACACACATATAATATTGTTACATTAATTGTCACCACAAGTAACCAAATTGGATTAAATTATACTCTTGCATGAAGGCGAGGTGGAGTTTTGCATGACAGATTGGCTGCCTTTACCCTGCTGTAACATTTATATTTTTAAAAAATGCCTTGCAAAATATCTTCCCTTCTTTGTTAGAACAATTGGTTTTGGTTGAATCATCTGGGTGAGTCATTTCTGATTGGATCCTTTTGGTTTCTGAGGACTTCTGTTGAAAGAGTTTTGTGGATAGAGAAATACTGGCAGGTGGTCCAGAGCATTTTGCTCTGGCTGTTTTATTGGTTGAATACTGTTTTGGGAGATAGGTAAATATTTCCCCTTTCTTCCTTGAAAGTTTTCCTCTGGAAGGAGGCACAATCTGTCTTTAGTTTCTTTTAATTCCTTCTACTTTTTAAACTTAAAGGAGCTTGAATTGGAGTGTGAGGAAGAGAAGAACTTGGAGGACAGGACTGAGAGTCTTCCTTCTGCTCCCTCTCATTTCATTCCAAGTGCTACTTCTGTGAAACATCCAAACTGCAGATGGAGAAACCAAAGTGTCACAGAGGTGGGACCAGATCCAGGGGAACAGGATTTCAAAGTCCCACTGCAGAGCTGGAGAAAGGAGGAGGAATGCAGATGGGATCAGACTGATGAAAAGAGAGACATTGCAGAAGCAGCCCAGGATACAGACTGCTGTGAAGAGGAAAATCCAGACAGAAATAGTGTGTTTGCTTTGCACCCTCTCCCAAAAGATGCTACTTGGTACAAAAAAGTATTTTACCCTCACCGTGAGGCCTCGATCAATCTTAGTCCTGGAGGGAGGCTGGAGAGCTCAGACATAGTGAGAAATCTGGAAGAACACCAAGGGGATATCCCGTTCCACAGCCCTCACCTCTATGCAGCCAGGGCCAAATGTGTTAAGTCCATACCAAACTACAGAGACTTGGCATTTCCTGATTTCTGGGGTCACCAGCCACCTCCTTACAGCAAGCCCACGTTGGAGCGCAAGCATGGGGTTCAAAGGTGATTGTGCTTTCATATACACTGAGAACTCTCAGGCTCAGAACTGGTTTATTTAGGCTCTGACTCTTAACAGCTCTGAATGGATGTTATAGAAAAAATTTTTGGATACAAAATGATTTCCCTCAAGGCCAGACAGCATGGTGATCTTATCTAGGTTTTTCTCCTGAGGAAAGGGAAATGCTATCTTGCTGGATTAGGAATAGAAGTAGGGATCAGCAAGGCCATTTCCTGCCTTTGACATGGACTTTCTCTGTGTCAGTGAGTGAGTTGTGCACTGTCTGTGTTGCTTTGTTTGTCTCGTAGATCGAAGTGATAGTGACAACCCTGGAGAGAGATTTTTATCATTTCTGTGAATTGATAAAGTCTCCCATCTCATATTTCAAATTGTTATTGATTAAACCAGTTATTGATAAATCCACTGATATACTGATGTTTGTGATGGGACTTAGTTGCTCAAAGTTCTGACATAGATTTACTAGTGGCTTTTCATTGAAGTTAGCAGGCCAAGACCCAGAATATGCTGTGAATCTGTGACCTTGTTAGAACGTAAATGAGAACAAGTCCACACAAGACTCTGTGTCCTTTCGAGATACATTTTTACCTTCAATCTTGCTCTTTACCCAGCTGCCTTTAGTGCTTGCAACATTGGCTCCCATCTGGTTCTTTGAGGGAAAATCCTTTCTGTCCTCTCAGAAAGGACCTCTCATGTTATTCCTGTTATTTAGGTGCTCAAATGAGTGGGAAGCTATGTTTTGAAGTTGTGCTGGGAGAGGAAGCTCTTATAACTACAGTTTTGTTTGTTCCATGTATGGCTCTGTGCAATGACTTTACATTTCTTTTTAGTGGCATAGGGAATTATCAGCAGATAGCAAAGAGACTGGATTCTGTGCTAAACTTCAGAGTTGATCAACACTTATCAAATAGCTTTTGTGAAGACCACTGATTTCTGACCTCTATGGAAAATGATTCTTTCTGCAGCAAATATAAAAGCTAGAAATCTTATTTAGAGGCAAAATCACTCTACTGTGTTCTTGTATTGTTGCTCTAAAAGCTTTGCTTTTATGACTATAACAACATGTGTAACTGTACAGCTAAAATGGGACTAATCATAATATGCTTCAGGGCATAACATTATAGTTTCAAAAGTCAGGAGGAAGATCTGGTATTCCACATTTGATCATCTTCAGGAATCAGGGAAGTTCCATTAAGAGTAGAAATCAGCTTCATTTAGAGTCAATATTCCCTGTGAGGCAGACTAGTAGGTTTAAGTTACGGCAAATATTTCGTCACAGGGCAAGTCTGGCCACTTGGGAGGTTGGCATTGACTAGGAAGAACTGGGGATAAATCAAACTTGACACAATGCTGTAGAGAATAAAAATTCTGCAGAATCAGTCATTTAACCCAAAAGGCAAGTCATAACAGGAATGGAGCAGAAGCATTCTCATGGTGGGGAAAAAAAATTCACCTGAAATTAGCATATGGAAGTCCTTTCTTACAAGTCCTTAAAAAGAATTTCCTAAGACCATTTGTATTTCTTCTAGAAGAATCCCCTATGTTGAGATTTATTACAGTATCATTACAGTTTGCTGTTTTTTTTTTTTTCCCTAGGGACAAAGTCCTGGATGATGTTCGTCGCCTAATCCATCCGGGTGATGTGATAGGCAGAACTGTGTTTGATTTAGATGAGCCCAGGTGGGTAATTTCAACTGAGTGCTGTAACCAGGGGCAGTGTCAGTGCTGGGTTGAGTGGTGATCTCAGTTTACTTGTACAGCTCTGATACAGGTAAAGAAGAAATAATACAGAAGGTAAGCCCCAGGGAAGAAAATATCCAGGAGGAGTAGGTTCTTTGTATGTCACTCCAGGGAAGGGATTTGTTGTGGAAGTAACTGGAGCAGGAGAGCCTCAAAACTTTTAGACAGAGCAGGAAAATCCATACATCAACAGGACTGTGTGGTGTCCCTGGATGTGTCTGCATTGCATGTAGTGATTTGGAACAGAGGCATGCAGACTGCTGCTGGGAATTATGAGTCCAGTTTCTGTGCACCCTGAAGCAGCATTTCCCATTGAATGTCTGCACAGGCAGTGTCACAGGCTGTAGATGTATGGTTTTATAAGTGTGACACTCACAACTCTTCTGAAAACCATACATCCAGCCTTGTGAACTGCTTTAAGTGCTCAACTATGGCCAGTAATAGTGGTCTTTGAGAAATTGTAACATAGGGCAGTTGAGACAGTCTCAAATATGAAGAAATTGCATTGAGAGGCAGGATGAATGAGTTGGAGAATATTGTTAGAGGAAGAAAAAAACCAACAGTTGAAGCACAGTTTGAGGTAGGAGTAAGTTGTGAAGTTGTTTAAGATTAATTTAAGGGTTCCTAAGCTTTAGAAGGAAACTATATAGATGAGGGAAGAGTAAATGTATAGTAATTGTATAAAGCTGCCTTCTGCAATTAATGAAGTAATAGGAATAACTCAGTGGGAAAGTAACTGGAATAAAGAAAGAAAACATGTATTGTGACAAAAGGGAGTATTGGGAAAAGGAAAGATGTGATTAAAATTACTAAGCAAGAGTAGAGAGGAAAACTGCATCAGATAGGAAGATTATGGATTTGCTCACCTCATGCTACTTCAGGGTCCTGCTTATTAAAAAAATTATGAAAGCCTATTATAGCATACAAAAAGTGCTGGGGAAAGCTCGTCTTTGAACCAGCCTGCTAAAGGCATCCTTGCTTTGCTTTTCAGCAGTTGCTCAAGCCCAGATGCTCCAGGCTGTCTGACATTCTTCTCCAAGTTTGAATCAGGAAACCTGCGCAAAGCCATCCAAGTGCGTGAGTAAGTACCCCTGGAGCAGAAGTGACCCAGCCTGCCTTTCTGCTGTGGTCACAGCATGGAATGATGGCCTTCTCCTGGGTTTGGAAAGGGCCAGCCAGGGGAACAGGTTACATGACAAAGAGCTAATCATGCCTTCCGTGCCCTAGATATCATGAAAGAAATAGGAGTAAGAAAACAGACCTCAAAATGTTTTGACATGACTGATATATTGTGATTATTTAATGGTGTGCGGGGATTGTAAGTTTAATGGTGTTCCCTGAAGCTCACAAAATATTAAAGAATTTGACTGTGTAGCCTACTGTGAGCATGTTCAGTGGCAGACATGGGGTGTTCATGGCCACTGTTTTTTCTATTCTTTTTAACAGGTTTGAGTATGACTTAATTATGAATGCAGATGTGAACAGCAACCAGCACCACCAGTGGTTCTACTTCGAAGTCCGTGACATGAAGTTATCGGTTCCCTATCGCTTCAACATTATCAACTGTGAGAAGCTCAATAGCCAGTTTAATTATGGTATGAGTTTTTGGGGAATCGGGGCGCTCTTCTGGTCACAAGAATATATTTTTAATGCCATAAAGGTTTCAAACTTTCCATGTCTGTAAGTACAAGGGAGTCTGTAAGTTTAATCTTATCTGCCCTGAAATACACTGAAAAAGTCACTTCAGATTTGTCGAAGTACCTTTGTCTGTTCTCAGGAGGACTGAGCAGTAAGATGAATATTGAGAGCTGGGAGAGGATTTGTGGGGGGAAGAAAATGTCACTGTTATGTTTGTAACATATAACTGAGGAAGAGTGGCACTGGGGTTGGGAGAAAGCAGGTAGGGGAAAGACAATCTGTTGGAACTGAAGGAGCAGCATAGGATTGGAAAGTACTCCTAAGATTTAAATAAATGCAATAAGCTTCAAACAAATATTCATGATTTCTTTGGGTTTATTCAGAGAGACATCCCTGATTTCAGACCTACTAAAACTTCTGTGTTTGCTGTTGATGATAAAAAAAATTCTGTTCCTTGCTGTCTTTGAGCTCCTGTCAAAGTCCATGATTCAGGAGAAAGGCAGCATTGCTCAGAAATAGGCAGGACAAATGCCAGCTTTCAATACCCATTTTAGAAGAGAAGTGATTTCTTCTGCATGGAGACTGAATTGAATTCTTAGTTGGCATAGGCTGGGGTTTTTTTATTTGTTTCCATGGAGCTGTGTTAGTTTACACCAGCTCAAGACCTAACTTAGAATGTTTATTAAGTTCATAATATCAGACTTTGCATTCCTCTGAAGCCCTGTGGCTACAGCCTTTAGCATCACCAGGACAACTCTCTCAGGATCAATGTACCTAAAACAAATAGCATTAAGAGCTGAAATCACTTGTCACTTGTATGCATGGACTGGCTGGATGAGTAGCATGACAAATTATAAGGCATTTGTTCTTTAACCCTAAGGGCTGAAGTTCAAGTATTCATATAGATCCCAATTGAAAATGATTTCTTTTTGATACTGCTTCCCTGAATTACCAAACAATTCAGAGTGGTGTGTCTGGTAGGAGCCTGAAAATGAAATATGTTGATGTCCTACTGTAAACCTCAATACACCCCCTGATGCAGCCACCAATACCTTCACAGCCAGAGATGCAGGCTATTATTGGTGGATAGTTGTTTGTTATCTGCTAGTTGGGCTGTTGTCAGCATTTACAATCTCATTTTGTGTACCTGAAATTGTGCATGACTCACGTGTTCAAGCATGCAATGAAAAATATATTTGGAAGAGAAACGTGAAAGTACCATCTGGAGTAAGGAGGGAGACTAAGCCCTGGCTCACTTTTGGATTGCTTGTACATGGAGTTGGCCATCAAACAATTCTTCTGTGGGTTACTTCAGCTGCTCTGAGCAGGCAGTGAAGCTCCATCTTTTCTGGCTTGGCTGAGAGAGGCTCACTACCCCTTCCAGCATATGTATAACATTTACACAGACCATTGGTAAGAGGTGCTGTTAATTTGCATTCCCTCTGCACTTTCCTGGGCTAATGCCCACATTATAATACTAAAAGCCTCCAGCTGAGATGTAGTGCCAAAGTGCCCTGGGTGGCAATTCTTTACAGCTCCTGGTTACTTGTCTGGTTTCATTTTTCCCTTTTGCTCTTGGTTAGATGGCACTGTGTGACTTTCAAATCAGCAAAAATTATATTTAATGAAATAGTTGTGGCCAGGAGCAGAGCAAGTCAGGAGGTGCAGCCTCCATCTCTCTCCTTTCCTCTTTTTCACTAATTTACTCTACCACAGGAAATAAGTGGTTTCATCAGAAACCCGATTTCAGTTTGTTTTCTAAAACTGAACATTTCCATAGGAATAGTGGAAAGGAAAAACTGTTATTTTTTTTAAATTACAATAAAATGGCAGACTAGTATCAACCATTGCTCTGAGGCAGCTTCATTTGTGTGTCCTTTGGCTCAGAGAGAAGGGCAGGAGATGGCATTTGGGATGTCAAGAGCCCTGCAATCCCTAAGCTCCCCAGGGTCTCTTGTCTGATGAACTGAGCATCTGGACAGGTGTGTGACTCCCAAAACTTGCTATGGCCCATGTCTTGCAACTAAATACAGAACTGCTTCTTGTATGTGACTCATAGTGCTGGTTCAGGAGGTTGCTTCTGGCTGTGAGTCAGCGCTACCCCACAGCACAGACNGTGACTCATAGTGCTGGTTCAGGAAATGGCAATATAGAGGTTGCTTCTGGCTGCGAGTCAGTGCTACCCCACAGCACAGATAAATTTGAGCTGGAAAGGCATTGCTGCTCATATGCTTCTTGGCTCTGAAAGTATTGGAGAATTTAACACAGAAACCCAAAGGAAGAAGGGAACTGAATAGCTGCTTATGGAAATATGTCATCAGTATTAATGATTTTCAAACATCACCTCCTCCCAGCACAAGAACAGCCAAAAGAAGGCTCACGGGGCAACTTATCAACATGCAAAAATACTTGAAAGGGCATTTTTCTCTTTCTTAAATATGCTTTCACAGAAGTGCTGCCAGCAATCATTGCTGGGCTCAGCTGTGGCTGTGTTGGGTCCACTGGAGCTGGCTGGCAACAGCCACCCCTGCAGCCCCTCGCCAGGGACACCCAGTGCAGAGCTTTGCTGGTGAGGGCAGCATCCTTACTGTGCCTGTAAAGAGCAGGCAGGTGTGTACAGCAAAGGAATTTGATACAAAAAACCCCCTGCAGATGGGTTGGCTTCATGGAGCTGTGAGCAATGTGTGCTCAGCTCAGATCAGAGAAAGCCTCGTACCTTGGGGCACAAAATGGTAATATTTTGGAGGTCAGGAAGTCATCCTCTGGGATAATACAATACAAAGATGGATGCTACTGGTATCAACATTTATGACACATAGGAGTTATTTAGGTCTAATAGTAAGTTTAAAACTTTCTAGTTTTTCTGTTTTCTGAAGGTAGGGTACCGGATGCACCACAGATCTCTAATGTTGTGGTAGGATTAAAAGTTCAATAATGGTGCAGTCAAGCAACAAATATTGGACTAACCAACTTACTGATCTTGTTGATGCCTTGGTTCCTATTGTTTTCTTTCCTTTCCTCTGTTTGTAAACAGAATGGTTTGAAGTCCTCCTTTTCAAAGGCTGGCAGGAAAAATTATTTTTTAATAAACTCCATTAATCTCATTTCTTCTGGAGGTGGCTTTTGTACAGATACAGCTATATCAGAACAAAGCACAGGGCTTTGGGAATGTATTTACTTTGCATAAACTATTTGCAGAGTTATATCTGACAAAAGAACAATGCTTCTTGTTTAGCCTTTTCCTCCCCACTCCTATCTTTTCCAGCCAGGAAAGTCATGTCACTTGAAACTGTCTTGTTTTATGTAGGCATGCAGCTGGTCATGTACTCAGTGAAGGAAGCTCTCCAGGGCAGGCCTCGCTGGATTCGGGCAGGCCATGATATCTGCTACTATAAGTAAGTGTGCTTTTGGTGAATAATTTGTGCCTTCCTTTCTCCACTGTTTCCTTCCTGTTAACTGTATTGATGTCATGAGCCTCGCACTACCAGTGTCTCCTGTTCCAAATGTCTCTAAATTGGTGCTGACTCAATGTATTACATGCTTCCACCTTCAGAAAACAGCCACAAGTGAGATCTCAGATGCCAGGGGAGAAACAGGGTATCTGTAAAATTCACTTCCCCAAGGAAGGAGGAGGAAAGGGAACAGAGGGTGTTCAAACCTTGATGATGCAGCCAGGAATAGGAGGAAACTTGACCCACTAAAGTACTGTTGTTGGCTTTTCCCCTGTTCAGGAAGAAATGAGCTGCATGGGATCATTGTTTTTCTGTTGCAAACACTGGCTTTTGTAAGAGAATTTGGAGCTGAGGAGTTAAAGAAATGGTTAGAAATACATGGGGGCATTGTGGGGTGGGGTGTATATGTGCACACACTATATATACCTGTATAAATATATATGTAGAAATAACCATATACCAATACACTTTTGTGAAGCTGTCTCTATACCTTAGTATCTTCATGAACTTCCTTTCTCTTCCAAGCATTCTAGAAGGCAAATTGCATAGTGGACTGTGGTGATTGACCCTGTCCTGTTAGCAGGCATTAGTTTTGTGGTCCTCTGGGAAATTTTGTCTTTCTGCTGGGGTGAGGCAACAGTGGTGTAAAGGAGTGTAAAGCACAAGTCCTGTGAGGAGTGGCTGAGGGAAATGGAGTTGTTTAGCCTAGAGAAGAGGAGGATCAGGGGAGATCTTATCAGTCTCTACAACTCCTGAAAGGAAGTTGTAGTGAGCTGGGAGTCAGTGTTTTCTCTCAGGCAACCAACAGTAGGACAAGAGGGCACAGTCTTAAGCTGTGCCAGAGGAGGTTTAGGTTAGACATCAGGAAGAAGTGACTGTGCATTGGAATGGGCTGCCCAGGGAGGTGGTGGAGTCACCATCCTTGGAGGTATTTAGGAAGAGACTAGATGTGGCACTTAGAGCCATGGTCTAGTAGGAAAGGGGGTGTTACATCAAAGGTTGGACTCAATGATCTTTTCCAACCTAGTTGATTCTGTAATTCTGTGAGTCCTCACAAGCTCAGTGCTGTTATTTACACAAGTTCCCTGTTTCAGGCTGTTTTTGCAGTGTGCCAGAAACTTAGAAGAAAAACACTCGATCAGCCTCAACTTTAGCTGGTATCTGAGCTGGAGCTTGACTCATGTGAGACACTGTCACTTTATGGATTTCTCATTTCCATGCAGCAAACTGATCCCTGATTCATCCTGCTTATTACAGTCAAGACAAGTGCAAAGCTTGGTATTTCAGTAGGTTAAATGAAGCTTGTTTTGTTTTCTCAAGGCTTCCAAAATGTTATCTACTACGCTATTTATTTTAAAAATGACAATTGAAAGGGTTTTCAGGACTAGGATAATTGGTACGTTTTGGATCAGAAAATCTGTTCGGAGTTGAAGGCTGATGTAGTGGGGGGTGTGTGTGTGTGACCTAAGTTTAGAAATGGTTTGTTCTACCCCTATTATGGATTGGTTTGTTCTGTTAAAAGTTTACTCTCACTTCTATGTTAATCCCTCAAATTCCTCCGCATCTTCTCCCCTTATTCCAGACCTTTCCCTGTCAATCCTCCAAACCACTCCTTTCATTCTAGTCCCATCCCTGTCAGTCATTAAGCCCCTCCTGGGAATTCCCCTAATACTCAACGCCCCATTTGCCCATGTGACCTTCCCAACTCCTCCCCTTGTTATTATTGGTTCTCTTCCTATGTCCATCCTTCCCTGACCCCTCCTATCCCAGTTGTCTATTGGCTGATCCCTGTGTTTCCTCCCCCAGTTAAAAGTTGTTGCCTAAAACTCCTTAGTGCTCTTTTGGGCACACTCCTCTGGGGCTCACATCAATAAAGCTTTGGACTGTAGCACCCCAATCCTTGCCCTCCAACGTCGTCCAGGGACCAGCCTGGTGTAGAGCCAAAGCCCAGTGAGTGGCTGAAGCTCTAAGGCACAGCCCTGTCATCCAGCTCAGGGGCTGTTCCCCACCTGGCCGGAGACCACTGTCACTGTGACTAGCTGGGTCTGAAAATGCCTGAGTGACATGTTTTCCATTTTTTTCTTTTTTTTTGTTCTAATTATTTTCTACCATGATTCTTATTCACCAGTTTGCATTACTACAATGCCTCAGTGTCTCACGATGCTGTAAGTACTGCATTAGTCACTGTATAAATAAGCCAAAGTCTAGTCCTTGCCCCAGTACCTTGAAGTTGAAGCTCAGGGTTTGGACTATCTGATGACTGCAGATAGGGAAATACAAGCTAACAGAAAGGTGTTAAGAGAATTAACAAGCATAACTGTCTGGCGTGGTAAATGGGGCTCTCAGGACAGAGCTGAATTTTTCTGATGTTCTAAATGGTACTCCTTCCTTTATTAATTAAAGTGATGAGGCTGAATTTGAAAACGGATGTGAAACAACGGGATTTCTCTTTGTTAGAAGTTGTATTTGTGGTAGGTTCAGAGGTGGCTGTGTTCACAAGTGGATTTGGTGAAACAATAACTGAAACAGTGACAGTGGGCTGCCTTCCAGAAGTAGCAGAGCCTCAAACTTGTGTTGACACCAAAAAAATTCCAAGCTGTCCTAATCACTGGTTTTTTGTGGGGGTGAACTGAAGGCTCAGATAATTCTCTCTCAACTTAGCATCTGTCTATAGCAATCTGAGTAGCTATTTTATTTTGTTTCAAGTGCTCGTTGCTAACCTTCCTCCACTTAATCTTAACCTTTTGTACCTCAAGAACTAATGTAACGGGGTGCAGTGGCTTCCCTGTACATACCTGTAGGCTCTGGCTTCTCTGAGTATGGGCTTCTAGTTGTGCAGACTTTACACACTGAATACCATAGCAGTGGTTTCCCATGTCATTAACAAAGCAGCTATTGTGCAGTGATTAAACAGCAGCTGACTTCCAAGATTAAGCCATGATTGTACAATTAAGCCTGTAATCAGATTCTTGTTCAGAATATGTGAGAGAATAGTTTTATTGATTTGGAATATTCTCTGTTTTAAGTGTACATTGAATTATATGTCAACATAATCATCTAGGATAACTACACTTTGTTGTCTCTCATTACTGTTTGTTCCAGGATTTTGCATATTTTTTTATATTCGAGAATGTGCATACACACATATATGCACTTTCACCTCTGTTGAAATTTTAATGCTTTTATTTCAGTGATTATAAAAGAGATCCCCAGGCAGAAGTTATAGGGGGGAGGGAATGTGAAGATAGTGTGTTTGGAGTTGCTCAGATGAGAAGAAGATGGGATTGCTATAGTGATATCATGCTGTCAGTGTTTTGGGGAAAGAGCTTGCTTGATTTCCATTCGCCCTGGTCACAGGTGTACTGGGGTGGACATCTTGAAGGGAACCTAATCTAATTACTTTTATGAGGAGTTATTCATAAACTAGGAGTTATTCATAAACCAGGAGTTATTCATAAAAGAGTGATACACTTACAAAAATACAGAGGGACTCAAAGATGCCCTTAATTGCTTTGTAGCAGAACCTTTATTGAGAGACACCTCTGAGCTGAAGGACAGTGGGACGAAAGGCTCATTGGTGAGATGTCTGGGTGAAGCAGGCTGGCTGATCTTTGACATCCTTCTTCCCTGAAGATAGAACAGTTCACTCATAAAGATAAATGTTGTGGCACAGCTGTGTCATCACATACCTTTCTCATATGTCTCACAAGAGTTTTTATGTTACAGAGAATATTAGCAGAGCTCTTGTCAAAAAGAAGCTGAGTGACACTTCTGCTCTATTTTATTTGCTCTCTATGCAGTGACAGGATACATCCATGATAAACAGTTGCAGTTACTATAAGATCATCTAATTTTCTTGCTGTCTTGGCAGCTTTTATGCACTGAATAATATTCCTTTCTGGCAAAGTATTTAAGGAACAATGGCAGCTGAATGCTGAATTGGTGATGATGTCCTTGTGCCTTTGGTTTCGTGGCTCATTCTAAGCATATTATCTAACCTCCAGCTTTTGCAGACAACAGTTCACAGACAGTAATGAGGTACATGGAGTATTCTGTTCTCATATCACCACTAAAACCATGGCTGTTTAGTGATTATAATGGTGTCTAGGTCTTCTCTTTTCAGCATCTTTATAATCACAGGAGATGAAATAATCATAATATTAGCAGGTCACCTCTCAGCTCTAATGAGGTCTGTGAGAGGGCTGAGGCACCAGTCTAACTCTGAGAGCACCTCGACTTTGCAGTACGACTGAACGCTTTAATAGCAAGATAGCTCTGGGAATATTCTAATTCAACTGGGATTCTGCCTGAACTCTTGTCAATAAAAAGGCCTTAACATGGATTTGGCCCTTGAAAATGAAGTTGTGTTGTGCATTTTCCATTTTCCAGTGTGGGAGACCCCAAGATAACAGCTGTGCCCAGTGGATTGTTAAATACTGCTTTTTATGGTACAAACCAAGGTGTTCCTAAAGCCTACTGCATTTAACAGCCACACATAGAGATGTAAGGAGGTCAGGACATGTAAAATGAGGACACCATACTGCAGGTGGGAAGTATTTTGGACCAAGTGAATGCATCAGCGGGTTGAAAAGTGGTAAACAGTTTCCTTTCCTCTTGAACTCTGTTTTGAAATGGCCCAGAAATTGAGGATATTGGTACTTTCTTTGGCCATTTTAGACTAAGCTGATGAATGCCATGGTCCATCACCTAACAATGCTTTTTACCATACTAAATGCTGCAGATTGGAAGTCTAAAGAAGAGATGGCCGAGATACTATTTCTGAAGCTTTTGAATTCCTCAGTTATAATTCAATTCCTTTCCTGCCTGTATTTTGTCCAAGTTGCTTCACCTGTCTGTGTCTGTTTCCCCATCTTTAAAGAGTGGAAAATTAGAGTCACTTATCCGCCACCCAAAGAATGGAAAGATAAATGGGAAGCATGTTTTAATTAGATAATGTTTGCAGAGATCTTTTAAGCTCAAAAAATTATCGTGGAGAGAAAGTGATAAGTAGTAGTATAATTATTATTAATTAACTTTTCATCACAGCTATGCTGAAAACATACTACCTGTCCTTTTTTTTTCTGAAGGAGAACAGCAAGCAAAGTGATTTCATTTTTACAAAGTGACTGAAAGGCATAGTAGATACAACTTGCATGCTCATTGAGAAAACCACACTTTTGTCTCTTTTTTTCTTTCCAATAATCAAATTTCTTTCCAATACTCAATAATTTTTTCTTTTCCAATAAAACTATGTTAGTTTCTAGAGAGCATGAGAAACTTTCAACTTTTTTTTTGAAAGAGAAGACAAATGAGGTAGTGGGGACCAGATGTTGCCGAGGTCTTTTCTCCTTCCCTTTTCCTTGCTTTTTACTTTAGGCTCCAGGCTGATATTTTGGGACGTTATGATGAAAAATTGTTGAGTAACCAAAAAAAACATCAATCTGGTGGTGGGAAAAGGAAGCAATAGAGCCATTTTGGCTTGACAGCAGTAGGAGGAGAGGGAGGGAAAGAGGAAAAATACTATTTTTTAGATTTATTTTAAAAATATTCAGAGCTACTGCTTTGTATAATGGCCTGTGAGGAGACCAGATTATATGCAGTAAAAGTACATGATCATTTACACTGCTTACACACTGGTTTTTTTTTTTTTACTGCATGAGTGAAGAATGTTGAAGCCTCACAAAGCTACCTGTAAACTTCCTGTTACGGTCAGATAGTTTACTACAGATTGAAGCAGGTGTCAAGAAGTGATTCAGTCTGGAAATGTCTTTTCTGGGTGGGTAGTTAGGTGGAACAGCAGAGATGCTCAGAACAAGAATGAAATGGACTGTCAAGCAGTGCTGTGGGAGTGTTGTGCATCAGTACCCTTGGATCATGAGGTCTGAGCAGTCAGGAGCAAGGACCATTGACTGCTGTGTAGCAACAAGGTCAGAGGTGTCTGGTACTGAAAAACTTTCGGGTTAAGTTGCCATTTTAGGCAGGAGAGACACTTTTGGCTGAAGAATCACAGACAACAGAGAGAGAAGCCTTTGCTGGAGCATTAGGGACAGGAGGGAATAATGTCATTGTAAGATATTTAGGCAATATCTCCCTTTAAAGACTTGCTTCCTCCTGTACCTCTAACTATAAATGTGAATTTGAAGGGGAGGACTTGGAAGAACTCAGCAATTTGTGACAGTTCTTTAGGAATAAGGTCGTCAAATCTTCCAAGTGACACTGAGTATAATAGAGGCTATGGAGATGATCATTTCCCTTCTGCACTGTACAAAAAATAGTTTTAAATTATCCTTCATTGTCAAAATTAACAGGAGGTATATTAAATGTCATTGTTCTGACTTTAAAAAAAAGACCACGCTAACTCTTGATCCACCAAAATACACATATAGTAGCTAAGTAGATGTTTCTATATTTGTGCGTTCATTGCATTTTTTTCCCCTCTGAGTCCTTGTCCAATATTAAGGTGGTTTATTTGCAAAGGAAATGATGGGGTGAAGGGTTCAGCTGAGAATAAAATCATAGGCTTTTCAGTTTGCCACTCTGACTTGGTCTTCCTGCACTACCTATTGATCCAGTCAGTATCACTCACCCCACATATTCCTAACTATTGAATTCAGGTGAAAACCCAGCAGTATTGTACTGTGTCTCCCTTATGAAAAAGAGCTGATTATTTTGTAGAATTTGACAAGAATAATTATCTTTTCTCTCCACCCCTTTGAATAAAAATGAAGAGCAGCAAAATAAGCTAGTATTGTAAAATTCAGGAGCTGAAATTGCATCTTTTGGTTGCCTTTTCTATTTTGCATTTTAATGCAACATTGATGATAACATTTGTCAAAAAACCTCACAGTCCTTCAGAATCAGAAGGTTCGGCAACAGCATAATTGGTGCAATGTGGGAAAAATATTGTTTGAAATGTACTTATGGATGCAATTTGCTGTGAGGCTTCTCCCTAAAGTGCATGATTTGTCTCTTCATCTCTGCTGAAAGAAAACTTTCTTACTCAGCCTTAAGTCATCTCTTCATCAGAGTAAGTCTCCTGCAAGAGATCCAGTTCTGAAAGTAGACTGAGAAGCTTGCTATAAGATTTTGTAGTTTTATTGAAGGCATTGTCCAGGACCTGTGCACCCCATTAGACCTTGGTGATGCTGACCAGCCTCACCCAGAGCTCTGTTGTAGTGAGGCTCTGGCTCAGTCACTGCAGTGTCTCTGCTTTGCCATCATCCCTGGTGATCTGGACTCTGACACATGAGCTGACCTTCCAGCTTGACCCAGACCTGCCTCAGCACCACACACTTGTCTGATGATCTTGACGTGTGGTTGAACCAGTAGTTGAACCCATCTGCTGTGCCGAGGCATCCCCTGCTCAGGTACTGTGAGAGGTGACCCTGCCTTGTGAGGTCCCCACACTTCTGGCTTCCATATCAAGCTCAGCTCATCATCTTTTTAGGAAGCGACTGGTCCTCACTGCTCCCTGAGAAGGAGAGGCTCAAGTCTTCCAAAAGGAGGGATCAAAAAAAAGAGGATGTTTTGGGTATCTCACAATCTGCAAATCTGTATGAGGTCACTTCTTTGTGTGTAGTCACTACCCAACCCCACTCTCCTCCTCTTCCTACTCAGCAAAGAGTCTTCGATGGTAATGGAAATCTTTTTATGTGTGTCCTATTTATTATTTACTTTTATTGCTGAAATATCACTTTTCTTTCTGTGGTGGAACTGAATTGTTGGTTTAGTAGGGTATTCATATTTTCTAAATCTGCAGACTTTTCACAGAATATTTTCACATGGCATTGTTCAGGGCTGTGAATAGGAACCTGCATCTCTGAGCAAGATAATTTGGATATCTAAAGAAATACAGCGGTGTTAACTGAATGCATTAGTTTAGATATATATGGACTGTGCTATATGAGCTAGTATTAGCTGGCTGCTTCTTTATTTTCATCTTCACAAAATGAAGCAAACTGTTATTTCCCTGTGAGGGTGCTCCCATTCAGCAGCAGCACGTGACTTGCAGTGCCCTGTACTGCCACATGCAGTTCTGCCTCTTAACTCCCTGCTGGTCTTTGTGTCCCATTGTGAATCCCAGAACACCCTGAACCTGGTGTTCACCATTGTGACCCTGTTTGGATCTCTGTCCAGTGAAGCTGTGGTTTCCCTAACCTTTCTTTTGTAGAGGCTGCAGGTGCATTGCTGGGTTGGTTGGTATTGTTTAGTACTGTGTTATATTTTTGTACATGTTCATTGCTGGAATTGGATTTACTGTCCTTATAGGGGACCTTCCCAGTCTCTGTACAATGACTCGCTGAGCTTAGGGCACATCTACAGCATGAGATGAAAGCTCATTCAGGGTGGATGCTTCTCTGAATGCTTAGTTCACTCGTGGCTGCTTCAAATGTGCATCTAGAAGTGGAAAACATTTACTTTCCTCCTCTTTCTCTTCCAGAAACCACTACCGCTGCAGTGCAGCTGCAGGAGGAGGCATGAGAGGGAAGTTCTACTACACACTCACCTTCAGCATCAAGTTCCCTCATAAAGATGATGTCTGCTACCTGGCCTACCATTACCCCTATACCTACTCCACAATGATGGTAATACTGACATGTCCACCTAGATAAGATAATGGTCCTGACAGTTTGGAGCTGCTGGGGTATGTGTAGATTTTGAGGTGACACAGAGGATTGTTTTCACACTTCCTCATTCCTGGAAGTGTTCAAGGCCAGGTTGGATGGGTCTAGTGGAAGATGTCTCTGCCCATATCAGATGGACTTTAAGATCCCTTCCAACCAAAACCATTCTGTGATCACAATGGTGTTATTGTCTTGTTTGCCATTGCACACCCTGCCAGCTCTAAAGCCCAGAATGCTGTAAGGGAAAAGAAATTTCAAAAGCTGGGGAGGGTATAAGCCATTAGCTTATAAGAGTCATAGTGCAAACCAAAAGTGTCTCCATTCACTTAGGGTTGCAGGATCCTCCTCCTGGAGGGGTCGCAAGCATGGAGCTAAAGTCAGTGGCCACTCAGATATGTTGCCTGATCCTCCTTCTGACAGAGGGTAACAGCTCAGCTTTCAGAGCTGCAGACAGTGCTGGGCCTCATCTGATGCTTTACCAGCTCTTTCATCTGTGCCAGTTGGAGTGTCAGTAGGCATTTGTGACACTCCCACCAGTGCTGTCAGTACAGAAACTAAAAGAATACAACTCCAAAGCATAAACTGAATTATTGAGTTGTACCAAATTTGCTTCCTGGGGAAGGATTTGTTTTCTACAGCTTTTTCTGGCCAGGGGTGGATAGTAAGGGAATTTTCTGGGAAATGCAACCAATGTGCTTTCTCTGTCATTGATGTAGAAGAGCTAAAGGTCTGAAAGGAAGGTAGGATGAAAGAAGGGAAATGAATAGTTCTGGGAGTAGCTTTGCTTTGTTGTTAAAGATGAGAAAGACATTACTGAAAACGAAAACACACAGTTCCAGAAGATCAGTTCCCCTTCCTTCTCCCCTCAATTTCTGTTATCAACCCATTTTGTTTTGGGCAATAAATGCCTGGGTGGGTTGGTGGAAATTAAGATCATAATGGTATTGATTTGCCATAACCAGATATCAGAGACTATGTTTCCAGGGGGACATTGTGCTCCCCCACATACAATGTTGATCAGCATGCCAGCAGAGTTAGGCTTAGATAATTCTCACTCAAACAAGTCTCTTGTCAACTGCTTTGCATCTCATTATAGATGTTCAAAGAAACTGCTTCCAATATCTGGGAGAAGGCCAGTCAGGATTTAACAGTCCAAAACATGTCTGTCAACTCACCAGGCTTATGGGTACCAGTAACTCCTCAAAATCCACGAGGAGAAGTGTGTGCTCTAATAGTGGGGTTTGACCTGTAGCCTTGAAGGTACATGTAGGTACAGTCTGCAGGGGGAAAAGGCCAGTGCAATACTGAACAATTGGGTGGACTTATTCACCACCATGCTTGTTTCATGCAAATGCAAATGAAGTGCCTCATCATTATTTTACTGTTACTGATTTCTATCTTCTGCTGGCACAAAGCAAGAGAGACTTGGAGGGTTTATGTGCTCTGGGAATCCCTGAATATCTCACCTTCCCCTGAATGAATAGAATAGAGATAAAATGATGTTATTCCTAGACTTGCAGGATGCATCTTTAAATATTTCACTGCCTCTTCAAATAAAATACTCATTGAAGTTAAAGGGAGTTTTGCCATAGGAAAAGTTTAAATTAACTCAGACCCAGTAAGGACCATAAAGTTTGGTAAATGGGAATTATGGATGGAAAAGACTGATAGATTGTCATGTCCAGCTCTTTAGCCAAAGCAAAATCATTACCTCTAATAATTCTAAATAGCTTGGGCTAATTTAAAATGTCAAGTGATGCAATATACACATTTCCATTTTACTTTAATTTCCACATTAAACAAACTCAGTGAGATTTGTTCACCAGTGGATTGCATTTTAAAGCGTTTGTCCACTGGTGAAGTATGTTTGGTTTACATATCAATAATAAATGGAAAATTATTATGAACCCAAGGGCTCAATTAAATATATAGTGCTTTGGGGAAGAAGATAAACTTGTATATGGAGTTTGTAATTTGAAAATGTTTTTAAATATCATATATATTTAATAGTTACAGGCATATTTGCAGGAAATACACAGTGCAGAATCCTATTTGAACTAAATGCACTCTACAGTTCATTTCTTCTTGTTCATTAGTAATTACATTTCTTTTATGAACAGTAATTTATCTATTTTTACATCACAGTGTTAATTGTTTGGCTATCTAGCTGAAATCTCTGTGGCAGCTATAACCAATTAAGTTTCACTGGGTACAAGAAACATAAGTAAATGATTATATTGAGTTCTCTGTATCTATGTGAGATTGCAAGGTGCATTTAATAATTGAATTGACTTTAAAAAATAGTATTTTAATTGTTTTTTAACATAGATGACTGTAAATTTCAGTTCTCTGTTTATCTGGCTCTATTTGGACACTGGTAAAGCAATCTGAAAGATGGTGAGTTCTAAGGCTTGAGGAATAGGAATGTCTTGTCCCATAAATGTTGGTTAAAATTTAGTCCTGAGTTGTAACAACAAAAACTTACTGTAAGTGTCATTCAGTGAATTGAAGTGTTTTAGTTACTGTTAGGACAGGTGTGCCTAGTGCATTATACCTGTTTCTACCAATTGAGAGACAACTGGTGTTCCAAAACACTTAGCAACACCCTGCAATGGCATTACTTACACTCATCTTGCCACTTGTAATTACAGTGTAAACAGAGAACTACACATCATCTGGTGTGTGGGTGACAAGTGGCTACGTGTCTAATGAGGCAATCAGAATTTGTTCCAAGAAGTCTTTTTTTCTAAGCTGCCAGTTCTTTTTCTCAAATTTCTCAAGGAGCTGTTGGACTTAAAAATTGTTTAAAACTGTCATAAACTTTGGGGGTGGGGAGAAAATCTTTTTTAAATATCATCTTGGAAAGACACTCTTCAAACCACTACTGATTGTACAAAATGTTGATTAGATGTAAACTTTTTGGCTGCTTCTGATATGGAGTTGTTACTAAGTTTCACGGGCATGTGCTTGACAGCTAACTAATCAGTCCTATAAAGGCTCAAAAATGGTGATTTTTCTCACTTTTCTACACAACCCCTATTAAAATATAAAGTGTAGATGCTTCTCTTTTGGATTTCATTTATGCATAGAAATTTCATTACGCTAATAAGAAAAACACCTAGGAACTGAACTGTTCAGGTAAAATCATAGAAGAGTTTAGGTTGGAAGGGACCTTTTAAGATGATCTAGTCCAACCCCTCTGCAATGAAAAGAGACATTTTCAACTGGACCATGATATAAGAATAAATAATTCTGTGCAGGTTCAGTGAACTGGGATGTATTGTGAATGCCTTGTGCATATTCGTGGGATGTAAAAGGTGATGATATTAACTGGCAGAAGAGAGGAGCTGGGAAATTAGCAAGATATGAAATTAATATCAATAATAATAAAAAGTTAGTAGAATAAAATCAGATTCTATAGACCATGACCTCAGAATCCCAGAATATGCTGAGTTGGAAGGGACCCACAAGGACCATGGAGTCCAACCCTTAGCTCTGCACCCATTCCCAAGAGTCACACTGTGTGCCTGAGAATATCATCCAAATACTTCTTGAGGTCTGTAAGCCTTGGTGCTGTGATCATTGCCCTGGGGAGCCTGTTCCAGTGCCCAACCACCCTTTGGGTTAAGAATCTTTTTCTAACATCCAACCTAATCCTTCACTGTCACAACTTCAGGCTATTCCCTCACATCCTGTCACTGCTCACCACAGCTAGAAGAGATCAGTGCCTGCCCCTCTTTTATACACCTGCTTCTTTGCTTCTTTTTCAGTCCCATCTTGATATCCTGGAACAAAATAGGAACCCTAAGAAGGTTTACTGGAGGCAGCAGATGCTCTGCCAGACATTGGGAGGAAATCCATGCCCATTGCTCACAATCACTGCCATGCCAGAATCTAAAAATAGAGATGACCTGGAGCAATTCTGTAAGTAGCCAAATGAAGCATTAAAAAAGATGCTTCTGAGTTGAGTTCATGTCAGCAGTGACAATGACAACCTGTTTTGTGAATAGGCTGATTTTATTGTCTTTTTCATTTTTTGGAAAAAGAAATCAGGTTTGCACGGAGAAGGGAGGAGAACTGACACCATTTTGTACTTGATATTTCTCTTAAATGATATGAAACAATACAAAACTCAGTATCAAACATCTCCAGATATTTGACAGAAAAAAAAATCCATGTTCAAGTAACTAAATCATCAAGAAATTTGATTTTTTTTAATGTTATGATCTACATTGAAATAATTTATGTATTTTGAGGTCTTAAACTTGCAAAAAACCCTGTATGAGCTAACTTGTTCCCAGCTGGACCAGCAATTGAAGTATTCTGGTGTAATTCCAGCTCTTCCAGGATGCCCAGTAGATCCATCTGGACATAGTATAGGTCTTTGCACTTTGTCTGAGACCTAACTGATGATGTACTAGCTACTGGTAAATATTATAATTGCCATTTTATATCTAGAACTGGTTAATTTTCATTGTGAAAGCCAGTGGCCTTCATGAATAAGGCAGACAGTGTTGTTTGGTTTTTTTAATAATCTCTACCCTTCACACATATCATGGGTTGAGAACTTTGAAGAAGTGTGAATATTTGAATTGTTTTAAAATCTTTTCGGGTGTTAAGGATGTCAATTCTACATACATAAACTAAAAGAGAGCTCAAATATCAGAGTTGGTAATAATTATTGCTATCTTTTTTGGTTCAGGTTTAGAGCACAGTGATTGCTGTTATGCTGACATTACAGTGTAATCATCCAGGACTTATACCTTTTTATTATAATAATTTTATTACAAATTGAGCTTTTATCCTGAATTAGCAAATTTATGATCATGAACATGCTTTTCTAGGTTCAAGTATTAAAGAAAAATAGCTAAGTACAGGCTACAAGGGAATTCGTAGTGTGCATGCACATACACAGTTTTAATTGTGGAAACTGAAGGCAGCGTCAAAGAGAAAATTGGATTGTTGGTGTTACTACCATCAGTATTATTTACACCACAGTAGCACATAAAACATGTGTTCAGAGGGGTTTGGCTGTGGTGGGTGCTGTTCATGCCTGGCCTGAAGAGATAATTCCTGCCCTTGAGCATTTTTGTTCCATGATAATGATGATATAGTACAGAAAGCCAATGGGTGGGAGTTGTGGTGGGGGAAGTTGGTTACATAAAGAAGCCAATGGGTGGCACATGGCACCTGGTTAGATGTCAGCTGTTAACACCTTGTGGCAGAAGGTCTTAAGAGGGTGACTGAAAGAAAGTAAATTGGAATATTTTACTTGAGGATTGGAGCCATCTGGAGGAGACATGCAGTGAATAAGGTTTTCTCCCAAGTGAGAAGGCTTTTCCAATGGTGGTAAAAACAAAATCAAAAACAAAAGCTGATGTCTGGATTTATCAAAACAAGGACTTTGAGTGAATCACTCACATGATGAGTGAATGTCCTAAACTTTGAACTTAAGCTTTTTTGGCTTTGAAAGGACATTCTGAAAGGTGTGTTTTGTTGTAGGAAAGCAAAAAAAACAATTTCAAGGAAGTATGATATAAATGTGACAAAGTTAGGAGGCATTGCTGTTTTCTGAAGCACTGTATTCTCAGAGTGTTTTACACTGCTTCTTGCAGTGTTAAAAGAGAGTCTGGAAGGTTTTCAAAGGTCATTAACCTGTCTGTGAAGCTTGCTGTGAAGACAGGTCTGTGAAGCTTACTTTTTCAGCATAGGTTTGTTGAAAGTCATAAGGTATCTATGAATGGTTTGGGCAGACACTACTTCAGAATGCTTCAGAGTGTTGTAATATACTGAATCTGAGTTCAAATTGCCATTATGTGGCTCAGGTCTTCATATTTTTAAGAGAAATAAATATCTCCTGGTTTGTGATAGCATGTGAAGCCAGTTGGAGTTTGCAGTTCTCACTGAAATGCCATGAAATGCTGTGCCACTAAACCCTTCCTGTGAAGCCTTGCAATACAATAAGATTGAAGACTTCCTATATCTATCCATGAACCAGTGGGACTCAATCAAAACAGAACATGTAGAAAACCCAGTTGTCTTACTGAAAAATAAATTGTTTTGGGGAAAGACATTGTCAAGGCAACACAAATCTCAAGTTTCCAAGACTATAAACACCAATACTCTTAAGTGAAGAAAATATTTATTGTTTCATCAAGCGAAGAACAGTAAGGCAGCACACTATGTTTTATGCTGTGAGGATGCCTCTAGGCAAATCTGAATAATCATGTATGTGCTTATTTTGTTTAAGTAACTTGGATAATTATGGCTTTTGGGGACACACTTAGCCTAATTTGTGCTGCTTTGTGTGGCTTTGATCAGCAGTTACTTCACAGTTTCCTCATCTTGTATGTCATATCCTTCTCTCTATGAAGTGTTTTGGCTGATAGAAGGACCTATTTGTCAATGTTTTTCGTGCTGAAAACGGAACTCAAAAGCAACAACTTAGAACTAAATATGAAGGGACTAAAGGGTGGAGGATTTCCCTGTAATAACTCCCGGTGCTTTGTACAGTCTCCATGCATGCGTATTTCAGCTTGAGAAGTGATGTGGAGCTCCAGCACCACGGAACTTGGCACATGGGTAATGAATAAAAATTGGTAGCCCTTGTTCTTTCCTTCTGGTTCTGGCCAATTCACAGTTTTCATGAGCTATAGTCATTTTGCTTTCCTGTAAAATTTATTTCTCCTTTGTACATTTGTTAATCTGTACCTTGAGAGTTTCTTTTCAATAATGCCAGTGGCACAGGTAAAACACAAATCTCACCAGGACTTTGTAGCTCTTGCACATGGTCTTATTTAAATACTTTAAATCCTTCTCTAGTATAAAAACATGAGGAGTAAGGAAACATCATGGATAAAGAGGTGTCAGTTGAGTCAGTAGTACTGGAAGAGCAGTGGGATCAGTATGGTGGGAGAGCAGTGGGAAGGAGTTATTGTGGTACTGGAGGTGCTGATGGAGTGGGAGCGGCCCAGGGACAGAGAGGGCACGGCATCCTCTGTGTCAGCTGTGCTTTATTTCCCTAGCTCAACTCTTTCAGATTGCTCTTGTCAGGCTTTTGATTAATGTGGCCCTAGGATGGTTAAATTTGTCTGAGTTAAATTTATTAATGTGCACCTTGTTAATAGGAAGCACAAGCCATGCACGCTCGCAGGCACTGCACACGCACTGCATGCTGAAGGGAAGAAAAATGGGCTGCTGCTTCCCTTCATTATGCCTTGTTTGTGTGAGGCTTTGATATTCACTTTAGGCTCCTTTCTCCTTCTCTATCTATCTACTCTTTCTGTGATGGTGGTGCACTGAATAACTTTTAATAAATGGTCGGTTCTGAAATTGATATGAAGAAAGAAATAAACAAGTGAGCTGAGAACTATTTGGTTTCCTGCTCTTTGACTCTCAGTCATGCAACCACTTAGTTACAAACAGCACAACCTTCATTCAAACTTTGTCGGTGTCTGTGGGTTCCTGAAGACTGTGACAGAAAGTCTGAAGCTGTATGTCTGTGCAGCTCCATAGACTTGTGAAAACAGAAACTGAGAGTTTCTGTCTTTTTTTTGTGGTTGCTGTTTATTGTAAACTTGCCCTTCCTGCTATCATACAAAGACTGAGCATCTAGCTAGTAAGGATGTTTTTGCCACCCATTCCAACTGCAATATCCTCTATGGTCTTGTGATAAAGCCATTAGTTTCCCATTCTGACTGTGTTTGGGTGACTTTATTTCTGGCTCTGCTAAATCTAGTCTGAGGAGAGTTAAAGGGACTTTTGAAGGCAGAGCAATTCCCAGCACCTTTCAGAGCATTCTCGAATGCAGAAACAGGGAGAATGATAAAGCTTCCAATCTTGATGCCAACTGCCTGCTCAATGAATTAATAGAAGTTTGCAGAGCTCTGATTTTCTTGGGTTTGCCACACACATAGCTCACTGAAGGCAGTGTTAGCAGCATGTATGTGCGCTCACTAGTAGTTTGCAAACTCTTAATTCACAGTGTTATTTATGCATGCAAACATGCAGTGTGTAACTCTACTAAACTCACTGGCATCTGAGTAGACCCTGCAAGCCGTAGGATACTGTTGTAACTGGCAGAGCAAATGGACAGAGTAACTCTTCAAAGAAGTGTTAAGTATAACATCTAAACACTGATGAACAGGCAATAATAAAATTGTCTTCTCGTTAAGAAAGTAAAGGACACTGATATGTTGCTAATGTTAACACAGTGGTGGAATTAAACCCACAAAATTCAAAATTACTGGAGAAGGAAGGGCAGTGAACATACAGTCTACACTGCCATGTGTTTTTCAGGAGGTGCTTCCTGGCTGTGCCCTGAGTTGAGGTGGTTTTACTCACCTGTAATTAGAGAAGGGAAGGGGCAGGACACCTCTTAAGTGATGTAGAGTAGGTGCCATTCTGGTTAGTGTTCATATAGAGGAATAACTGAAACAGTCCCAAAGGAATTCCCTTACAGGAATGAAATTTCAATGGGTTTAGGGTAGTACAGCCATGCACTGCTTCAGCTGATCACTCCTCAGCATTGCATTCTCAGCTGAAGGACATGAGCATCAGATATCACCATGGGGGTTAATCCTGCATCCACTGAGAACAGTGTCACTGCACAGTGGGACAGGACAATAATTTTTTGTACTGTCACAAAGAAAGCAATTGCAAAGCTCTCTTCACGGATGATTGTATTGTTGTCATCTCCATTAGTAATCCTGATTATTCACTGTCATGAGTATTCCACAGTCAACACATCTAATGAGTGTCCTTTTAGCAGTGTTTCGAGTTGAATTGTGGAGTTTAAAGTTAAACCAGAGTGCCCCAGGTAATTAGCAGCAGAGGTGGGGGAAATTAAACAAAAACGACACTAGCAAATGGATTTACATCTGTTATAGCTGTCACTTTGAGTTGCTCTTCTGTCATCACATGTCCTCTTTATGCATGGCTGGGGAAACCATTATGAATACTGTCAAAAAAAGATAATGACATGTGCTTATCTTAAATGTAGTCTTTTGGGGAGTTGAAGCATATTTTTTGTCTGAAACTAAGCATGTTTCTAAAGATGAAGAGAGTAATGTTTTTGGGATAGATAGGGGTGCTTGTGCTCTTTGAATCTGCAGATTTTCCTGGAACTAGAAAGAGGAATAAAGTGAGACTAATGAGGTGTCTTTGCTTGCTCTCATCTTAAGCCTAGAATCAAAAAGATATAGTTCCTGGGAAAAATATTCTAACATTTCTCAATTAGCTTGTATAAGCTTTTTAGATGGTTGTTTTGCAACTTTGATATTTTCTTAGAAAGAAACAAGCCCCTTACCTTTAAATATAAATTGCATCCGAGAGCAATTCTCTAGCAAAAAACAGCAGAGGATGTGAATTGCAGGGGCCACTTATGCAGGATACTGGGAAATAATGATCATGTGGAAAATGTACACAGTTTAATTAAGCACATTGATTAAATCAATATGACTCAAACAGCTTAGTGTTCCAATCAGCTTAATCTCATTAAATGTAATTCAGGCCTCAATAATTGATTAATAATGCATTATAGTTTATGAATTATTGACTCCAAGTTATTATAACTATGCCTGCTCCCTGCATGGCAACCAGTGTTGCATGTTAATTATGAAAGGCTCAAATTCTTTTCTGTTGAATAATTTTTTCAAATCTGGAGATGACATATCTCCTAGTGAAATGAGGATCCAATTAGATCAACACCTTACTGGAGTTAGTCTGCCCCAAAGGAAACTCTACTCTTTAAAGGAAGCTCTTATCTAATAATGTCAAAATAGGGAGGTAGAATGACCTGCTTTGATTGGTAATGATCTTTCCAGCAGGCAGAAGAACTGCATGTAGTGATTTATCTGGAGTGCTAACCCAGCATTGTGCTGGTTGTAAACAGTTCCCAACAGCAAGCACATCTGTTGTTCTAGTGTTACTGCATGAGATACCTCCTCCAGCAACACATGCTCACAGTATTGCCAAGGCTGCTGAACCCTGAGGTCATGTTTGTCTGCCAAATATGGAGCAATTCAGTTCCCCTTATCTGTCAAGATGCTGACTGGTTTCTATGGAAAGGTCCAATAGGCTTTTAAAATGGTATTTCCACAGTGCAAGTGTCATACAAGAAGAAAGAACTGTTGCTACTGTTGATGGCAGTTTCAGGAGAGAAACCAAGAGCTGAAGGAAGCCTTTGCTCCTCAGGTGGCCCCCCATTAGATGGCATTTCTACTGAATGTGAACAGAGGATGACAGACAGACTGTTTTTCTGGCTATCTAGGTATTTAATGTGGTCAAAATTACAGTCTTATGTAGAAAGTGTCCACCAGTATTACCTTTCCTTAATTATTCAACTTAAAGAACCTGTTCTACCATTTTTTTCATCACTTCTCTATCTCTTCTGATTATTTGTGATTATAGTTAAAAGAGAACAGATTTTATTGTGTATAGAAATTGGAAGAGATAATTATAGAACACTGGAAAAAATATTTTTTCTTTATTCTTTTGTCTGCAATAGTGAGGTTTGTATCTGTGTATTCTCTTGATTTGAAGACTTGCTCCTAATTTGCAGGTCTGCCAGGCAGAGGTGCTGGTTCCTCTCTCGCTTTGTACCAAACACTTTGTTTTTAGTGACAGGAAGAGTCAGCTGTTGTGGAAAATGTGATCCTATTTTAATGCAGCAGTGAAGAAAGGCTGAATTAAATTGTCATGTGTTCTACAGTGCTAAATATTTACTGAATTGAGAATATTTTTTTTTTCCACTTGGATGGCTTATCAAGCATCTGAAGCCAAAGCAACGATCCCCAGATATGCAACACTGATGGTGTGTGCTCAAAATTTTTCAAGATTGTCTCTCAATTTCAAACATCTCTTCTACTTTTTCTTTCTGATATCTCAGTCATAACAGTGTGGCATTTCATTGCAAAAAGAGCAGACAAATTTCTGCAAAACTATGCTCCTGTTTGAGTATCCAGCCTACTGCCATAAAGGTAGAAGCTGGTTGAATAGAACATGAAATTTGTGAGAC
>WEIV01007678.1:23708-49441 GCA_013390005.1 Calyptomena viridis | reverse complement strand
CAGCCAGTTGCTTGGAACATGCCTGTCTTACAACACCCCAGTGCCTGTCCTCATTGCAGTGGAGGTACAAGCTTCCAAAGGAGTGATAGGTTGCCCAAATTCCTGCCTTAAAAAAAGGGAGAAAAAAAATTCATCTTCTCTCCCTTAGGTGGAAACAATTCATGAGAAACCCGCAGATGCTGTGCTTCCACTGGCCAATCTTTTTTCTGGTAAAGGCATTGAAATACAGCCCAGCAGAGGCCCCAGGCAGCTTTTATTCCCTCAAATGGTGAACAAGTATTGAACTAGGTTTCTATTATCAACTTCGAATTATGGCATGGAATAAAAACCCCTGTATTTCATTGAGCTGCACATTTCCCATGCCTGGTCATAAATTCCAGGCACACACGGTCCTGTGGGGCACATGTTAAAAGGTCACTATGGTAATTTATAAATTATCCAGAGAAGCATTTGATATGAGATAAATCTATTCTCAATGTGACAGAGATGGGTTGTGTGAGGAAGGACATAATTTTAGGGTCAGATTGTCTCTGGAGACTGAATATTGTTAAGAGCAACGAGCTAAGGTGTGAAGAGTCAATGCTTGTTCCTCAAGGTGAAAACTGAGGTCAGGAAGGGATTCCTTCAGGTGCTCACAATATTGCCTAGTTGTTGTACTGCACAGGTGGTTGTTTTTCACAAATCTTAAGGTCTGGAGCACCTGCTGATGTATAAAATGGGTTGACTTGAAGGTGGTTGGGTTTGCCCCTTGGCACCTCTGTTAAACTGGTTGCTACCAGTCAGTCGAGCTGAAGGTGTGGATAGTGTGGCAGTCTGTGGATCACCCTTGCTCCTTGAATAAAAGGTCAGAAAGAAGCTCCTCAGGTTAAAACTTTTTGTAAGGTGAGAAGCTGGAGGTCAGTAACAGTAGAAGTATTGTTTGAATGTATGTTGTTTTTTTTTTTAATGTTCCCATCTTTTCTGCCTTCTCTGGTCTCAGTAAGGTGATTAAGAAATATTCCTCTGAGAAGAAAGGTAAGCTGCTGGGCTGTCCTGGTGACCAGTTGTTCTCCTTTGTGTTTGGTTGTCCCTCCTCATTGATAACTACCACTTCAGCTGTGATAAGGGAGTTGGGGGCAGGACAGCTTGGCCTTGTGAAAGAGTGATCTGTAGCTGGAAAGTCCAGGGAGTGTAGGACATGTACCAGGTGCTGACAGCTGCAAACAATCACTCTCACTATCAGAGAGAGCAGTTTTTGTGTCTGGTTCAATATTTCTTCCTTTCTGTTCCAGAAAGGCTGTGCTGATACACATATTGAAGTTGATACACATTGCTTTCTGGTGCCTGATGATCTCATGAAAACAGACTATTTTGGATAGCAAGATTGGGCAGAGAAGGCAAAAAGTAGGGTCTGCCACTCTTCTAGCAAACTATTGCTTTTAATTTGGGAACTCAGCTTAGGCACAGTTTGTCAAGTCTTGCACAGATTGAGTTAAAGAATTGCTAGGCTGTGGCAGAACCCAGAGTGTGTCCTGCTAACAGGGAACTCTGAAGTGTTTTTTCATGATCCTGTGGCTCTTGAATTTTTCACTCTAACAATAGGCTTCTGCTTGCACAGGCAAACCCTTCCTCAACACACAGACCTAACAGACTGTCGGAAAACAGTGTGGGTGGCATTATAACTTCCATGTTGTTTTCACCTTTATCCTTCTAAATTGGGAAGGTTTTTTGTGCTTTTAAATCTTGTCTGACTGGTTTGGAGAGACTGTCTGCTGTGTCTGACTTCAAAATAGAAAAGTCATTCAACTGATACCTCAAGGCTTTGAAAACTTTCTGGAAAACAACAATCCAATTTCTGGATTTAATGTTCCAAGCTATGCATTTTGTCTGATAAAGGCTGACCTAGCTAGTCATGTATTACAAATGCTTGGAGTTGTTTGGATTGTGTGGAACAGCTTTTACTGCATGTTTGCCAGAGCTGCAAGCAGATAGTTTGTTCAGCTACTCTGCCCACATCCATGCGAGGGGCTCTTCACTCATGTGAAATGTAGCAAATGCTATTTCTATGTGCTGATCCTAATCAAATGCTATTTCTATGTGCTGATCTTAATGTTAATCTATCCAAGAGTATTACTGAGTGAGGAGGTATATTTGCAATACACTGTGCATGTTTGTTTTTCTCCTGGTTTTGTATCTGTAATTCTGAACTCTTGCTATTTCTAATTCCCACCTGTAAGTTGATTTTGCTGGAAGAATCTATGCAGATTTCTGCCTGATCTATTTAGCTGAGTTTAATTTCTCTGATCAGAGAACAAGATCCATTCCTATATGATGGATGTAGCCAATCTTATACCAGTAAAATAAGTGCAGCAATATATCGAAACTAGTAGTTGGCAATACCACAGGCTTGATATTTCTTGTTAACTATAACTGACAGATTGTAGAAACAAGTATTTGTGATTAATGGGCTGCAATTATACAGAAATACTAACATGAAATAAGACTAAAAATACCCTATAATGATTTTTAAAAGGCCATTCTGTTAATGAGAGGATTCGTCCATCTCTACATCAAAGAGAAACTTGTTAGCTCTCTGAGCTTGCCCACCTGTTTCTAATGCAGAAATAGAAATTGCTAAAACACAAGCACAGACAGCTGCTATGCTCAGACTGCAAATGTGCTGATAAGATCAACGAGTTGATGAGTGACATGGTAGATACTGCAAAGTGCACTAGTGTTCCCAGAGAGCTAAACTTGGACTTCTGTATCATTTCAGGGCATTTATTATGTGGCTGTAACACTTGGAAAATGATATCTATCAAATCATCAGTGCATTTAGAATTTAATTTGCTCTATCAATTGCAATTGTCGTGCTACTTAGCTGTGGGGGGAAAAAAAAGTAATTTTCCTTACCACTTTGCAATTCTTTTTATAAGCTTTTGCTCCTCTTTCTTCATTGAATTTGTTTAACGAAGTGTTTTGAAGATTTTTTTCTGGCTTAGCCTGGGTGCTGCTTCTATGTCTTTGAAATCATAAGGTTAAATAAAATAGGTTGAAATTTTTATTAAAACATGATATGGGCAGAGATGATAAGTATGAGTAAATGAAGAAGTCAGAATGGGGTTGGAGGTATGCCTTTGCCCACAGATAAAGAAGGACTTGTGGATAACTTAGAGAAAACATTAAAAAAACCTTATGGAGTTTTCTTTTGAGTCTCCCTAATGTTATGGACTTTTATTTTATCTATTTTGTTTTATTTTTCGAGAATACCAGAGACCTACTACAATGTCCTGTTTTATTTTCTCATTCTTCCCTTAGTACTTTCATATCATCTTCCACTTTTTTCCCCAAGTCTGAAAACATGACATAAGGATGATGGATAAAGGAATATCATAACACTCTGCAAATGTGTGTATATTTGGTAATTTTGGGAAGGATGGGTGGGTTTCAGAATGAAAGTGGCAGCTGACCTTGGTATAGGACAAATAACATAACTGAGAGGGCTCTACTGGTTATGTCTAAGTGCACAAGTCAATTAATTTTCATGGCTAATGAAGAGGAAGTTATTTCAGGTAATGGATTATGAACAACTTCACTTCTAAGGTGAATAGGAGTGGCATAGAATTCTTCATGACTGGCACTTAAGAGACAGATGTGGAGCTTCTGACTCTGATTTTTATTTTATCCTTGGGCAACTTGATTTTTCTGTAAATCCCTGCTTTCATAACTTGGAACATATTTGATATGTGCAATCTTCAGTCTATGAAGTGCTTCAAGAGAAGATGAGTGAGATAGAATTTATTGTTGGTTGCCAGTGACTTTGTCAGGTCTTGTAAAGGATGTTTAGGTCCCATGGTGGGCACCTGTGGTGAGGCTGTAACTAGTGATTGAAGTAGAGATGAAGAAAATAGGTAGATGGATAGAGGGCAGGAAGTCCTGAAATTGCTTGCTGGTCAGACTGTGCCTGCTGGAACAAGACATGCAGGAAGGGTTTTGTTGTAACAATGAGACTAGTGGATAACACAGCAAAAACTGTGTGACTTGATTTTTTTCTTCGTTTATTCTGCTGGTGGAGTTTCTGAAAAAAAGTCATATTACCCTTGTAGCCATGTGAAAAATGTGCTGCCAGAGCAGATGTCCTCCTTTCCCCATCCCAACCACCAGTGGACAGTTAGGCTCCAAGAAGATTAGTGACAGTTTTGTCACTTCGTAGTGTTGCAGGTCACCCTCTCACATCTTGGGAATATGTATGGATGCAGAGTAGGAAAATGCATTTAACAGAGCAGGCGTTGAAGGCTGTTCTTAAACTCAGTCCTGTAAATCCTGGCCTCTGGCAGCCCAAGCTGTTTAGCTGTGTTTTATGAATCAGGTCATATCATGTCTGTCACAGCTTCCAGATGCCAAGCTCCTTCTGTGACAGTTTTGCCAAGCGTTTTGAAAGGGCACAAAAACAACAGCTTGAGGGTCACCATGAGGCACAACTTGACACAGGGAATTGTGCTTCACAAAGAGCTACTGGCCAGAGGGTGAAAGAGTAAGCAAGAGACATATGAAAGACTCCAGGGATTTCAGAGACTGTAGTGTCCTCACTATCCCTATTCTGTGTTTAGCCCTTAATAACCACAAATGAGCAATAAACATGGAGTTAGATACTTAGTCTCTGTTCTGGCATAGGTGGTGGCCTTGCAAGGTATGCAGAATGTCTGTAGATACACTTGAAACAACACTTCTGCTCGTAATTGATGGCTGGTTCATTAATTTCATTCCCTAGGTTTAACCCTTTTAATCAGAACACTCTCAGGATCCACCTTCCAGCTTGTGAAAAGTCTCTTCCACCAGTTGGGACATCACTTGCCATGCAGACACCATGACCTTGTTTCTCAGCCTATCAAGATGTAATGTGAAATTAGGCTCAGCCCAGACAAAATAATTGCTGTTTGCACAAAGGGTAGTGCTCCCCATGAGGCCATATAACCTGCCTCAAATGTAATTTAATAGGCTGAAATCAAATAAAATATATCAAATTAAAGCATGCAGCTAATGCATGCAAACTCTAAAATGAATTTGGATTGTAAACAGGCAGTGAGACGGAATAGTTGGTTTCTTCATCCATGAGGAAGCACACTAAATAATACAGAAGAAAAAAATAATTCAAGGAGATCTTTTGATTTTGAGAGTTGATGGGGATGTTAGATGGCAGGTGAGGGTTATTTTTTGATGTAAGGCATTTTTCATTAACTGTATATTCTTGTAGTTAGAAAACATCAGTTAGAAGTCTCTTTATATTTTGAAAACAAAATAAGAAGCTTTGTTAGATAAAGCAGGAAGATAAATCATCTTTGCAGTGCTAGCCATTAGCCTGTCATGACCATGATTTACAGGGATTTCTTTTATATAAATAAGTGTTTCTTTTAAAAGCACTCTGGGAGTTTAAAGAGCAGGAGATGAAGTGGCGGTGAATGCTCTGGAATATAATAGTTTCAATATGAGTGTTTCTTGTGGCAAGTAAGAAAGGAGTTCATGCTGTGGATTGTACAGGCTGTGTAGAGTGGCTGAGCTACAATGGAAGGGTTCAGTGACAGGGCAATTGGAGAAGTTCAAAGTTCTGCAAGGGAAATGCTGGGATGGAAGTGTAAGAAGGCTCTGGGATTGAAGAAACATGTCATCCTATCAGCTCCATGAAGTTACTCTGTGTACTATGTATCAGAAATCAAAACTGATTTGGAGTCATCACTAGTGCTGTCAGATTACTTGCCTAACAGAACCTTCTGGAGATTTTTTTAAATAAATTGAATATCACTTAGGAAACTATCAAATGAAGAACAAGAAACTCTCTCGTATCTGCAAAAGTAGGAGTTTTCACACATGTAGTGCTGAGAAAGGACATCACATGTTCCATTTCTGTTTCTTCTGTGACTGCCAAGACTTCAGCAGCCTGACTCCTTTAGTCATGAGTACCTTTTTCTGTGCTTCATAGCAACTCATGGGGATAAAAGAACATTTTTCCTCTCCCTAGTCTTCCTACCATCTTATTTCCTCAATCAGATGAGTCTTCCTAGCTTGACATTCTGCTCCCTGTAGTGATTGATGTAGGAAGACATCATCCATTAGACATCATTTTGCTATCATCTGAAGGGAAGCACTTACTGACCTGAGACAGTGACTGCTTAGTCACTTAGACACTGTTTGAAGTTTCTGCATGTTACCTGCTTAATACAGTGACAAATTTAGTTCCACCTAGTTCTACCAAGTATTCTGGGATCCTGATTATGCTCTATGATCCTGATCACTTCTTCATCCTTAGGGCATCTCAATAGCAGAACTGCTTGAAAAGAATATGGCATGAACTTTGAGCTTCAAGGTTCTTTGCTATTATTTGCCTTGGGAAAACTTATGTTCTGGCACACTACATGTCATGTAGTCTAGAAGATGAAGGATAGTGTTGCTTATGTCATGATACAAGATGATTGGGCCAACATCAGTTTTGCTCTCGTGATGATCTGATTGAAAGACCTTTTATGTTGACCCCTTATTTGTGTTCTCTTGCTTAGGTGTTTGGGGAGTTCATCTAAGACCTTGCCATGAAGATAAGATTCATTATTCAAAATTTGGAGGCAGTTTTACCTTATTGATCTCTTGTTTGTGGAAAGCAAGAATTTCCTCTGGGATCAGCTCTGGGCAATGTAATTCCAAGATTCAGGATAGACTTGGACAGCAATAATGTAGAAGTCAATTTAGTGATGCCACAAATGAGGTCAGCCTGCAGAATGTCCTTTACTGTGAAGCTGTTGACACAGTGAAGTGTTAGATGTTTTTATAGACTGTTTTCTTTCCTTTTTCTTCATGTGTTTTTTTTTTTTTGTATGTAAGAAAATACACAATTTCAAACTCCTAGTTTGCTTACTGCAGGAGAAATACAGAATAATATTTTTAAGAGATATTCTCTGCTAGGATATTTCTGGAGCAATGGAGTGATAAATATCAAATCAAGTGAAGACCAAGAATTTAATTTTTCCCATCAGAGGCAATCTGTGATGCTTTTTATCATAACAAAAATTGATATTTTATCCCTTTGACAATGAGAGGCTCTGATTATACTTCCTTTTAATATATATTTTATACCTTTCAAGTCATTCCCTAAGGAAGACCTCAAGTCAGAGGCAGAGATTGATCTCTGCCTCTTAAAGGCACAGCATATATTTAAGAATAATGATGTAGGTGGTACTAGGTGGGTTTTAAATCTTTTCTGTATAGATAGTAAAGAGCTTTTTGTTATAAACTATAGAACATTGTCTTTTGTAGAGCAGAACAGCTTAAGGTACTAAGCAATAGATAATTTGTTTTCCTGTTAAATTTGTCTTTTATTCCCAGTGGTGAAAGAAATGCTGACAGGTGCTCCATTCTCCATGGCCATTTTAGGGCTAACAGCTCCCAATGCAAGTTCTAAGTTGATCTCTGCCTACTGTGTACACAGACTGGACAAAATATTGAGGTCTTCTGTAGTCTTCACACAACCTTTTACTATTTCTGTCCTGCTTGGATTCCCAGAAGGAAGATTTTCCAGCAAAATAAGGGCTTCTCAAGTGGATCCATTGAAGTTAGTAAAGAAAACAAATGTCTGTTGGGTTATTTCTATCCCCAGCTACTGCAAGATTGTTGTGCACAGAATGACTTCTTGCGCTCTGGGCAATGTGGTTTTAACGTTAACATCTACTTCTCCACAGGGGAAACTCTAGTGCAACTCACTGATTTTCAGCCTAAATCTTCCTTTGTGGAGTTTCATCCCATTAACCCTGGATTCACCCGAGTTTAGTGCTCTGAGTGCTTCCTCTTGCTGCTGTGCCTGCTCTTGAAGCAGTGGCAGTGAAGGGCCTGGGGTATTGTAGGAGGGGGGTAAAGGCTGTGTTTCTTGTAGGCAGGAGACATGGGTTGAGGCATTACTCACTGTGTGAAAGCCATTTACTCCTGGGGAGTGTTCTGGGGGCATCCGCTCTGTGAGCAACTCCTGCTCCAGACTGTCCATCTGCTGCCCTTAATTTCTGCACAGAAGTTATTAGTGCTGTCCACAGAGCAGGAGACATGGCTGGAGGGCAGCTCATGCCTTGGAGTTCACAGCTCAGTGATGCTCTGCCCTGTAGGTGCAAAGGCAGCTTGATTTCTTTGGGGATCAGATGCTCAGAGGTCTCTGGCAGGGGATCTGTCTAGAAAGTGCAGTTGTTGATCTTGCTGTGTTGAAATGTGCCTTGAAAATGAGAAAGATGAGCTGTGAGTGAGTAGTGGGTATGTAGACTGAAATGTAAAAGCAAGGGGTGAAAATATTGCAGGTTTGGAGCTGAAGTCTTATTAAAGTCCTGTCTGTCCTATTTGGGCAAATTCTTTCTAAAGTATCGTATGTCACCAAAATCCCATTAAACTGTCACATAAATTATCAGGGTTTCCTTTTTCCATCACTGTGGATTACCCAGGGAGAGATTTTTATGACAATGGAAGCTTTTTCAGTCTGCTCCTCCTGCCTGATTTCATTTCAGATGAAATCCTTCTCTCAGAAAACAGCTCATGGATTTTATAGCTGTATGGATCTCTGCACTCTGCCTGTTACAGCAGTTATCCTGCAGGTCTCTGCTGCACTTATCTCCTACCTGCACCTTCTTTTAGCATGGGACAGTTTAGGGCAATGTTGCCACTTCTCTAATTGTACTGAATGATAACACCATACAGTCTGTTTTGATGGATCTCTGTTCCAGTGCCTTCCAGTCTTCTGAGCATCCACTGACTGGTTCTTCTTTTGGGTCAGTGTTGTCTTCAGATAAACTCAGAATGTGAAATTCTTGTATACACCTAACTTGAAAATACTACTTTTTTCCTGCTTGCCATGTCTTGGAAGTCTTGCACCCCTGCAAGACAGTCCCATTTTTCCCATGATGACTGAAAAACATACAGTGCTCTTGCCACAGCAGTACAAAATACTTGAGCATCTGAAATTGCCTGCTGCCACAGAACAGATTAAGGCCATAATATGTGTGTTATAAAAGCAGGGGATGGTAGATCCTTGCCTGCCTTTTGACAGAAAATCTGGAGCTCCTTACATGGACTGGCTGCATCATGCGCTGGAGCTGATTTTAGTGGTTGCTTCTCACGCCTTTCAAGAGGCATATACACAGAAGCTGAGAACTGATACTCTTAAGAATAATAGGGAAGATTTGGAAGATCATTACTAAAGAAAGAAATCTGAGTAATTATGTTAGTCCAATCTTAAAGTGGTAGGTTTGTCACTAACTGAGCAGGCAAGACAGAACTTTTCATAAATAATTCTGACATGTATGTGGGAAGAAGCCCAAATGATACCACAATTATCATGTTGATGAAATATTTCTGATTTGTCACTAGTGACTAATGGCTAACATGTTTTGAAGTGCCTAATATTAAGTGGTGAGCAGATACCTTGCATCAAAGAGACCACAGGAGGTGTCTGAGGTGCTTTGTGGGCTGGAGTAGTGGTTCCAGCAGCTCTCAGAACACAGAGCTAATTCCAGGAGGGTAGGAGAAATCATGGATGGAATTTTTAAAGAGGGAGCTAGCATGACTTATGGCTATAGCCCTCATGCTGATGCTGTTCTGGGCATTGTAGCTTGATGCAGGACTTAATGAACAAGGACCTAGAAGGAGGTAGGGCAAATATGCAGGCACAGCAGTGAAGGCAGTCAGGTCACTGTGAGTTGGCTTAGCTGATAGTAACTTGTTTCTTTTTATGTAGCCTGGTCCCAGTGGACAGTGAGGACAACTGATTGCAATATCTTTTTATAGCATCCTTTTGCAATTTAAAGGTTATCTCCTCCTTTCTGTGTCTGAAACCCATTTTGTCCAATTTTTCTGCTGAAGTTATGACTTTGGAACATTTTAAGATTTTTAATGACATCTTCAGTTTTTATCAAATAAATTTCTAAACTATGGTGTGCAGCAGTGGACACAGCATTGTAGCTTTCTGATTTTGCTCACTAGATTGAGCTGAGTGAAGTAACAGTATTCCTTGCCTTAGCTGAGATGTTGCCTGGTAGTAAATCCCAGGAGAGCTGCCATTTTTGCAACTATTTTGCATCACTAGCTCATCTGCTATAATCTCCTAATCCTTCTTGGCAGTACTTCCTCCTAACCAGCTGTCCCCCCATCTTGGTTTCATGCCCTTGGAATCTGGCTGAGGAGAGCAGATGGATGGCAGCAGTGAGCACAGGTGTGGAGGTGCACCCAGGTAGAGGAATCCCTCCACTAGTGACATCTCTGGGAGGAAGTAAATGCAAGGTACTTTGCTTGTCACCAGACTGATAATGTACCTGCATGGTTTCAGTTTTGAAGTTCAGTGATACTTGAGCAGCTCAGTGGGTGTGCAGAGTGAGATGGGATATGCCAGTGAATGCTGCGTTGGTGTATCCAGAGCTGGATGATGCAGTCTTTGGAAGTTTCAGCTATACTAATGCAGGTGCACTCACTTGTTATGGGGATGTTAGTTATAACTTGAAACAATTTGTGAAAGGTTACAGTAGGTTTTCCATGGGTCTAAGTTCTGAAAATAAGGTTCAGATATTCCCCAGTCTTCCCCAAGAGGTGTGCTTTGATTTGAACAGGAATTAGTTCATGTGGATGTCCTTTGTCTTTGGTCATACAGAAGGTCTTGCAATGGTAGTGGTTCCTTGCTGCCTTCAGAGCTTGGGGTTTTGGAAGCTCATCCAAAACAGACTTGACAACTTGCTTACCAATTTCCTGGAGCTAAAACCCAGTGATAGTAACATGTCAAACTGAACTGAGGCTGAGCAGTCTGTACCCATATTCAGCTCCCTGATCATCTCTGATTTGAGGTGAATGAATTCATAAAATACATACACAAAAGGAGGTTGCCAAGCAACCTGGAGGCTGAAATTCCCCCACCAAGCTATGAAGGTAGAGAACAGGCAGCTGAGATGATTTGTAATGTTCACCTCTTTGCCATAGGTAACAGTAATAATACATGTGATGCAGAAAGCAATAGATCATTGATAATTCTGGAAAACAACAGCTGATCCTGCTAGACTGTATTTTGCCTCTATCTTAAGATGTGTCTGCTTTGGAGAACTTAGCCAAAAGCAGGGAGCAGCAAGGAGACAGCACTGTGGGGTGGGGGGAGATGTGGAAGAAAGAATTATTCTATCTTAAGGCAACTGAAAGACTAACAACTACTGAAAAAGTTTTAGGAGGAGAGAAAAGTGTCACATATTCTGACTCAAATTGTGTTCTTGTTTTCTGTGATCTCAGTATTTGATGCTCTTCACAAACATGAATTAATATATTCATTGTACATCACACCATATCCTGTCTTCTCTCTAGCTTTGTATATTTATGCAGCCTTGGGGATATCAGATGTATCCAGGACAGGATGCAGCTGTGAAATGCATGGAAGAGCTGTGTGGTGGTGCTCCTGTTTACCCCCCTTTTCCTCACAGAATACCCTATAGTGGCCACAGCTAATGAAGTTGGAAGAGTTTTGTTTCCTTGGTTTCTGTCTACTATGTTCTTAGGTAAACTTGACCCTTTGATTTGTGTAACACACATGGTAGTCATGCTGTACTTGGGCATGAAGGACAAAAAGAAGCCCATGTCTTAATGGCCCTGGGCTTGTATGAAGGGAAGAGATATGCAGAGGCACAGCCAGAAAATTTTCTCTCAAGACCTGGATCTAGGATGAATTTCTCACATGCTATGTATATAATCCCCTTTGACTCCCTAGAAAATCTAGTCCTGTGGTGTTCCAATACCTCATGCCTTTAAAAGTGGCATGGCTTATATCGCAGCTTGAAATAATTTAGAAGAGCAGCCCAGGTCAGGGCATCTGGAACTGCATTTCATGTCCTTTCTTTGTCCCTCTTGATGAGACACTGTTGAGTTAATGGGGTTTTGTTCATTTCTTTAAGGCTTCTCTTTCCCTAACTGGTGTCATGATTAATGACATCAAAGTCACCTCTTAGTGGACCTTAGTGACATCATGACTAGAGGAGGATCCTTAGAGTCAGGATATTAAGTTAGCAGGACTGGAAGAACAAAACTTTTATTTTCATGCGTATATCCGCAGTCAAAAATGAGTGAAGAGAAGGAGAGATGGGAATTAGGTGAAGCATTAGTAAAATTATTATTCAAAGGTTTTTTACTCAAAGTGTTGCAAGAGGAATCAGTGGTTCTTTAATCTCTCACTATGGGTATTGCTGGCACCATGTTATGTTCTGGGGATGTTGAAATGTAACACAGTGTAAGAAGATGAGATTTGTTGGATAAGGCTTTATGTAGCATGCAAAGGTTCCTCTATTTTCCCTTTCTATTCTTTACATTCCCACAGAAGGTTGTGTGTCATGTGGGCTTTACAGAGGTAAATGGCTAACCTCACTTTCTGGCAGCTTCCTTAGAACGTGGGGAGGAGCTGCCTAAGTGTTGGCCTGAGAATTTTGAAGACTTAAGCTCAGTTCTGGTCCTGGAAGGAGGTATGTGAGAGGACCTGAGGCTGTGTGTTCTGAAGATGGGTTTAGCAGGATACAGGAAATAGTAGAAGGGGCTCTGAAACAGCACAGAGAGGCTCCTGGGCACCAGTATAAACCAGTAAGCTGTAATGGGTAGTACTGAAGTGGTCTGGTCAGAATTGCAGTTACAGGGGTGTTGGAAGTCAGGAATGAAGTGAATCAGCCAAAATGAGTGAAAAGGTCTTGACTGGTGCTGCCAGTGGAGTGTGGCTGGCCAGCATTCTGTCCACTACTTCGATGAGCTCTAGTGTTAATTGCAGTTTGCACAATAATTCCAAGGCAGACAAGTAACTGGATATGTTGTAAAACACAGGTTTGGGCAGCTCCTGCTGGTTTCCAGGTGTTTCAAGGGTAGCAAGTTTTATGGTCATGTCATCAGGTCTTTGCTCTATTTGCTGCTTCATTAGTTTTCATGCTGGGAGCACTCTGGGGGAGCAGTGTTTGGATGTGGGGTTTGGCTGTGATGGCTCCTGTGAGATACCTTGGTTATGACTCTTGTGGGTGGGATGTCAGAGCTGAGGATGTGCTTGGCAGAGGGGATCATTTAAAGAAAGCTTTAACTGGAATAGAGAGGTTTCCTTGTCTGGATCTGCAGACTGAGACCCTCCATTGTCTCCCACAGGGAAACAGTGTAGGTAGTTTCTAGTATCTTGCTCTACCCTCCTGTTTCCTGGATTTTAACATCTGGAAACTCCAGAAGCTTTTCCAACACTAAATCTAAGAAAGACAAGCTTGACTTGGATGAGTCTTGAGAGGAATGGAACTCGCATCTCTTCAAGTCACACGCTATTGCAATTAGCAGAATTATGGCAAACTATTCTGACATGAGAAAGCCACTGCTTAGAGGGTTTTTTTCTTAATTTGACTGAGAGAACCTCTCAATTAAGGTGCTGAGCTCTCTCTCAATGTACAGAACAGTTAAGAGTTGTCAAAGCTGTATTCATCAATTGCAAAAGAGAACACATTTTATTTTGTTCTGCACTATTTACAGCTGTTGTCCATTAGAAGTCCTCAGGAGCCTCATTCCCAGCTACAACTGCACAGCCCCATAAGTTTAACTCAGCAGAGCCTGCAAAACAGTACTAAATCATGGTGATGGGTGAAAGAAGAAAATATTTGGAGAAGGCAAAATGTAGCTTATGTCTTTGAGCACTAATTTTTGTTTGTTGCTATATTAAAGCATTACTAAGGTAAATGGTAATGCACAATTAGCTGGAGCAAAACAGAAATAGAGTAATTTTGGAAAAAAAAATCAGAATGGCTAGTCATTCTGCAGGAACTAAAGGAATCTTTTGCAATCTGTAAGTGCCTAAGGTACACCTTGATCCAAATGTACTAACCCCTCAGTATGGTGAGGTGTAAGAATGATAAAAGCCTAATATGTGGCTATTGAAAAATAGTCTCAATTGCTTTACTCTCAATTAATATGATTGCTCTGTATGAGCTCTTCGAGCTGAGAGTACAGTTCATTCTTCTAGTGCCCACCAACTGCTTAAGAGGAAAGCATGGAAGTATGGAGGGGGGATTGTTTCCAAACCTGAGTACATCCCTGTAAGAATTGTGCTATAATGTATATACTGAGCATAATGCACAATTAAGGACAAAAATTAGTCCTTATTCCTTGTTTAACTATGAAATGAGAAATTCTCGGCTCTGGCACAGCCTTTGCTTTGTCAGACAAAAAGCTAAAAAAGCTCTTGATTACCACCTATATTTTTGGGATGGTGTTCTACCTTCCTGTTTTTTGTTAATGGATTAGTGATTTATAAAACATTTGGAAACTGAAGGGTGGCTTTGGGACCCAAGGAAAAAGGCATATAACTTGCTAATTCAGCATTTGTTTACAAGGGTGCTGAGCCAAGGCCTTTAGTTTTGTTTTCTGTCCTGTTACCTCTCCCAAGCCTGTCATTTGGGTCCCTTCAGTTCATGAAGGGCACAGAGCCTGAGCTCTGAGTTGCCTTATAGAGCAGGACAAACCTATCCTGGCATCACTGTGATGCCCTGACAGAATGCTTTCCACTAAAGTAAATCTGTCAGGTTGACTTGTGACAATGGCCCGAGACAGTGAAGGCTCACAAAAGGATCATTTTAAGACAGATAAATGCTTTCTCCTTTCCTTTTATTTTCTGTGCCTGGCAGATCTCCTTTTGCCTTCTCCTGTTTCCTTGGCCCATCAGTGGAGTATGCTCAGCACAGATGGGATCTTCAAAGAATCTGCTCTCAAACAGTTTTTTCTAAGCATATGTATATAGAGTTTTTGGAGACTTGTAACTAGACCAAATGTGTGTAGTGGTTTTTTCACAGGAACAGCAAATAACATATCTGATAACAAGTAAACTTTTGCTGTTAAGTTGCAAGTCTGCTTTGAAATAGGTTCAGTAGAGATTATCAATGAAATGTTTAATAAGCATTTGGTTTATTTTTTTTGCTTTTGTAAAAATGCGACTGTCCAAAACCTCTCCTACCCCAAATTACCACAGCTTATGTTTCCTATGCCAAATGTATTAGTAGAAACAGCTGACTTCTTCTAGTTGCAACTTCTGAAAATCAGCTTTGCCAACCTGAGTGAGCATCTATATAATATAAAACTGAAAAATGTCTTTCCACCAAAAGTAACAGCCTGCCTTAGCTATGTGCATTGTTATTTCTACCTTTTGTTGGATGGTTATGAAATAATGCTTAATTTTTAGTATTCAGCCTCTGCAGCTCACCTGGTGAACATATTCATCCATTTTCTTTAATTACATCAGTTTAGTTTGATTAATTATGATTTCGGCTGTACAACACAAGTTACTTCCAGAGATCAGGCAGCTTCCATGTCCTTGGGGCCCTTATGGGTGAGCAGATCTGATATTTAAAAAGCTTTGAATTGTTAACGGTGAAATGCTAAATGTAAAGCAGGATTTTAGCAAATGAAATAATTTCTAGCTGCATTTGATCCCATCGAGCTTCATTAAGGTTTAAAACTTGCAAGAATTGCTAGAAAGTATGCTGGTGCCATTTGGAGAGACAGTAACCTGCACATACAGAATGCTCTCTGTTGGCACATGCAAGTGTCTGTAAGATATCACAGAATAAACAAGAAAAGGGATCAGATGAGATTGGCACTGTGCTGGTTCTGAGGCGCCCAAATCAGTTTACAAATAGCACCTTGAGGAAATGTCTGGATCATTTAGGGTTGTATTTTCCTTAAAATAACTTTTGAATTGTTACCTCAATTCAAAAGGAATAAAATACACTTCCAAAGATATTATTCAAAGAAAAGTCCTGTTTAGTTCTGAGATATTTTTGCTTTGTTTTCCAGGCAATCGTCCTTACGTGTTTCTAACAGCCCGTGTTCACCCTGGTGAGAGCAATGCCAGTTGGGTGATGAAGGGGACCCTGGAGTTCCTTGTGAGCAGTGATCCCATTGCTGATCTCCTGCGGAAATGCTTCATTTTCAAGATTGTGCCCATGCTTAATCCTGATGGAGTCATCAATGGCAAGTGAGTTGTGATACATACTTTTTCTGGGGTTTGGCTGAGTTTGTCTGAGGGCTTTACCCCTGTGCACCTAGCAGGTCTTGTCTTCAGTGTTTGGGTCAGAAGAATTCCTTTGCCTTATTTATTCATTCTGTTATCAATCCTGTACAGAAAATCCAAATGTGAGATGTGGCCCAGTGTGCTGTCTTGCATTTGTCAGGTGTACATGATTCTGTAACTGTCTGTGGCCATAATTCTCTCAGTTGCCTGGATGGATTTCCAGTGGTGCTGGTGAAACAGAATCTGTCCTGATAAATGGAGGTCTAGCTATCCTGCTAAAGCAGCAAGGCAGATTACACCTGCAAGACAGGTATGCTTGGGAAAACCTGGCTGTAATGAATGCTTTGCGTAACCTAGTGAAGGGGAAAATTAGTAAGGATCTCTTAAATTTTCACATTTTTCATGGGAATATTTCCATATAGTGAAGCTCCCTCCTTCTCCCACCTCCTTTTCAGTCTTCTCTCCCACGTTTGCTAAAAGATACTGAATCGGATCTTGGAAATACTGATTCCTTTTTGAATTATTTGCCTTATACCATCCCTGCCCACCCACACTGACTTTCTTTTGCTCTCCTTGTACATGAGTAGAAAAAGTACAACTCTGCTCCTAATATGCTGACACGAAATAAATATTGCTGTGCAACCAGTGGAAGAGGAATTCCCTTTGAAGTCTTCAAGAGTGCACTAAGATAATGTAGGCTTTTGCTGGAAAAAATAATCTCCTTGTCTCTGTGGGCAGTGGAGTTCACTTTGTTTGGTGCTTGTGGAGTGTCCGTAAATTAATACTGTTGGTCCTGTCTGATGTAGGGGCAGGTCATCATGATCACATCCCAGCTGTGGCTGGTGACTTGTGTGTCTTGACCTGGCTATGAGGTCTTTCAGGCTTTGGCAGTAACTAAGTCCCTTGGCTTGTTGCAGTGGAACACATGACAAATCTCAAAATTGAAAGATAGGCTTAAACAAGCACTGAAACACAGCAAAGTATAGAGGAACAAGTTTTCTTAAACTACCTTCTCCCACCTGCTTTGGGGTTGGGCCATGCAGGTGGAGTGCTGCAGGAGCTGAAAAGCAATCCTGAACAAAAACTGCATTGAGTTTGCTTCTAAGCTAGTGCATTTCAGTTTGTGGTGGAGGGTTCAGCAGGGAGCACCTTGGGCTTTTCAAACAGTCTCTAATGTGAGAAGTCACAGCTTTAGGGCTGATGTGCTTTTCAGGACCCAAGTCTACCAAGAGTCTGGGAGGACTGTTCAGAGTAGTTGGATACTGCCCAAGAGTATTGAAAGCCTCTGTAACCAAATTCTTCCAGACAGAAGAAGCAAGAAAAAAGGCTGTGGCTTTTCTCCCTTTTTTTCCTTTCACTACACTTAGTTTTCAGCAGCTGCAGGACTTGAGGGAAAATTTGAACTTTTTCTCCAGCTGTCAGGAGTGAGTGTAGCAGAGAAGGGACCTTCAGGAGGGAGGATGTGGCTCTGGGTGACACCTGAATGAAGTGTACTGCCTGGGCTTATGTCAGAAGGGTGTTTTGCCTTCCCTGGTGTAGGTGAGCTTGACTGTAGTTAAATCTGGTGATGAGTTGAAAGGATTGGTAAGCCTTGAATGTGAGATAGGAGCAGGGGAATAAGGACTCAGCCATGACTTACTGATTGTGAGGCCTGGGGAAGAGAAAGACCTATTCCTTTATACTTTAAATGTTTCTATCCTGTGAAGCCTCCCATGGCCCAGATATTTGTCCTGTTTTTTTCCATGTGTTTTTTTGAGTAGACTTGGGTCCTCCTGCACTAGAAGAAATATTTTTGTTCTGGGCCTCAGATTTACTGTAGTCTGCTGGGGATAACCATGCACAGAAGGTAAATATCTTTCAGGCCCTTAGTGTCTGTGTCCACATTCATATTTATCTGGCTATTGGATGTTCTACCTTGTCCAGGTTTGGATGCTCTAATAACCTCTGTTGTCTTTCAAGTCTGTCTTAAGAGGGAACTGCTTTCTGAGGAAGCTGATCCACAGTCTGTCATCAACCATAGCACTTGTAAGAAGATATTTGCTAAATATTTTTTACATCTCTAAAGTCCGTTTTATAACTCATTTCATGAAATTACTTGTTTGCCCTGGGATTCACAATCCCTGTTGTGGAGGTCCCACCAGGTACCCCTGAAAAATCTGCCAGTGTGTTTGTTGTTCCCTCTGCCAACATCCCAACCTCCTGCTCTCCTAGGTTTTTTACAGGTTGCTGTAAAATCACACGGCCTGTGAGGACTCGGTATGCTAAATGCAGCAAATCCACTATCCAGGCAAATAAGTATCTTGACTCTGTGCTGGACACAGGGAATACCTGCGTGTAGCAAGCAATCTTATCCCTTATTATGAAACAAGGATTTCTCCTGTATCTTCTCTGTTGCTTTCATCTTGGTGTCTCAGTATCTTTATTTAAAAAAAGAGTTGGATTATTTTTTTTTTGCTGTTCTTTGAATCTCCTCACTCTCCTTTTTCCCCAGCCCTGTGTGCTGGGATGTGCGTAACTGGTGCCTGGTTACAAAGGATTTTTTCCAGCAGCCCAGCTGTGCCCCTTCCCCAGCTGGCTCCCTGCTGCAGGCACAGCTCAGTGCAGGAGTGCTCATCCCAGCAGGGCAGTGCAGCATCACACCCTGGGAGTCTCATGCAGCAAGGTGATCAGGCCCTTGGTATTTGCTTTGGTTAATGTGCTCTGAAAGTGACACGCAGAGAATGCTCCTCTAACACAGACAGAGCTGCAGTGATGTGATTATGCTCTGTCTGTGTGGGGCTGAGCTGGGAAGCAGCTCTCCACCCTCCCTTTTGCTTCAGTCAGTGCTTGGAGAATCTGTCCCTGTCTGTCAGAGATGGAGACTTGGAGCCCTGTCATTGATGCTAAATGAAGGCAGTTGTGATGCAAGTGTGCACATACAAGTGGGATTATCACACAAAAATACAGACCACTACCAAATTCTGCAGCTGATTTGACTTTGTTCAATGCAGGCAGAATTGGTGAGTGATGGTGTTGCTGTGAGTAGCCCAGTGTCTTGCTCCATCTTTAACAGTTATAGGGTTTGTCAAATAATATTCAGCTGATCTGATAATGGTTATATATTTTAAATTAAATAATGGACACTGCTTTTTCATAAAGTTAATCTTATGCTTTCTACCAGACTTTTGACCACTGCTACTGTTGAGATGCTGCCTCATATAGACCTGAGATATGACCTGCTACAGTTACTATATATGCTTTAATTTAGTTTCTTTTGACAAAAATTACAAGGAAAAAATAGTCTTAATCTCTAAGACCTGTAGTGTAAGAACTTCAGTAACTTCACCCACACCTCTAGCCCCTTTTTAAACTAAATCACAGTAAAACGTAAAGCTTTAAAAGGAGCTCTAAATCATGGTAAAATGGAAAACTTTAAAAGGAATTAGTATCTTTGAAGTGTAAGAATCCATGAAGAAGAGTATCATCAGGCATATGGTAAAAAAATGTAGCGGATGAGAGAAACTTGTGCTTTGTTCCTGGCTGTGCTAATGATGGACTAAGAGGCTGTGGTCATTGCCTCTGCTTTTTGGCTGTTTTCTTTGTTATGGAATGAGTGGCATACGCAACCTTAGATAAATTTGAAATGTCAGTCTAGACCTAGCACTGTTTGAACCATTAGGCTTGTTTTTAACTTGTAGACTGTGGAAAATCATGTTCTTCGAAAACTTTGGATTTAGGAGGAATGGTGCAGAGTAGCCTCTGGTGAAACCTTTTTAAAAATTTTTGCTTTGAAAAAGTTCATCTGTTCAAGTGAAATCTTTGTGCCCAAAAATAGATTAATTATAGTAGTAGTTGCACAGAATCCAGAAAGCAGGGTTCAATGAGGGAACATGAAAAGAGACAAATTACAGCAGCACAAAAAGAGGTTTTGTAAAGAAACAGAACATTGTTTGCTGTCCATAGTGTTCCACATAAACTCATTATCACACATTTGAGCATCGAGCTGTGTGTGCTCACACATGCCTGTGCAGTTGCGTGCTAACTCGTGATGTGTTCATGTGCTGCCTTCTGTGTGTGCCTGCTGTGCATCCTCCTGTCAGCAGCCTGTTCCTGCAGCTGTTCCCCAGCATCTGGTGGACCTGCAAGACATCTACACACACACCTGGCACTCCCACACATGTGCTTACTCAACGCAGTAGCCAACATTTTGTGCTTTTGGCTGGATTTCTCCAGACCCTGCAGTGTGTAGATAAATATTGCTATTTATTACACATTAAATTTAGGGTTATTAATTATATCAGTATAACCTAATTTATATCACCATAAACAGCAGTAATAAATGACGCCAAATGCTAACACTTGATGCTTGCCAATTGTGTCTATTTGAGGGTGTTTTTCTCCCAAGTTCCCAGAAGTATTAAATTAAAAATGATTGGCCTTGCAAGATCATTGCTCAAGCAAGAAGTGGAAGGTCCTGGGGAAGTGATTTGTGTTAAATACTTCCCATACAGACTGCTCATGGAGTGTCTATACGTTTTGTATATTCAGAAATTCTCTTCCCACTGACAAAACCCTTGATGGCCAATATTGCAGCTCTCTGTTGCCAGTCTCTTCCTCTTCCTTTACTTGCTTTTAATATTTTCTTTTTGTTTTCCTCTGCTTTCCTTTTCTAACTCTTCCCTCTCTCCTGTTGACTCAGAGAGACTTTTCATTAAAAAGAACTTCATGCATTTTATAAATTAATTGAATCAATGACTGGAGATGGGAGCTGGTAAGTCTGTTTTAGGTAAAGGAAGATTAATTAATTTTAAGTGGCACAATTACTTCAAAGCCATGGGGTAACCATAGTAGCAGTTAGGTAAAGGAAATCCTGATTTGATTGTGGATTATAGCCATGGACTATGCTTTACCTTGTTTAAAAACACCCTGTTTCCTCCTGTACCTGCCCTCCTGCAACACAGGCTGAGTAGGCTTTGCTGTTGCAAGCCAAGGCAGGTGAGGTGCAGGGTTTCCTGTGTCTCCATTGATACTCCCTCCCTTTTTATTTAGTCTGTTCCATCTTTGTTTACTCATGGGGCTTTGCTCATTACCTCCTCAGATCCATCAGAGAAAAGCTCTAGTTTTTTGGCCAAGCCACAAAGGAAAAAAAAAAAATGTCCACTAAAATCCCTTCTAAAACAGGTTTCCTCTGCAAACTTTCAAAAGCCAAGCCACAAAGGAAAAAAAATGAGTGTGCTCCCACCTAATCCTTGGAACCTGGTCCTTTCATTTTGAAGGACAAGCTTAAGAGGGGGAGCAGAAACATGTTTGTCTCTATACCCAGAATGCACTATTTGTATATATGACCTTTTTCTCTGCTACATTAATGATTACTCTCGTGAGTTGAGTCACTGCATACTCTGAGCAATAAGAGGCAGAAATGATCAGGGATAGGGGAAAAAAGTTAATGGCTAGTCTAAGGAATCAGTTTATGATCCAGAACTGCATCCTCAAGGACTAAATCTTGAGGTGATGTCATACAAAGCTGTACAACTGCAGAAATCCATCCTTCTCTTTATTGCTTCTCTGTTGTCAGAGGATTGAAGGAGAAGTTTAATTCTCACAATCTAGCCCCACATAACTAAATTGGTGCCATGCACTCCGAAAATACACTCCAAAGGCTCTCTCCAGACTAGTTATCTATGATGTGTGTGTTTCTCTAAGGATAGTGCGGAGACGTGAGGGCTGGGAGAGGAATGTTTTTGAATTAATGCAATCTCTCTCTCTAGCAGGGGTACTACAGGGGTAGTGTGGTGCTCTTTGACAGATGCTGTATGAATTTGTCCTTCCTGTTTTCTTTAGAGGTTCTGTGTCTAAACTGTCACTACCTTGCCAAAAGCATTTGGGGACGCATATGTGGAAACCAAGGCATACTTGGATAAAAAAGTGCATTTTGTACAATGTGAAAGACTCAACCCTTTACTCACCCTGGCTGTGCTCTGAGTTGCACATTGCAAGGTGGCAAGTTTGAGTGTACTGGTGGTTTCCTTAAAAACTCAGAAGTGGTAAAGGTGTGAACATTTGTACTGGCATACTTTGTGGCTCTGGGAAGTGCATATGAAGTGTAGGCAAATTTTCCTCAAGTGGAGCGGAAGTTTTTGCAGCTCCTTAGTGCCTCAGGTGTTGCTTCTGTTGCCCTCCACTGAGAGGACAGTGATGGATTTGGGAGCTTAGGGTAGCAAATGTGGCTAGTGCCTGCACAGCATGAGAAAATGAGCTGTGGTGCTTCTTAGATCTCGTCTCCTCAAACTGTTCCTTGGTGAAGCCAGAAACGGTGCCTGGCCCTGAACCACACACTTGTTTGAGCTCCTCTCTGCTGTGGGAGGTGCCCCAGTTTCATCCAAGGCCCTTTGTGCTATGCTGATGTGACAGCCCATCCTTGGCTCTCCTCCTGTGATAAACATCCCTCTGCAGAGAGCTGCACCCCAGGACTCTCCCTTCTGACAGCACTTCCAGTGCAGGATTGTTTATTCCTTCCTTTATCAGGCAGAGCTGCTGGGCCCCCTGAGTTATTAGCTCTATTCACTCATTGTCAGTGTTCCCTCCTTTGTAAATATGCCCCCATATGTCTCTGCTCATGAGGAATATGCTTTCTTTTCTATTTACTGCTTTTCCCAGGCCTCCACCTCCTCATTGCTCTCTCCACCCAACGGCCCAATAACAGCCAAGGAGATAAATAAGCTCCATAACTCTTCCCAGCTATTATTTTTTTGTTGTTGTTGTTGCCCTGCATGGTAATATATATAATAACAAGGAAACAAATCTTATTACTAAAGTAATTACAATAAATAAAAAGCCGAGAGGGGAGAAGAAGGAAGGGTCTGTCGGGGGAGTGATTGCAGTAGGATTTTTTAAAATTTAATTTACTCTAGATGTTCTCTGCCACTTTGTTGATACCCTGCTGAGGGGGGCTGTGACTAATTAGCAGCCAGCTGTTGTTTTAACACCCTCACCTAATTTATTGTGTGCCTGAGCCTCTAAAACAGGAGCCTGTGATATCATTGTCTGTGGGACTCAGCACCAGCCTTGTCTCAGTGGTTGGCTTTATTGCTTAGTGCTTTTGTTTCCCAAAAGCTGTATAGCTGAAATTTTGGGTGCTTTGCTGCAATTCCTTTCATCTTCAGCACATTCAGGAGTTTGAACTGGAGAGTGAACACAATCTTATACAAGCTTATAGCAGCTTGTCCCAGTGTCTAGCCTAATAACTGACAGACACAACTGCTAGTTTTTGACAGGGCACTAGAAACTCTGGTGTGGACAGGGTCTAGGGCTTGTTAAACTCTAAATTCTGGAATCTCCTTCTCCTGTTTGTAAGTTTCTTATGGACCTGCCATATTGTTCATGCTAACAGAATGGAGATTGCAATCTTGTTTCTCTTTAAATGGTTGTGAAAACTAGTTAGTTAAGGGCCACATTAAAAACAGGAGGAATCTAATGCATCGTTTCATCAGTCTCCCAGCTGCCACTTTCAAAAGCATGTGCAGTCTTAGTAAGCTCTTAAACAGTGAAGGTACCCAATGAGTTAAATGCCTGTCCTTTTACTCTTTCCTATCCAATTTGTGCTGGTGATGCAAGGTCGCCTGGGAATTTCACTGCAAAAATCAGTGAGTGTGGGCTCAGTGATGTTATTCCCTTAGACTACTAAACATTTTGGCTTTTAACCTTAGAAATTAATTCATTTTAGATAGATTCTACCTTGCATTTTCAAGTTAGCATGAATATTAGTTATAAACAGGTTGTTCTGCAGACTCGGAAAGGATTTCATTTTGTTCTGCATTCATGTCTGTTTTCTTGACTGATGATGGGAGTTCGTATAATCAGATGTGTGTGTTCCTTTGAAGACGTTTTCAGGAGCCAGGAGACTGGTGTACAAAGCTAGCTTTTAGTAAAGTTAATGAGATGATTGAATTATATTATAATTCTTGTTAGCTTGATTGTCTATCATTATCCCTTTTGTTTGTTATTATGCTTATTTGAGTCCCATTTGTGGTATATTATTCCCACAACAGTTGTGTCCATGCTAGGCTCTGTATAGAGACAGGCAAGGAGCAGCTGGTCCCTTGTTAGGAACTGGTGCATTAGTGGCACAGGCTGTGTGATGGGATTAGTGAGAATGAAAAGAATGCTGGGCTGTTGCTCTCATGCAGCCTGATCTATCTGGTCAGCCCTGGCCATAGGATGGACTTCATGGGGCTGTGACCTTTGTAGTTACAAGTCTTCTTCAGGATTACATCCTGGCATAGGGAAAATGTCGTGTTCTGATGACTTCTGCAACCACCTGATGAAGGTTTGCGAAGGATATCTCTGTATCATCAATGCAGGAATTAGAGAAATGTAAAAATCAGAAGTCTCTTTATACCTGCTTGGAATTTATAGGAGGTACCTGTAAACCATGATGCAGATGACTGCATAAGTAAACCTACACTGAGACAAGTTGTTATTGCTGCTGAACTTGGATGTTATGTCATAGTTGATTGTGGTAGACATCAAACACTGATTTCAAAGCTGAATATTTTGGAGATGAGCCAATAGCATGAGTAAAGGGGCTGTTTTGGTCACCCATCTCAAGATCAAATCTGTTTACTTGAGTTAATGCCTGCTGGAAGCTAGAGATGCAGTGATGGAGTTGTTATTCATAGGATGGAAAAAGAAGTCTACAAAATGAAATTGTAAAAACTTCACTTTTATAGATGCAATGAAGAATGCCCAATACTTTACTGTAATATCCACACTACCTGGAAAGCTGAAATTGCCTGGGAATGAGGGTTATTGTCTCTTGTAATATACTTTCATATATTACACTGTGTAATAAATCAGGCGGTATTTCCTTTGCCGTGAAAACTGGACATCCCTGGAGTTTCAAGTGACATTTCACATTTTATATGGACATTTGGTCCCTTTTAAGTATTAAAACACATAATTTTTGTGAAATATGCACAGAAATTCTTTTTGAATACCTATGAACAAAAAAGTTAGGAGCTGAGGTTTGCAGGCATAAGACTGCTTTTTCATGCATTTGCTTTTAAAAAATTCTATGTTGAGTTAGCTTTGTGTTTTGGCTAATGTTGTTCTTTAACATTTATATTTATTTATGTGTTTCTCTCTCACTTTTCCCTCCCCTCTCTTTGGAATCTGTTATTCAAATGTAATGTTAAAAGCTCAAAAAGTACTGTGAGAGGAGAGTAGCTATATAATGACCTTGAGCTGGGGGGAACAGACTCGCAATTGGAAATGGTGTTTGTAGAAACATGATGAAGAGCCTTGTCCGCAAAAATAGGCTTCATTTGAAAGCTTATGTTTTCAAATTGCTGTGCAAAAATGTACCTACAGAGGTCCAGCTGAAGTTGAATTGTTTACCTGCACACATGATTCATGTGATGGCAGTTGGGGTAATTACATGGGCAAAATATCCTCCAGTGGTATCAGCCAACTGTCACTTAATTTATAAATCCAACCGAATGTCCCATGGAAACATCAAGAAAGTAAAGAAAAAAAAACACAAAATTGAGCCAATATTGTAATTGAGAGTGTGGGAAATCAAAACCTTTTCTGCAACCTAATGAATAGCACTGCTGGATTCAGGAAAAAGGTGCAGCACAGTCTTAATCCTGCAAAACAGCTCTGAGTCTTGAAGGGTTAGAAAAACTGAAGAGCTTTTGAAGGTGTATAGCCCAGGTTT
>WEIV01007678.1:887-23676 GCA_013390005.1 Calyptomena viridis | reverse complement strand
GGGGGGAAAAGGGTGTGTGGCAGGGAAGAGAACTCCAATGACAGCATACCTTGGGTCTATGCATTCTGCACAACTCTGGACTTAATATTTGAATACATCCTACTTCAATGATACCATAACCTTGATAAGGACTCTGTTAACTACTGATTTTTTCCTTCATGGAAATCATGATGATTTATAATGTAGAACTCTTTAGAAATTATGGTATATTTAGAGTTGTGTGTTGCTGAGCAACTTTTCCATAGCCTTTTAGAACTGGCTTGTTGAATTTCACAAGTGCATGTGTCTTTATATAAAATGTTTATATGTTCAGTTATATCCATAGGACTCTTCTGTGTCTGGGGAAGCAGAACAATGGAGAAGTGGTAGTGAACAATGTAGTCTAGATCCTAATTCACTCTTTTGATTGCTTTTGTTTGTCTGCCACAAATAACAAAGACTTAAGGACTATTATAATTGGAGAAGAGCTGTTATGTTCAACTGTATAGATATCATAACATGTAAATAAGAAAAAGGATTTCTTTCCAAATACATACACATAATAAAGCATAATCAGATCAGCATATTCATGTAATGATGTTTTTTGTTGTTTTCTTTTTTTGAAGTTCTTGGGCAATAACAAGATGTAAGTGCAAGGATTCTTTTCATGTACATCCCATCACAGCATCTCTAATAGTAGAGTTTCTTTTTCTGTTCCCCTATTTTTTCCCAAAACGTTCTGAGCTTCAGCTTTTGAAGGAGAGCAAAGTATTGGTCCTTTAGTGACACTGGCTCCTACTGAACACTGCCTAAAGCAGAGATTTGGTTCTCAGTTCTAGCTCTGGCCCATGGTGTCTTCAGTCAGCAGCAATAGTAATAACACTAATGAAGACTTACTTCTTGAGGAACGTTTCCTATATTCATTGTCTGTTAGCTAACAAAAGGTCATTAACATAAAAACAAAAGGCAAAGATTAAAAAAGTGGTGATTTTTCTGTCTTCCCCCTAACAGTTATGGCACATAAGAGGATGTAAAGTGCAGAGCAGCTGAACACTCATAAACTATTTTAATACCATTTAGAAATTAGAAGAACCAGGGAAAGAGCCTTTATGTAGCAATGTAGTTTATTGCACTAATCAGTCACTTCTACAGAGGACTATCATGACTTTAAATCCTTGCTCCAGTGATATGAAAAAAAATTGGTGATCTCTCATCCAAGTCTCTAATAGATCTTGGTCCGTATAATAGAAATCTCTAGTACCTCCTTTGAGCAGCAGTGAATTCTATGCTTAGATGGATATAATGCTAGACAAAACAGGTCTAGGTTACACCTGTGACAGCAGAGCAGTAACACAAGGTCTGAAAGTGAAGTAGACTGAGCTGTGGGAGATTAAGTCTAAACTATGTTTCCCGTGGCTATTTTTAGATGATAAAAATAATATCTTTGAGGTTAGGATCAGATCTCTGGAAAGGTAACTGATGTTTTGTGAGTTGAACCATCTCCATGGAATAGCCAGTCCTTCTGTGGATTTACCTGTTAAGTTTCTTGTTATAAAACCATGTAGAGGTTGAATGTGGAAATCTTAAGACAGCTGGAGAACAGTTGTTTTCCCCTCCATAACTTGTATTTTATAAAAAAGAGAATTTGCTGTTGAATAACTTTGAAGAATATGCTATCTGGTCTTGCTGGATTTCAGGCGAAGTGTGTTATCACAGTAATTTCTGTCTCTTTCCCTGACATGCAGGTGAGGGCACCCTTGAACTGTGCAACTTCTCTATCTTTAGACGGCTTTCAATGGGATGTAATCCCATCCAGTACAGAGTCTGTTCAAAAATGGAATAGTGTCCATATCAATGACTTGGAGCTTTCAGGCTCACAACACCAATACAGTTGGGAATGTAAATAAAAAAGAAAATATTAAGAAAAGCCTCTATTGCTGTAAACAGTAGAAGTACTTCAAATCAAATGTATCTTTTCATTACACAGTTTCCTATTAAAAACAAAACCCCAGCTCAGGACTTACTTATAATGAACTGGCTTTGACAGTGTTAATACCTCTCCCTTTTTTAACTAGTGTATATCTGTTCTGATTGTGTGGACTGATAACAGCAATTTATTTGTTATATCTTTTGTTCCAAAGGGTCTTCAAGTGCCATAGCAAACTACCTACTTTGCTTTCAGGCACTGCTTGCTCTCTAACCTTTGGACTGGTGCAAAGTAGCTCCTTTGTAACGTCTGAACCCACTGTCTCTGAATGTTGGGAGTTTGATTTTAAGCCATTGGACAGAAGTTGTGGCAACCAGGTTTCCAGCAGATGTTTTAAACTACAGAAATCACTTAAGTGCAATCAAAGCCCTTCTGTTTTGTGTTTTTTACCTGTGCATTTTATTAATATCTGAGAAAAACATGTGGCAGCTCCAAACCCATAATTTTATTTGCACAGTCTCAGATGGGAAGGTTGGTCCCTAAAGAGCATATACCAATTTTCCCCAAACTAGCTGTGGTGCATGTATGACTGTTGTTGCTAATTCTTGCTTAAACATTGTGTAAGCCTAAATAAGGAGTTTGCTTTGAGGTTTGCCAAAAAACCGTGCTCCAAATGATACAGTTTTCTGTGTGTGTAAATGCGTATATAATCATGTTAATAGAAGCCATTTTGATCCAGATTGTCAGGATTGAAAAAATGCAGTTGAGCTTGAAAAATAGGTGTGCTTTTGCGTGCACAATTACTCAAGCTGGGACTTGGGCATTTAAGTGGCCATTTTTGCTCCCATATTCAGTTATTACATTCATCCCATAGGAAAGGCAATCGTGCGAATTGGAGACACAAATATGCATATGTTTTGTTGTGTGCTATCCTGAAAACATGTTGTGTTACTTGGACATAGACTTGGATTGATTTTGCTTTTTTTCCCTTTGAAATTTCTGTTTTAATCTGAGAAATGTGAGCTATGGTGGCTGAACGGCAGTTCTTCAGCAGGATGTTCTCCTTTTCCAAATGGTTAACTCTTGTAATTATTTCTGTAATGCAAGCTAATCTTTCCAGCTAACAGTTATTTAGGGTACTGTCATGGCAAGCCGTAATTCAACCCCATCTCCTAGTGGCCCAAATAATGACCAAGGCTTGCCCCCAGCTGAATTATCATTCTTATGCTTCCTACTTTCCCTACATACACATAAACAAGTCTGTCTTTATGCCCAAATCTGAAAAGCAGAAACTATATTGTTGATTCAGAGCTTCATCCTGCAGCTTCAGGGAGAGAGCTGCTTACAGGGCTATTAAGGCCTTTGAAGAGTTTTTTAGTGACTTGGCTCATAGGCTTCCTGGAAGCTCATCAGGCTCTTATTTTGTCACATCTTTAATATATCTATATAGAGCATCTGCTGCAAGTAGTTGAGAGAGAAGATGAAGAGGTCCAATCTTACATGGGAATGGAAGGCTCTTAGGGCTGATGCTAAACTGCTACTCAAAGACCTTCAGTACACTGAAATTTGCACCAAAAATAGGAACCTTTCAGTCAGCTGACTTTTGACTCAGCTTGTGGAAATACCTCTTGTAAAGAAGATTGTGTTTCATATCCATTCTGTGATTTTTCTTTAAGAAACAGTAGATATCAGAAAAGCACAGTAGCAATGTGTAGGCTTGTACAGGGGGGTTGGTGAGATAAGGAGAACGACACGGATCACAGAAATGNGACCAGCTGTCGGCCTACAGCAATGTGAATGCCACAGAAAAGTGAAGCTTTGTCAGTAAACATTTGCTAGGGGGAAAAGCTAATTTTTAAGTTTCTTCATATTAATAATACTACTAAGAGTTATCATAATAAACATTTATTAATTTATTTTCAACCTGTAGCTTGCCTGTGATAGGTTCCTTTCAAAACAATCTTTATGAAGTGTAAATATACAGAGACTGCATGGCAATGATCTAGTGAATTGGCAAACCATACCTTTTAAATCACTTACTGTGATTCAAAATGGCATCTTAATTCTTGGAGTTTGACACCATTCACACTGTGGAGGAGTCTGCAAATCATTCAAAGTAATGGAAGTTATCTTGTCCTATTTCCTATAAGTTTGGGCCAGGAATGATGATGGGAAGCTTTGTAAGCTGCAAAAATAATGTGAAAAAGGTTATAACTTTAACTTTGTAATTGGTGATTCATAGACACAAAGGGTGGGTGGTAGAACTATTTGCCTGATTAGATGTGGGTTCTATGCTCAGGCATGGCTGGCTCAAAGACACTTGAACTAAAAAGGTCTGCTCTGAACTCCTCTGGAGAGTCATGGATGCCCAGATGGTGCTGGAAGCTGTCTGCAGAGACTGGGCTCTGAGAAGGACAAGATGAGGGAGGCTAAGAAGAGCAAACTGAGAAAAGGGGCCTTATCCTGTTGCAGGAATGTTTTTGGGACTAGAAATGGAGTGGAGAGTCATGGCCTTGACTATTTCACACTGGAGAGGTGAAGATAATTCAGGATGAAGTTTGAGTGCTACAGGCAGCCCAAACCTGATATTGCACTCAATAATCTGAGCCAGGCTACATTCCTTCAGGCTAATGCTAAAAGTGTGGATGGGTCATGGTTTGATTGCCATCTGTGCCAACACTTGTGAGACAGTACAGTGAATGTTTGGTTTGGGTTTGTGTAACAGAGCAAAGCTGAGGCCTGAGCAGTGGCTCCAGTTTGCTCTTGTTTGTGTTCTCAGGTGTCACCTGGGAACTGACTTGCTGAAATCTTGCATTAGGGAGTAAGTTCTGATTATTTTAGGTAGCCCAAAGCAGGACTTCCTGGATAATCTCAAGGGGCTTTCCAGGAAGCTTTAGCTCAATTTTTTACCCTTCAAGAGGCTGAAGAGATGAGATATGTCTCCATTAGGCAGCTGAGTTCTGGACCTTATCTGCATTGCTTTAAGCTTTCCACTTTCATACCAGGCCATTAGAGAAGCTCTTTCCTAGACTGGGGAGAAGATGGGACTCCTGGTAATTCTCTAATACCCGGTGCTCGTAGGCTGCCATTTCTCTTTTTCCACTTAAAAATGTCACATTGAATTCCTGATGGAATTAGAGATTTTATCTTCCTTCCCTCTGTTAGACCTTTGACTTTTTTTCTGGTTTTCTTCTATGCTGAAGACTTAATTTCTCACATATGTGAGACAGTGAAAATTAAACAAACAAGCTGGCATATAGACAGAATGGTTCTTCATGTCTGAAAAGCTGCAATGAGCTGTGACTTAGGAATTACAGTGCTTCATATTCAAACTTTTCTTTTTGATGCATTGAAGTAGCACAGGAGCTGACAGTGACATATGGAGAAGGCCCTCTTAGCAGGACTGAGGCTGTTATGTGATAAATGACATGGTATGTCAAAGGACTTCTGTTATCCATCATGCTGGCTTCCTCTCAATGCACTCTCTAAAATAGGAGGCAGCTACACAAACAGCTGAGGGATGCTGTAAGTAGGGTCAATGGTGTGTTCAAAAGAGAAAATAAGAAAGCTGGAAAGCTCATGTTCACATGGGAATTAATAGCCCCTGAGTTCAGAATTTTCAAGTCATTTTTTTGTTTAAACTTGTGAAGTATTCCGATTCTACATCTTTGTTGAGAATAAAACTTTGCTTCAACAGTTGTTTCAAAAATCATTCAGTGCAAAGATTTCAAAAAGCCATCAAGTTCAGCGCTAAACATCTAAGTTTTCTCTAAAGAAAAAGCCTCTCTAGTACTGAGGCTTTGTATTGAAAGCATGGTTCTGTCACCTGATACATCCTTAGAATTTCTTTCTTTCTGCAGACTTCCTCCATTTCTTCCTTTCACCTCTGATAGTTTGTCTGAAATGCAGTGGAGTAAAAGTTCTGATCTGTATGTTCCTATATACATGATACATGGGAAACACAAACATCAGTAGCAAGGTGATACAGATGTTGTTATAAATGTAAGGGTGATAGGAGTTTTGAGGGAAGAAAGGGGGCCTTGACTCTCAACATACCTGATACAGGAGTGTTCTCTGTAGGATATGTTTTCCTAGTGTTGACCATTCGAGTTAAAGCAGCAATGGGACTGGTTTCACAGCTCTGTGCCTTCCATTGTTGGAAAACTTTGTGACTTTTGATCTTGAATTTCTTCTTTCTGTGTCACCTTTAGCCCAACAGTACCTCTTTAAATTTAATTCATTTCAGATTGACATATGCACCAGTGGCTGTTCAAGAGGAGCAAAGGAACATGAGGCATAACATAAGCACCTGTCCATTTCAACTTCCTTTAGTCCATCTCTCTCTTTTTTGTTAGCCATGATGGCTGTTTTTCCCCCCTACTTGATTAATGGACTCTCAATAGCTATTTAGTGTATAAACCTAGACAAGACCTAGTCTGTCTTTGATCCTTGAACTCCTAAAAGTCTAAGCCTGACTCTGCTTAAATGGTACTTATGTGCCTGCATGCACAGTAGTAATTGGTGCAGAATATCAAATGTCACTACTTGACATTTCATTCATAACAGTCACATTTAAGGTAAAGGCTTTAACTTGATGATTCACCAGTAAACCAGTGTGAAATGGTCTGGGATGGTCTTTGTGTTACAAGTGTCAATCAACAAATGGATTAGTCTGGAGATAATTTAATCAGAGACCATCAGTGAACTGGCTCAAGGAAATCCCCTTGCTTCCAGATTATTCCTGCAGCATCATTGTATGAGATGAGACAAGAACATAGACTTTGTAGAAGGGTGGCTACAACTTCTTTTGCCCCTTTAGAAAATTAATTTCTGGGAGGATGGAGTTCAAAGTCTCTCAGGTGCATCTGTTCTGTAGTTCAATACAGGACTTTAAGGTTCCACAGTTCCTGGAAGTTCCTGTCTAGAACAAAATTTGCTAAACACAAACCAACCTAAATATATAGATAACTCAGCCCCCTCCAGCTCCCAGTGCTGCTGTGCTCTACTTTATTTGACAGTACAGCTTTTTCTTCACAAACTCTTCATGTGATGAGACACTTATTTCAGCTGTTGACCCCTATCAATGACCCCTCACTGGGAGATCAGGTGTAGAGAACCAGGCTATTATCTGCCTTCCACTCACACATTTCTAATCAAAGCAGCCAATTTTGCTAACTCCTACAGCTGAAGTCACAGTGAGGGAGACCTGGCTGAGTACAGAGAAAAGAAGTACTTGGAATGGCAGAGCCAGAGGTAAGAAATCCTGAGGGTAAGGCTAAAAAAGAAAAGTCAAGCTGGGAGAAAAGATGAACAAACAAAGCAGGGAAAAATTCTAAATTCCAGTTTCATTTAATATAAGTCACAAGAAACACTAGAGTGTGAAGCAAAGCATCTCTATACCCTCTGTGCATCCCTCCATGCTCCTTTAACTTACTACAGTGAAGAGTGGTAGAATGCTAGTGTTGTATTCTTTCAGCATGTATGCTTAATACAAAATAGGGTAAAAAAAACCCCCACAACAATTAAATAAAATCCAAAGCAGCCCTGACAAGAAAATACTTGGACATTATAAAGGTTAGTGTTTACTCCAGTTGTGACACCTGTTGAGTCTTTCTGTTCTGACTGTTGAATTCTCTCTAGATTTGCATGACCCTCAAATATGAGCCATGGTGCATGAGGTTCAAATGAGGAGCAAGGCTGCTCTGTGGCATCTTCTGCATGGTCTGCAAAAGCTATAGCCCAGGCTACTGGCTGTCACTGTTGTCATATCCTATCATCAAAGAAATCTTGTTAAATAGGGCAGTAATCCTTGATGATGTGTCAAATGCTTGTGCTGTTCCCTCCTTTGGAGCACTAATTTAGTTGATAACTGTTGCTTGCTTACTTTACAACATGATGTAGAGGTGTCACTTTATCATATTTGAATGTTTGAACTGCATTTCAGTAATAGATAAATGATGCCAGTATCTTATAACCTGATAGAGCATTTTATCAATAGCTTACAGTCACAAATGATGGACTGGCATCTCAGGCTGGATACTGAAGCTCTGCCTTTGACTTTGATTTTCATTTTTTTCTGGTTTAAAGGTCCTGTAGTCTATAACTGCTTTTTGGGACTGATAATGTTGTATTGTTAGCCCTGGATTGGAGAACAGCTGTTGTCTTCAGTTTCTTCATGTTTCACTGTCTGGTTTATAATTATGGTCTTTAAATTGTGTTAGGATTTTGAGTAACAAGAAGTATACTGAAAAAGAGATTCTTTTCAGTATTTGTGTCACTTTGCAGGAGACAGGGAAGGAAAAGCAACATTGTCAAATGATATGTTGTTTTTCTCAACTTGCTGGGTTTTTGATGTGAGCAAGGACTTGGCATTTTTTCCAGGATTCCAATCCAATGTTCACCTGGTGCTATTTGGATTTGCAGCATGAACTTGCAGCCAAAACCACCACAATGCAGAAGCTTATTAACCATAGGAGACTGATATTAGCATCATTTCCAGTGAGTGACCTGATTCCTCATTTGTAATTCTGTGCAGTAGAGCTAATGGAAGATGCTCTAAGCGAAGTCCTGGGTCTCTCTGTGTAAACAAAACAATACTGAGAAACCCCTTGAGTACCAAGCTGGTGTTTTTTCTTATGCTTTATGTCTTTTCAGTTATGTGAAAAGAAATGTAAATATTTTGCTTGTTTTTCCTTGTTATCCCAGCATATGGTGTTTTTTTCTTTGCTTTACCCCCATAGGGAGTTAGATCCTCATTTCTTTTCCATTCAGAATCTGTCTCTTTGTCTTTCACTTTTGCCCTTTCATTCTCTGTAAATATCTCTCTCCCTGTGCAGTTCTGCTTCTGCCTTATATCTGCCACTCTCCCACTCTTCATTTTTATTTTTGTTTTGGTAATTCACTGGCATTTTTTAAAGTTCCTGTTTGCATGATGTGAACCAAAGACCTTGGAAGCTCCACAGAACCCTGTGTCATTACTGGTGGGGAACCAGTTCAGAGAGCTGTTTTTGCTGTCCTTTCCTGATAGTAGGGGAACTGTTTGAAAACAGTTCATTTTTGTCAAGTGGGTTCAAAGAACTGCATCGACTTGGACAAACTTGAGAAGTGTCCTGTGGGAATCTCATGAGGTTTAACAAGTTGAAGGTGCCGCACCTGGGTCAGGGCAGCCCCCAGTATCAATCCAGGTTGGAGGATGAACAGATCAAAAGCAGCCCTGATGAGAAGAACTTGGGCTGCTGGTGGTGGGTGAGAGGCTGGACATGATCAGCCCAGAAACCAATGGTGCCCTGTCTGCATCCAAAGCCATGTGGGCAGCAGGTAAAGGGAGGGGATTCTGCCCCTCTACTCTGCTCTCGTGTGACCCCAACCTGGAATGCTGTGTCGGGCTCTGGGGTCCCCAACACAGGAAGGACATGGATGTGTTTAGAGTAAGTCCAGAGGAAGCCACCAAGGTGATCAGAGGGATGGGGCACTTCTATGAGCAAAGGCTGTGAGAATTTGGTTTGTTCAGGCTAGAAAAGAGAAGGCATCAGGATGATCCAGTTGTGACCTTCCAGTACTTGAAGGGGAACCTACAACAAATATGGAGAGGCGCTATTTAAAAGGGCTGGAGTGACAGGAAAAGGGAGGGGAAATGGCTTCAACTGAAAGAGAATAGGTTTAGATTAGATGTTAGAAAAAAATGATTTACTGTGAGGGTGGGAAGGCACTGGGACAGGTTGCCCAGAGAAGCTGTGGAAATGCCCCCTGGAAATGTTCCAGGCCAGGTTGGATGTAGCTCTGAGCAACCTGTTTCAGTGGAAGGTGTCCCTGCCCATGGCAAGGGGTTTGGAACTTGATGAATCTTGATGGTGCCTTCCAACCCACCATTCTATGATCACAAAATACTGTAGTTCAGGTAGGTCAGTTTCCATACAATGTATAGGAAAGTTTGTTTCTCCAGCTGTTTGCAGGCAGTCTAATTATTGCCTGGATTTGGTATCCAAGGTTCTAGGAGTTATTTAGGGTAATATGTGTTTTAAGAGATGTAGTACTGGTTGAAAAAGGATGTTTTTTGTGTCAGCTATTGTCAGTGTTTCATATTCTGATGGCCATTATGTCTTGTTTCTCTTTCTGGCTTCCCTCTGTGTTGCTCTTCCAATATAACTCAATATTGACCTGTGGACACAGTTGTGTCACTGTGGAATCTGTCTGTACTGTCATCTGAGGGAACTTTGGCCTAGTAGTTCTCCTGCATTTGTAAAATAATTCTTCCTTTTCGAATCAACAAAATGGGCTATATGGTATTCTATAAGTAGTTTTGCTCCCTGTTGGCCTGTGCTATTACAATATTTTCCCTATTACTTATGTAGAATGTTTTATATTAAATAATAGAGAGTGCTAAGTGGTCTCATTAATAGCATTCAGAACTCTTTAGTGTATCTTAAACCTTCCTAAGATCTGGAACAAGCTCAAATTCCAGTAATAAGATTCCTGGGTTTATATCTTCAAAACCATAGCTTCCATTTCTATGACAATTTCCCTTAATCTCCAAGAAATGACAAGCAGTTCTTGAGAATTTTCTGACTAATAATGAAGTGATTATGATATTAATGACATATACATAACAGGTGGTGGTGATGGTGAAGAATTACAAGAGAAGTACAGTTATCAACCTTGAAAATGGCAGCAGATTTCTCTTTCTCCTCCTCGAAGTTCTTTTGGCTAAGTGAAATGAAATTGGCTTTGATAACTGGTTTTCAAAATCATGTTAGTAATAATCCATTTATCTGCAGGATATATGGAAGGCCCCCAGGATTCCATGACTTACTGTAAACATCTCTGGGGTTTCACTCTCAGTATCTGCATTTGATGCCACTCATCCCAAATAGGCAAATAATGTACCTCAGCAGGTTAGGAGAAGACTTTGAAATAATTTAAAAAACACATTGTGGTTATTATTTAGATAAAACTAATGGGTATATGCTTTATATAGTTGTGTGATATGAATAAAATATTTGTCTGCATGGAGCTGATTGTAACGTAAGATTTGCCTTGTTTCCAGTAGGGATTTGGGAAGGAAGTTGCTTTTATATACTCTCTTACCTAGAGGTAAAAAAATATAGGTGTCTAGTAGAGAACAGAAACAAATGTCATATATAGTTTTTGGTTTTATTTTTTAGATATTCTGTCACATACTTGCTAGTGGTATGTTTGGGAGGAAGATGATTGTATTTATTTAGATGGATCTGTGACATACCTCCAGTACATCTGAGTACAGAAAGGTCATATACCAAATACTGATGGATCAACCCACTAAAGAGAAGCGTCCTCTTTTTGCCTCTTTTTTTTTTTTTTACCAATGTTTTCACAATTTGTAATTGTTTTACAACTGTGACTTTGAAGTGCAATGAAGATGTTTGTAGTTGACAGAAAGAAAACATCTTTTCTTTTGCACCATAAAATGCAATAGCAGCTGAAAGGAAGGTAAAAAAGGCATAGTAAAGAATTGTCAGGTATCACATGGTCCAAGAGGACAAAGCTGGAAATTTGTAGTCATCATAATATTAAACAGGTGATATCAACTCAATACTGAGTTCTGAGCACGCCACTCTAATGGTGATGGGTGGTAAGGAAAGAGTTTGAGTTTACTAAAGTTGTTTTATGCTGAGGACCAGAAGGAATAACAATTCTTATTACCTTGTTCCAAAGAGTTTATTTTAATATGTAGCATAATGCCCTGAATTCTAACTGTGATGTCTTTGGCATTGGAATCCGAGCCTGTGAACATTCTGAAAATGTATATTCATCTGGCTAGTCATACAAAATTGGAAAACAATGATTTGATTAATTTTCTTGTTTCCTCTGCTTCAGGAAATGATAAATAGATGCATAGATAGTCTTCTGAGTAACATAGTGTGAAGCATTTCTATAGCCTTTAGCTTGAAGGGCAACTTGATCAACATAGGTACCTTGGTTTTTGATTGGATCTTGTTTTCCTGTGCCCCCCTGTAAATTCACAGGTTCTCTCCTTGTAACTGGAAGCATAACCCACTTGTGCTGTGTAAATGTCTTCTGTTATATTTTTTTTATCCCTGTGTCTAAGAACAAACTCTAAACTTTTCCAACCAATCTGGTGGTGAAACATCTGTCTTAAACATCTGCTGGCAAAGGAAATGCAATCTGTATCTGTATCTTTGCCGCAACAAGCAGCAGACACTACGTTAGGGCAGTGATAGTGAGGAAACACTTCCCTTGGGAACTGCAAAAGGAAGATGCTTCCTTGCCATTGCAACTCTTGCTTGAACCTGATGTTATATACAAACACAATCTCTTAGAGAATATCTATTAACTGTGTAGGAAACCTGGATGTGGGTTACATTTTAAACGAACATCTGATCTTGGCCATAAATGCAAGGCACGGCTTCCCCAGGTGTTGCAGAGATATTTCCTGTGTGGACGTTCTGGGCTGAGTTTGAAACATAGATATGCAGTCAGGTTAATGGAGCAGCAAAGGCATATTTGCAGTTGCAAGCAGACAGTTAAATAACAATAATAAATCAGTAAGTAAATAAATAAAATTCAAGCAGCTCTCTTCTCTGAATGCAATTAAGGAGCTGTGTCCATTCAATCAATGTAGTCACTTTGCATTTGATGAAATCCTGAGAAGTGGCTGTAAATAATACTTTGAGAACACAGTTGACTCAAATGTCCCTTTGTAATGATGGGAAACATGTTTTGGAATGAACTTCAACTTAGCTCACTTGAATCAGAGTACCCAGGGAAGTGATTCTTTCCTTCAAGGCTCTTGAGTTACATTACACATATGGAAGTATAAAGTATATCCAGCCGTTTATCCTAAGCTTTTTTCTTGACACTTCCTCCACTTCAGGAGGATTTAATAATCTGTACAAAAAGGGATTTGACTAAGTTTATTCCTATTATGATTTTATTCAAATGGTATCTCCCAAACTTCTGAGCAGCAAGATGTTCACATCCTTGTGCTTCTTAAAGGGGAGATTAGGTCAATAATAACACTGAGATCTTTGAGCCTCCTGTCTTTAAAAAATTTCTATCCTGGAGATTTTTTGTGGGATGCAAGTATAGTTTATAGCAGAATTTGTAATGGATGCAAACTAATTTACCTTGAAACCTGTTCCAAAGCACTGTCATTGCTTCAAATAACATCCCTGCTGAGATGGTAGATGTGAGTGGAAGTTGGCAAAAGGAAGACCAAGAAAGAGGAGACCCCCTGAGGCCCCCCCTGAGGCAAAACAATGATGTAACATGTCACTGAATTATGCAAGAAACTGTTGGGCAACTTCATATGGACCATGACAAGTCATGCCTGGAGAACCCCATAGGATGAACAGAAGTAGCTGTGAAGGAATACTATGAAAGCCCAAAGCTGTTGCTGTCTGCAAGGCTGAGTGACTTGGGACATTTATCTTACTGACCCTGTTAGATGAGAGGGACCTGGTGATTATTTGTCCTCTGGAGTAAGGCAAGAGCATAAGGATTTATTAGAGTAAACAGGGATCTTGGAATAAATGGTGACAGCAAATCAGTCTCTGAGTACTGAATCATCCTGTTCCTTTTGTAGGCCAACAGCAGAGATCTTTAAATTAGTTTAATTTCTTCTTGTACTCTTTCACTTCCAAAGGGAAAATGTAAATTGTATATTGGAGAGTCTCCCTAGCATGGGAAAAAAAATCGCGTATTTCCTTTCAATGTCCATATTAGTTGTTCTTTGTGGTAGATTTAAGAGGTATTTGGGGAGAGAAGGATTCAACTCGAGGATCCTTCTGCCAATTCAAGATAGTGAGCTCTACCCAAAGGTTAGTGCCAGTAGCATAAGTTAGGACAGCCCTGTGGCATCCTATTATCTGCTTACTGCCAGACTAAACATCCCCTTTTGGCAGTGCTGGGCCCAAGTCCTCCCATTCCAGCAGCTTTCCGGTGTCAATGATAAACAGTCTGCTCACCATGAGGGGGCTTGGCGTTCTTTTCCAACTGTTGCAGCAGTAGGCAATACATCTCACATCCCGTGTGCCAGCAGTGTGTGAGAACAGTAAATCTCTTTCCAAGTGAATCTTCCTTGACGCTTTGGTGATCGGCAGGTAAAGTGGCAGACCAGTAAGAGGCAGGAAGGGAACAGGCAGCTCTCACATGCCCTCTTCATCTACAAAACACCTCCTGGCCTAGTTAATGTCGCTGAGTTACTTGGACAACAGCTTATAGCAGAGCAGCTATTCTTCCACTGGAGCTTTATACTTGGAACAAACTGAAGGAGGTGTATTTGCAGAGGATGATTGGTTTGTCCTGTCTTTGTGACAGCTTTCTACATTTTGGGGGGTGTGTTTGTTTGGGTTTTTTTTGTTTGGTTGGTTTGTCATTGTTTTGTTGGTTTTGGATTTTTTTTGTTGTTGTTCTTTTAAGGCTTGGTTAGCTCTTGGAGGGGGGGGTGATGATCTTGACATAAGAATGAAATGTGAAATTCTAGGGAAGCTTGAAATGAGACTGCAGTGGGGATATGTCCTGTGTTGGTGTGCTGTTGCCCATGAGGTCCATTTTGAGCCTCAATACCTTTTTTTTCTCTACAGGGGTCTATTTCTATGCTGCTTAAAATATTGTTTACTTTTCTGTACAACTTAGGAATTTCGTGTACCTGATGGGATTTAGTGAGAGAGATAAGTAGTTGGAAGCTAAATGATAATTCACTGTGAGTTCATGGTATGAAAGCATCTAAACATTAACTGATCTTTAGTGGGAGATTAAGGAAGGGAAAGATTGGATAGCTAGATGCCACAGGTGAAGCAAGGTTATCAAATAGATGGTTTGAATGTATGTCAAGCACTATGTCAGTCCTTTTAACTTTGTCACTGTGTTCTGGTGGAATTATTTTAGACTTAGACCAGCTGAATGAGAGCTATGCTTTTACCCTCTAGAGGTTGTACTCAGAAGTATTCACAAAAATGGAACATTCAGGGTGTAACTTGAATATTTAGAAAGGCATGATTTTGTGGTTTTGGATGTAAACCACTGTTCTGTTGATTCATCCTTAGCATCTGTGAACCATTTGATGTGGTATTTCTTTTGGAGTGCAACCAGTGCTACAGAAGTCATGAGAATCTTCCTCTCAGAAAAATGTGAGAAAAAAAGCACCATCCTAATCTTTAATCATTGGAAAATGGCTCACAACTAGAATAGCAAGGGGTTTGTGTTTCCTCTAAAATGCTTTTGCTTTGAAATTCAGCAGTAGTTTTTCAGCTGTTTGAAGCCTTAATGCTTAGAAGGGACACCTCCCTGTCGGATGGTGTAAAACCACGTTCTGTAATTTCTCCTGTGCAAGTCGTATTCACCTGACTGAAGTGCTGGACTGAAGCCACATTAAGAACTTTCAACCTATTTCAACACCCGCAAAATTAGTATTTTACTACTGTTTACACACAATTGCAGTTACTGCCTTGCTGCCAGACAGCAGCTGGGGGCTGATGGAGGCCAGCTGCAGCCTCCACAGCCACTGCTGGAGTGCCTGCATGTATAGAAATGATATAAGATCCAGCCCTACAGTTACCTAATTGCAGCTGGGATTTTGCAGCTGTGGAGTCACACCATGAGCAATACATTCAAAGCTACAATTCAGCGAGTGTGCTTTTCAGGCCAACAAATTTGCCTTGTGAGCTGAAGAGAAATGAGCTCTATAGACATAATTCTTCCTTTTTTTATTCTTTTCCTGGTTGCAATCCCTTTTTGCTGTCTGTCACTGGTAATTTTCAGTGCTCAGGAATAGAGATAAGCATCCTTCATGGCATCCTTTGAGGACCACTAAGTAATTGCTTTCCAGGCTGTGAACAGCTTAAAAAAATTGTGAATGTTTTGCTCTCTTTGAATCATCATTTTTCTCAAATGTTTACTGTGCAATCTCAGGCAAGTCATTAAACTGTTTTGTAGTTACTTTGCCCATCTATACAGTGATGGCAGTAATACCTTAAAGAAGCTTTTTGGGCTTAATTTAATGATTATATAATTGTTTGAAATGTTCCAGCATTAGTTTGAAAAGAGATGGTCCTATTGAAATGGAGATTTCACACTGAAAGTACATTTACCGTATTCTGAGGGAGGATGGGGATGATAGCTTTTTTTTTTTAAAAAAGGGTATATTTTCATTTTGGACATACAGAAATGGCAACAAATATGACTGGTTTGGTATACTTTGTTGCTGCACTAGCACATTTAGTGTTCAAACTCACCAACTGGCCAGAAAAACAACTTTCTGGAACATTATCTATATTCCCTATAATGTTTTTTGGAGAGTGGTTATAAACACTGGTTTATTTTAAGAAATATTACTACTATTAAGCATTTTACAGCACTATATAGCATTAATAATTACACAGTTATTGGAATTAAGGTGGTCAAGAAGGGTAGAAGAGCAGTTAAAGTTTTTGCCAGGTCCTGTCAAGTAGGCAGCAAGTGACTTCTCTTGCTTATAAATACTCCAAAAATATAAGAGAAACCAAGATAATTGGCAACCCTGTACAACCTTTATTCCAGCTGATCAGAATGGCCTACTTGAATTTGCACATTGATTTTTGTAGGGGATATTTCTATGAGCTTATCTGTATTGATTAAATGTTATGCAGCTGAATCTTTATTCTCTCTTGGGTTTGAGTGGTAGAATAGCTCAAAGAACAAGGAACTCTGAAGAAATTAAAAAAGGAAAAATGCAATTGGATATCATCAGAATTATTCTAGAGGTTTCATTAGCCTTCCTGCCTTTTATTGGGATTTTAAGCAAGCACCATCCTTGTTTCTCTTTCAAATCTATCTTAAAATAAAGAAAATTTTATTCCTCTGCTTTTTTAAATGTAATTCTACTGAGAGAGACACCATAGCTACTTCTGTATGGATAAAACTTGTCTTGAAGTTTCTTAGCAGTGACAAAATATTCCTATCTTCTTTGGCAAAGAGTTTTGAAAATCTCTTGGTTCCAAGTTGGATCTTAGCACAGTTTCTGCTTAGTGACAAATGTGTTGCCCTGTCTGTGATGTATGCTGGTGCTGCCATTCACCTTTTGAGTTTAAATGCATGTTAACAGTTAAAATGTGTTCATCTCTTTTACAGGGATATGCAAAATATTTTTTCCCTCAAGGAGGTTAAAACCAGTTTTTTATATAGACATGGAAAAACCGCAGCCCTCAGCTGTTGATTTCTATAAAGACGGACAGTCTAGTCCTATTCTTTGGTTAGTGTCTGAGTGTGCTGAGTTAGATTGGCCATATATAAATTGCTTTTAATGACACTGTCAATTTTTACTCTTGGGTCTTCTAAGTAGAAGAGCTGTAGCTGTACAATACCTTTCTATATGTCTTACAATAAGTGATCTTGATGTTGTATTAGAGCTCTCTTCTTTTCCTTTTGTTCATGTCTCAATAGGAGACTCCATCTCTTTGTGATAGGTACTTTGGGATCTACTTTCCTATAAAATATTTCAGTTTTTGATCAGGGTCTGGTATTAACTCACTGAAAAAAGACAGTGACTTATCTGAAAGACTTTCAAACATTTCGCTACCAAAAAGGGATGCCGATTGTGGATTTTCTTCATGGGTGTCTTCGTGCTTATCTGAGTCCCCAGATATTCATGGTTCATTCCCATTTAAAAGATGATTCTTCTATTACGTTACATAAAAAACAAGTGTATGGAGGTGGTGACAGGGAAGAGCCAAGGGAAAAAAGCCCAAAATATTTGGATAAAGCACTGTATCCTCCATTCTGGAATACTGCTGATATGTTCTGATGCTTCAAGCTTCCTGATTCATATTAAGAAGAGAGCTAAAAGTGAATACTAAGGACCAAAAAGTAGTTGGCCCAATCCAGGGTTTTTTTTAGGAAGCTAGTTAAGAATTTCCTGACTTTGGAAGATGCTGAGTGCTTGCAACTCTATTGAACTTCAATAGGCTATGATGAGTAGCTCCATATTTTGAAAAATCAGGTCATTTATTTCAGTATTCAAGTAACTTCCCTTTACAAATCTGTTTCAAGAGGGAATTTTTTGATCGTACTAGTCCCCAATTAAAATTTGTCAATTGCTATGCAAAAGCAGCTTAGATTTTTTGCTCACACAAGTATATGTGAACCACTTTCATACATTTGTTCCTACTAGTGCCCTAGTTTTTCCTTACTAGAAACTTCCAGCAAGACTTCCACAGTTACTGTGTTCAGCATGGTACCTACTGCAAGTGTCTCAGTTCCCCTGAGATTCTGATAGCACCTCTTAGGAATTTTAAATCTTTCTGTGCATCCTGAATTTTCAGTGCCAGCTTTACTTAACACTTAAATGAGCTCTCTTAAAACTTTGTCCAAGTCTTGCTAGGGTTTGTGAGCTTTATGGAGAATTTGGTTCAGGTTTTTTTTTTTTTGGTTTTACAGGAATTCTATCTGTCACTGCTTGTTATATGGGTATATTTTGATTTTTTTCTGAATGTTTTGCAAAGCTCTGCAAGCCCATCAGGTTTCTCTAGTGGATACTTTATTTTAATAAGTGTGTATTGAACGCTTCGTTTAACTTTACTGTTTTGAAGTGCCCAGAGACATCGTGCTTGGATGAGCAGTTATGTAAGTGCAATTTGTTGCATTTTTTTTAGTATCAGAATTAGGATTCAGCTGAGGTTTTGAAGGGTTGTACTGCATGTGCATGGGGGAAAGTAAACAAATAAAGAGGAGCTTAGTGCATCTACAGACATAACCCCAAACTGCTTTCCTTCTCTGTGACCAATTGCTCTACTGGCTGCATATCAGTCCCCCCAATGCCCTTCTAGCAGTGCTGCAGTGACTGTTGCCTGATTTCTAAGGAGTCACTGAAGGATTAGATTCATGCTCCCAGAAGGCTGAATTTTTGCGGACAATTGCACATGCAGAACTGTTATCTCTGTGTTTCACATCCATTATTGTTATTTAATAATTATTTTTACATGCCCACCCTGGTGAATGGATGCTTTATTGGTAATGGTTTGTTATCTACAGGCTGGATGTGTGACCTTAGCAGCAGTTGCCAGGTTTCACAGAGTGACAATTGAAATTCATAATTTGTCTGGCAGTTCTAAGACATGATGCTTCCCTGGCCTGGGCACTGGAGGATCTCAGTCTTTCTTCTCCTCTTTACTTGGGACACTTACAAAAAGAGCGTAGAAGGGGAGATGATAGACAGATCTGTGAGCAGGAGGGTCCACAAAAGAATGAGTGGTGTTTGGTTTTTTTTTCAGTAAATACAATGGCTTATCAAACTACTTGCTATGCATCACTTTCTAGCTATTGCAAGAAGCAATCTCCAGTTACTGGTAGCAATGGTATTTTTAACTCATTGCTCAAGTCCTAAGAAACATTAATGGCCTCCAGGAATACATTAGGGTATCATGCAGTATTACCCCAGAGTTGACAGCACTGGAAAGAAGTATTATGTAGGAGTAGAATGTCAGTGAGGAAGATACGATGTGCTGGCAAAAAAAGAATTGAGGTAAAATTGAAAATAACCACATCCCTTCAAAGTCAGATGCAATGTATAACAAGAAAATCAGAGAGGGTGGTTTTGTTGGTTTTTTTCGTGGGTGTTTGATTTTGTTTTTGGTTTTTTGGTGGTTTGTAGTTTTTTGATGGTGGGTATGGTGTGTGGTGTCTGTTTTGGGGCTTTTTTTTTTCTGTTTTCATAGAATCATAGAATGGCTTAGGTTGGAAAAAGCCTTAAGATCATCTAGTTTCAGCCCCTCCTGTTTCAACATGGAAGCTATATTGCAAACAGATCTGATCCATAAATATTGTTCATCTGCACAGAAGGGAACATTTATTGCAAAGAAATAATCAGTGTTTTATAGGAACTTCTGACTCCTCAGTGGAATTCACAGGCAGAGTTAGAAATCCCATGTCACAAAGGAGAAATATAACAAGGCTAGATTCATATGTATCATTGTTGAGTAACCCATGAGGAAATATTACTGTATTGCAGAGATTATATTTGCTGTGCAAGTAGCCAGTGAATTTAGTAAATGTCAAGTCCCATAATGCTACAGACCCCTATAGTGGGAATTTCTAGTGATGTTGAAGATATAGCAGTAATATCTTTATAATCACATTGGGTTTACAACAAATGGGGAAAAAAGTTGAGGCTGAGATGGGGGAAAATAGAGGAAACCCTTTTGTCATGAACAACTGGCATGATCTAGTGTTCCCTTCCTAAGCTCATACCTGACTTGCAAAGGGAAGGAGTTGGCAAGATTTGTACTTGAGTTTTTGTTCTTTTGTAAGTTACAAGTTGGCGTATTTCAGTTAATTCCACTGTGTTAGAACGATAATTTATTAATGGTGTGTCTCTGAGTATGTCAGCCTGTGGCCAATTCCACCATAAATCACATCAGCCTCGTGTACATTGAGGTCCGTTTTTGTGTTCCTACTCTGAGCTGTGCAACCTGGTGATGATGTAGACCCATCTTGTGCCAGAATTTTCTTAGAGAAGAAAATCAGCATCTTTTTTGACCAATGAGATGTAATACTGAAGAATGAATGTGTGAGCATACTCAGCATTGCAGGGCACAAGAAACTGCCTAATCTAGAGCACCTTTAATTTTATTTTTTTTTAGTTTTATTAGCCTATCTTGAGAAATCAACAGAACAAGTTTGGCAAAACAACCTTTCAGACTCCTACAGGCTTGAAAACATGAAAAATATGGAAACGTGCTCAAAAGCATCTTATTTTGGAATACCACCACCTCACTGTCATGCAGGTGGGATTCACAGACTTATTCCTGCTGCTTGTTTTTATTGAAGAAGATAGCTGAGGTGGTGGAGAATGGGTTATATGGCACCTCAGCTTGGGAGGAGTGACTTTAGTCTTCCCCACTTTTGTCTTTTTTCTTGGACTCTTTCTCCTTTTTGTCTTTCTTGTCAGCTGGCAGGTCACTGTTCTGCTCTGCTATGGGATGTGAGCTTGCTGAAACAAGCCCTATTGCCATACAATGTTTTGCAGGTGCCAGGATACTACCTCCTGGACTACTTTGCTAAGTACAGATTCTAGGAAAAGTTAATGGAGATCTCAAATCACCAGTGCACATTATTTTTTATTATTTTTTTTTCCTGGGCCTCTACGCACCCCTTTGTGATTATCACTTAATCTATGATGCCATGCTTTGCCCTTCTGCATTATTTATTTTTGTTTAAGTTTTAGAACAATCATCTGCAAATTGCAATCCTTAGTGCTCATTTATATGCAGAGATTGCACTGATTTAACTTAACAGATTTTTAAATCAACTCAGTTAATTCGATGCAACCCATATGTGAGCAATTAGCTTAAGTCAGTTAAAAATCCTCTTCAGCTCTAAGGATACAAGCCACATTTAAAATAAGAAAGTCAAAATACAGGAATTAGAAACAGGCTAAAGGACATAAATTTAAAAGTAAAGTTTTAGTTAATGTGATATGCTTTCATCAGCTGTCAGGTTCTATTCCTAGTTTTTGTCTGATTTACTGCTTTGTTCCATGAGTGGCTTCACTTCTCAATATCCCTGCCTGCAAACTGGGGATTTGCTGACATTGCTTATAGAAGGATGTAAGTGGGGCTGTTTGGAAAAATGTTTTTTGTTGTTTGTTTGGTTGGGTTTTTTCCTCCCTGGAAAGCTTAAGCATTTCTATAAATAATGCATAATCAAAACTGGAGCCAAATTTTCCCATCTTAAAACAGTATTTCCATTTAGAAGTGTCATCATGGTGCCATTTGGGAGTTGTTTGGCTGCCCTTGTCCTGGCTCCCCTGGCCAAACTACAACTCCCATGTTGCATCATAATTCTGCATTTTACTGAGTTGCTGTCATAGAGTCTTGGTGTTGTATTTGGAGATGTGCCTCAGTTAAGGAGATGCTCTGACAGAGAGGAACAGGTGCCTAGGAAACCTCAAATGCATGTTTTCTGAGACCTCTCTTAAACAGTTCTGATATTTTGGATGGTAAAATTTGGAGTTTTGACAGAAAAGTCAGTGTTTTGAGGGGAATAGCACACTATATTGGTGAGAAAAACCTCAATATTTCCTGCAAAAAATGGATACTTGTTATATGAAATTTTTGAGCTGAAAATTGACTTTTCCATTCAAAATCAGTGACTAAAAATGCTGTTCTAAGGCTATTTTTAAATCGATAATATATAGAATATTTGAAGATGCTTAGAAGAGACTCTTGAGATGACCCCATCTCATGGACAAGAACGCAGTTTTTATTTGTTCCTCATAAATTATTACGGAGCCTTATTACTTGCTTTTTTCTCACAGTTAACACTGCAAAGTGTGGGCAACTGCAGGGGGAATGAATTATCTGGTATTTCATCATTACTGTTGTTCCACCTAGAAGAAATAGAAATAGGATGTGGTTCTTTTGATGTGGAACTGGTATGGGGAGGTTAGCTCTTCTCTGACAATGCTGTTAACTCACCTTTTCAGCAGATCATGTGAGTTCCTTTTCTTATTTGATTATGACATCGACAGCATTAGCTGGGGTGAAGCAGATCTTGTTCTGCCTCTCTAAATAATTTGTGACCAAATACGACTTAATGAAATGTATCCACAGAGAGAAAAGGAATCTTTCTGTCAGAGGCAGCTGAGCAAGGATAGAGACATGGTTACATGGATGGAACAGGAAGAGCACAGACTGCATCATTTATCTTGGAAAGCAAGGAATTGTCCATTGCGACAAAATCAGTCAGATGTAGCAAGTGAAATGCTGAAGGCTCATTACACTAATTAGTGTCAGTGCTCAGCTGTAGGGAGGCAAGAAAAAACTGGCAGAGTGATACTTCAGGATAGCATTTGCCCAAGAGGAAGCATTGTGCAGCATGGATTCATTAGTCAGTGCCAGGAGGGAAGAGTTG
>WEIV01007677.1:0-19953 GCA_013390005.1 Calyptomena viridis | reverse complement strand
GCTGGGATAGTTAATTTTCTTCCAAGCAGTTGGTAAAGAGCTGTGTTTCGGATTCAGTATGAGAATAATGTTTATAACATACTGATGTTTTAGTTGTTGCTGAGTAGCGCTTACTCCAGGTCAAGGACTTTTCAGTTTCCCATGCTCTGTCAACGACCAGAGATACACGAAGCTGGGAGGGAGAATGGCCAGGACAGGTAATCTGAACTGGCCAAAGCAACACTCCCCAATGTAGAATTTCATGTCAGTATATAAACGGGGGTAGTTGGCCGGGAGGGGCTGATGGCTGGTTGGGGAGAGGTCAGGCATCAGTCAGTGGGTGGTGAGTATTTGTATTGTGCATAATTTCTCTTTCTTCGGTTATACTAATCTCTGTCCTTTTTATCATCATCATTGTTGTTATCGTTATATTTAATTTTGTTTCAATTATTAAGCTCTTCTTATCTCAATGCATGAGTTTTGCTTTTTTCCGATTCTCATCCCCACCAGGGGAAGGCGTGGGGGACGAGTGAGCAGCTGCATAATACCTAGCTGCTGTCTGGGGTTAAGCCGTGACATGATACCAGCAATTTAATTTTTCCCCTTGAAATGCTGTTGCTGTTTTACTTTCATGATCACAGCTCTTCGGAGGAAATGTATTTTGGTTTCTCTGATAGAGTCCAGAAATACCATGTGAATTTGGTTTGTAGTTTAAGAGGAGGTGTGTGACAAATTTCTCCAAGACCTACCCTTTTCAGTTGCTGAATTTCATTCAGCTGTGGCAGTTCCCTGTTAATCCTGGGTTTGGACATAGTTGTTTTTCTGCCTCTCAGGTCCAATTAGATCCTACTAAGACAGAAGAAGTTTGTCATCCATAAATTAGTCATTTCATAATCTTGATGATCCAGAGTGCTTCATGAATTACATTAATGTCCTGGACCTGGAATTTGTTTTTTTAAATCCTGCTTTGAGTAATTGCCCCATTTCATTATTTATAGATGTAGTTGTCAGTTCACCTGGGAAAGAGCTTCAGGGCATTACCTCATTCCCTGCTGAGACATTCATACCAGCCTTGCTTGTCACTGGGACAAGTGACAAGCTTGTGTGGTTACAGGTCTGATCTCCTGCAGTGGCAGGCAACAGTGACCATGTAATTGCTTTCCTTTGCCCATGTGGTCAGAGAAGTTTGGAAAATCAGTGGTTAGGGTAAATGCCCCAGAGAAAGCAGTATTTCAAAGCCTGATTAAACCAATGAGCTGGGTAATTTTTTAGCCCAGAGTTGTTAATTTTGATTTATTTGTCTCTACTGAACATACCACTGAATGCTTTTTGTTGAATAATTTCAAGAGTGCTGGGTAGTTGTTGAACAAAAGACATACACATCCCCTCAGAGCTGGCTCGACAAATAATGATTTGAAGTCTCATCCATCCTCAGGACTTGCTCTGCATTTTTCAGATTTTACCACACCAGATGATATGGACAGCTTCATAATTTAGGGATCAAAGATTTACATGCTCTAAATTGCTGTAAATTGGTGCGTTATCTCCTCTTTTTCATTTAAAATGTATCCAAAATGAAAGGAAAAATAAAAATCCAAGTGCCACATGGAATTCAAATTCTGAATGCTTCACAGAAATTTTGACAATTGCTGCTCCCTTTTTCTGAAGCTGCCCAAGCAAAATTGTTTTCTGTGTCATGGTTGGTGTTTCTAGAAACTTAAATCAGAACACCTGAAAATTATTTGAATACAATAGCTATACTCATATATATAAAAAGTATATCTACGTGTATGTATATACACACACACATATGCACTTACCAGTCAGGAGGAGGGGACAAGTGGTATACACCTTTGAGACTAGCTTTTCTGATGATCCAAGTCTCACCATGTCAATATTTTTAATCCATAAAAGCCAGCCTCAGTGGAATTTCCACTCATTGCATTTTCCAACTCAGAGCTTGACTATTAGAAATACATCAATTAGAGGCCTAATTGCTCAAATAAATCCAGAATCTGTAGACAGATGAAAGCCCAAGCCTTGATACAATTTCACCAAGATGTAGGTGATGCATGCCAAGCATTTTATTAACAGGGATTAATTAATTATCTTGTGGGTTTTTTGTGTGCAGTAACATGTTGTGTTCTAGCTGATTTTACCTCTAAGCTCTCCTGCTCTCAGGTTTGTAGCCAGAACATGTGTAGGGATCCTATATACTTCAGCATTCTTTATAACTAGACCACTGTGATTTTTTTATTCCTGGCTGGATACTACAATACCATTATAGAGTAAGTTTAGCAAGTTAACACGTAATTGTGTCTGAGCTCTATTTGTGTGTGTTGTGGTCCTGTTGGGGGGGGGTGCAAGGGAAAACCAGACCACTTTGTTAGTGTAAGTGTAGTTAGATAAATATCAGCAATGGAAACTGGTTCTGGTCAGGTCTGTCAAAATGCTGCATTCAGAAGCAGTAAAATGTGCAAATAGGAAACAAAAATCAATACTGTGCCAGAAACTGGCCACACTTCTTGCTGCCTATGTTGGATAAATGGCCCTACTTGCTGCTTAATGCGTTAGACTATCCCAGGCTGTGTTCTGCATTGAGGGAGTGCTTGCACATTTGCTGGTTGTGGGTACTGGGAGGGGAACCTTGTCCTCTTTGCAGCCAGTTTCCAAAAGTTAGCATGTTGATGAGGAATTTTTGGTGAAGTCTCTTCAATGCCTGGACTCGGTATTTTATTTGTTGGAGCATGTTATTCTTTGAGATCCTCGCGTTAGGGTTCTTGCGGGCGTTGGAGGTGGTCATTAATAAGGGAGAATTTAAAAATAGTTAAATGATAAAAAGACATTTAAAATACTGTAAAGTACTCAGTGTACTTTCTTCCACTTCAGACATCATTACATACAGGTCAGACAAGGCAAGTGGTGATGAAGCATATAGATTTTACATATTTACATATAATATTGTGTTGTTCAGTTGAGATTTCTGTGTTTGTGAGTTGTGTAGACCTTTGCAGAAATTATTTCTAAAGCTTTGACACTTCACAATGATATCACTAAGCCTAAAATAACCATGACCAATAGATTGAAGAAAAATAATAGCTTAGGTAAAAAGGGAAGAAATAGATCCAGGGAAATTAAACAGATGAAGGGGTAATGTGGCTGGACTTGGGTGGAGGTGGGGGGAAATGGAAGAAGGAATAGTTGCATTGAGATAAAAAATAAAACAGATCTAGAAAGCTCTTAGCAAATCGTTGATGTTATCTAGTGTGACACACTGATCCATGTATTCATGGAAGAGTTTCATGCAAAAAACAAAAAAAAAATCTCTAGAGTTTAAATACTGTGCTTTTGGTAATGAGCTGCTCTACCATATGACTGATTTAGACAAACACATTACAGTTCTTTTAATGCCAATTTTATAACGTCAGTTAACTGATGACACTGAGTACTTCTAAACTGTGACTGCTAGGCTGAGCTGACCACTCAAAGCCTATCAAGCTCAGAGTTGCTACTCTGAGTCATGGCTTGAAGTTGCTATCAATTATCTGTATCATCCAGGCTTCCTCAGGTTATTTGCCTAAGACCCACACTCAGCTTACAGCATGCTCATTTGTATGCAATGGGACAGATGTATGAAGGCTCCTGAAGGAAAGGGGCTCTTAAGTCATACTGCATTCACAGTTTTTCATTCTTTGCTCAGATTGAAACTCAGTCCTTCCCATTAAGATTTAACTTTGGTTCTGAATCAATTCCTCAAGCATTTCCTAGGGAAGTGTTGCCATAAGAGTCAGCTGAGCCTTTACTAACAGAAGGTGTGTGACTTCACATGTAGATATCCCTGCTAAACACACTGTGTAGAAAGTAGATTTTCTATCTAGTCTTCCCCAGACTTATCTTGCAGGAGGGCAGCAGAAGACCCTAGAAAGATGTAAAGACAGAAGGAGTTTGCCTCCCACACAGCCAACCTACAATACTAGTTTTATTTAGAAGTGGCTTCAGGTGCTGGAAGAGCTGAGAAATTACTAACTAGATGCTTTAATGCTCAATGCTGCAGACAGACAGTCTTGCAAATCTTGTGGAAATCAAAAGAATCTGAACAGGCTGAATGGAGGCTACATGGCTCCACTGTGTACTCAGACACTGATCTCGTGTTCTGTGCATACCGCGCATTTCACCACAGATGGAATGAAGACAGTGAAGCAACTCTACCACACGGGTATGCCCACCAAGAGAATGGAGAAGAGATGTTCCAGTTCACCAATTTGCAGAGATTTCTGATCTGCCTTTTGGCACTCTCAGGGATTGAACTGGTTCTGCAGGAAGGATGTCATCTGAGTTCAGAGAATCTAATAAAAGAAGTCATACCTGTCAAGGTCTTTTTATTCCAAAAGGCTGCTCTGAATCAATACACTAGAGATAACAGCCTTGAACAAGACTAGCTGAAGCAAGAGTTGTTTTGATAGCTATGAATTCATGAACTTCTTCCTCAGCAACACTGTGACTCAAAGCTGAAATATTGTTTGTGACTGGAACACTAAATCTCAGAAATGGGGAGGGGGAGTCACAAGGGGAGGTAGCAGATGAAAGGCCATGGGTCACAGCAAGGAGTGCACAGCACCAGCAGGATTAAATTTGCCTAGACCTGTTGTAGCCACTTTTCGTGATCCTATGGGATCCTTTGTGGATCACTTAGCAGAGCACAGCTGTTATTTTTCACTGTGGCCAAGCAAACCCCAACTGTCTGTCCTTACCAGAACAGGCCACCACACTTCTTTTTTCAGCTTTTCTTCTCTTCCTTTTGTGTGTGTTACAGGCCGAGAACACCACTAAGTAGAAGCATGAAAAAGTCATCAGGAATGTGATTATTTTCTAAGTGTGATAAGCGGAGGATGAAATTGAATTAAAAAAACCATGTTTTGACCAGATCTCCCTTGTAAATTATCAAACTTATTAGTCAGGCAGCTGTACCATTTCTAACTAAGAAGGACTTCCCTACAAAGAGAACTACAGATGACATACACATAACTAGTTGTCAGGACCTCAGCAGCTGAGAAGACAGATAATAGGCTGGATAACTTTTCTCTCCAAGGTTACTCGTTCTAATCCAGATGTTGGCATAGCTAAGTTTTCCAAATGTAGACCAGCAGGTATTCCTGATGACTTTTATTTGCCTCTGTTAAATAGTATGAGGGTTTCACTCCAGAGACTTGTTCTATGGCTGAGTTACCTCAGAAAAACATAGCTGGGACAATCAGTGGCTTTCAGACACTGTACATTTACAATGACTCAGCATAGCAGCTGAGACAGAAGTTGCCAGTACCATTTCAAAGTGCTTTGGAAAGAGATGTGCTTATTTATTTGAAACTTTCTAAAAATCACAAAGAAATAAAGATGGAGGAGAGCTAGAGAGGTAGCTGTGCTTGTAGCAAAGAGGCCATTCTGCTGTAACAAGGATTTAGGCAGAGTTGGTTCTTCAGACTGACAGTCAAAGGAAGGATGTGCATGCAACTGATGGCCCTCTCTCCAGCTGGATTATTTCCTATGAGTTAATCCTGAGAGTTCTTGATCACATTCTTGTTTTCACTGTGACATTTGCTCAGACAAGAAAGAAAACTGTGATAAACAGCATAAATCTATTCAAGGCACAGAAGAGCATGTTAGCAAGAGATCAAACTAACTTTTTTTCTCCAAAAGCTTCCTGGAAGACATTTGGTAGCCTTTAATTTCAGAAGTTATATATCTGCATTTTCAGGCATTTGTATTCAATGGTTCTTTAGCTTGCTTTTTAAAATTTTTTCCTAGTTAAACTAATGATATTGTTGAATATATATTTAATTGACCCTTCAGGGCATTAAACTGTCTGAACATTTAGGAAAAGCAGCCAAGTCTGACATCGTGTCATGAAATAAGGGAGTTTGCCAGAGCCTGGACATAGAAGCCTTGTGCATGAGAGCTTGACCAAAGCATAAGTAGAAATCTGATAGCCAAAGAAATACCCTGTAGTTAACAGGCATATAAACCAAGGAACCACTGTGAGATTAAGTATCAGGTACTATTACACTCTAGTGCACTAGGACATCTTTTTGGCTCAAAGACCTATTTATACCAGGCCTGAGTTGAGTGTATAAATGCAGACCCTCTCTATGCATAAGGAGGCCTTTATTTTCTAGTAGTGAAACAGAGGTTCAGCTGTGACCCTTGCTAGCCCTGGCTCCCACCTCTTCCCGTGGTTCTCCTCAAGCAACTAAGTGACTGTTTGAAGTTTAGCAGTCCAGCAACAAGGGGAATTTGTATTTGGTTCCACTGAGTCTTAATGAGACCTTTATTATTGCTTGTCACTGCCTCAACTAATGCTGAAGCTCATGGAGTTTTTTAAACAGATCAAGGCACATTTTAAACTCTTACCCCAAGGCAAATTGGCCACTTTGTCTGATCACAGCCTCTGTGCTGATACAAAGGTCCATCTGTGAGTTTGCACAGACAGCTCTTGTAAAAGCCCCAGTGACCTCTGTATGTGCTTCCAATGTTATGTTCTTAGTACCAGTCAATAGCTTCTCAGCTGCTAGTTTTCTTAGGGCTGTGTGTTTCTGTGTGTCTTTATCAACAGAAGGGCAATACATATTCTTCGAAACAGCTAAGTAGCTTTTAGCAAGATTCTGGAAAGGTGAGGTGATAATAATAGCTGCAGAGTGGCCTTCCTTGTTAGCCAAAGTGGTATTGAAAGGATCTTAGCATTTACAACATACAAATGCTGTGTTTGGAATAGGAAGTCTTAGAAACCTTGAGGTGCTAAGTCTGCAGGAAAACTGTACAAATAAGTGATTTAGTTTACTGTCTGTGCTCAAAAAAATCCAAACCAAGAAAAAAATCAATTTAAATTGACCTGACTTTAAAAAAAATTGAAAGCAAACAAACATTTTTGCATAGTTTTCAAGACTGTTTTTATTTTTATCAGGCAAGAAAGCAGTTTAGATAAATTTTGTAACAAGCTGGTTTGAAATAAAAAGGAAAATAATGCTTTGAAAAGTCAGTTCACAATTATAGAAGCTAAGAGTGTTTGGCATTTGCAGCTGCATAATAATAAATGCAATAGCATATGCTTGTATATCACTTTTGATCTTCCACTGTGTGGATCAGTGTTGGGTAGAATCTTCTTTAATAAAATTAAAAAATATTCTGGTCCTGGTATATTGCTTTGAGAGAAATGCTTTTTGTCTTCTATTTTGAATTCTTTTTCACTCAGATGTGTTTAAAAGTCCTTAGTACACTGAGGCTGCATGTTTTCACAGAGCTAGGCACATCACTTTCTTTCATATACTCCGCCAGCTTCCATATTCTATAACTTGTGGTGCTTAACTAAGATTTCGAGTCACACATTCAAAACATAGCATCTAAGAGCCTATATTTTTAATAGAATTAAATCTCCAAGTCATTCAGAAACTTTGAATTTTTTTCCAAGATATCTGTTTACGGAAGGAAAAGTAAAATTGAAAAATAATCCTTGCATATCAAAAACTGAAATAAAGGAATAAACATTCAAATCACATGAAATACCAAAGAGACATTCATGGAAGATGTTGGCATTGAGCTGCCCGTCAGAGTAAAGCGTGTGCACCAATGTGTATAAAAACAAAGGGACAGATGCTTTCTTTTCTTAGCCTGAATTCTGAGTTTTAAAAACTGCTGTAGCATTTTGATGTTGTAAATGAAAGCAAATTACAATCCAAGATGCTGCTTCTTGAAGTTCAGTCTCCAGTTTGCTGCTGTGGCTTTTATTCATGAACGGGCTCCCATTACAGTAGGACATCTGTCCAGCTAGAGAGCCTGGTGCCCTTAACAGCCTGAAATGTTTTGGGGTTTGGACCTTTACAGATGGGGCAAATTAAAGCTCGATTGTGGATCAAAAGCAGTTTCTGTGTTGTCCTGTGATCTCAGAGACCCTTGGCTGGGATCTTACATCCTCAGAAAGGGGCACCACTATCACTGTCATTTGGTGGAATCGTACATTTAATTTGTTTCAAGAAGCCTGATTTCAAACAAAAAACAGCATGTAAAAATGTGGGTAAATCCATATAAAATATTCACATCTTATTTTTATTTTAAAACAAACTATTTCTTCTGTCTGTCTAAGTGGTGTTGTGGTCTAAGCAGCGTTGTGTATCTGTACACAAGGTACCACAGCAACTCTTGTCATCAAGAAGCAATTTCCCCTCCGGCTGTGAGGGCAAGGTTCCTCAGCCCTCCTGGGGTGATAAGCAGTCAGTGGAGAGTGGATTGTTCCTTCTTTGCTAAACATGCCTAATGAATAATTTATATCTGTACAAATATAATATGAATATTATATATAAACTATATATAAATATGATTATATATAATATATAAAAATATAAAATATAAATATATATATCACAACTAGAATTTCAGATGCAGTGCTTATTATACTCACATATTACTTACGTGAGGTTATAGTGGGATAGGTCTTCAAAGGTGTGTAAGTGTTGGAAGGTGTGGAATTTCTATGAGCTGTAAGTAGATTTGGTTCTAAACTTCCATTGCCTGCTTTAGAAGATTTTGAAAGTCTTGACTGGCATCTCTTGCAGCTTTCAGCCAGCTAAATAACTTTGAAAATCTTCGCCTTGATTGGAAGAAGCTGAGAGTACATGGAAGACAAGCAATGAATTGTAGTCTTCACCTTTTTCTCCAATAGGGTGGCCAGCTCCGTGGGGTGGGTGGGCTGCTGCCAAGAGGAACAGGTTTTTATGCACTTTCCCCACCATGCAGGCTGAGCACTCCATTTAACCTATTTTGTATCAGCTCCTTTGTGAGACAAATCAAGCATGAGAAATCAAAATTGGTGGAATACCAGTTTATTAGTTTTACTGATTGAAATTCTGCCCTGTCTCGTGGCATGCTGCTCTCCCACTGGTAGGGTGTTTGCAGTTTTTCCTGGGGAACAGCTGGCTTTTCAGCATGAACAAGAGAATTAGACCTTACATTTTTCCTCAGTCCTGTTTCAAGCTAAACTAATAGCCCTCTTCTAACAAGGATGGTAAGGACTTCAGAGTCTGGCCTATAATTAGGCCTGCTGTAGATCAGAAGGTGTCAGAGCAGATGGTTTTGTTCTGTCACAGTGGCTGATAGAAGACGGTCCAGGGTGTTGTATTTGTACAATGTGGGGGAAGCTGCTTTGCTAGAGCTGTGTCAAGGAAACACGGCAAAAGCCCCTACTTATTTCCCTCCATATTTGCAGGATTTTCCACTCAATCTCTGTTTTATTTTTCCAAGCATAGGGGTGTTCCATTGAGTTGCAGACAGCGAATATGTGAAATTCTCTCAGGTTATCAGAAGCTTGGAGGAGTTAGGCTGGGTAGTGGGGACATGGAAAAGACATTTGCTTTCCAGTGAGGAATGGCGTCATGGCTCATCCTGACGGTGTCTGGGTCCTCTGATGAAGTGGCACTTGCTGCAGCTGCTATGATGGAACATCTCATGTACTGCTGTTGAAGTATAGCACCTCTTTCCTGCTCTTGGGCATGAGGTGATCATGTGCACTGGTACACAGGTGCTGCATCAGTGCAGGCACTGATGCTGCTCTGTAAAGCCAGGGGAGAGCTGCTCTGTGGGGAGGCAGCAAGAGGAGAAGAGAGTAACTCAGGGTCTTGCACTCAGAGATGACCTGACAGACCTGGATGTCCTCATGAAAAGGTATCAAGATCTCTGCAGCTTGGATGGTAGTAGGATACTTTCTCACTAGGCTTACCAGGCACAGCTGGTAACTGAGGATGGCAACAGGTGAGAGTGACAGGTCCATTTCTGCTTTGCAGCATAGCTTCTGTCAATGGAATCCCTAAAGTCCTGGCTGAAACAGGATTTTGTTAAACAATCAAAAAGTCTCAGCAGTAGGTTTATGGGTATCTTCAACAGTAACTAATGAGCACATAGGTGACTCAGGTGAACTCTGATGCCCCAGCTAAAAATCTGACTGAAAGCTAAAATAGCCATTAAGTTACTCTTTTATGTCTGCTCATGGTGAGACAACAAATAGATCTGGAGTTCTTCCAGTCTATTTGTGATTCAGAATTATTCATTGGATTTCTTCAAGTAATTGACTTTGCAAATCTTTTCATGTTCACAATAGCACAGTTGCATACCACAATTCATGCTGTGATAGTTAATAGATATAAGGCTCTGATCCTACTGAGTATGAAATCCTGGTATTAGTGAAAGCAAACAGGAGCTATGACATTAAATTGAGATGAGGATTGAATCCTGATGCAGTCCTACTGAAGCCTTCTTTACACTCTCTTATTCATAGCGGAGATGAAGTTTAAATACAAGTGTTGACTGGGTAATACATGCAAGCCTGATTGGCTTGAAAGAGAAGTGAAATATCTGTGCCACATCAGTTGATTAGTGAATTTTAAGAACTCAGGCATGAATCAGTAAATTAGAAGATTAAGCCTCCTTTCCTGCTAACAGATCGCTGCTGGCATTTTCCCTGAACTGCATGTTGTTGACAAGGTTTGGCAGATGGTGAATTATTTTGCTTTTCAAGAATATTTTTCAATGGCTGACTGACAGCTGACAGGCACCTTTTCTTTAGACAACAAACAACTAGCTTTCCTCATTATTGTATTTTTGGAGGTATTGCTCTGCTCATTTCCTAACTTGGTGGGGGCTTGTATGGCCTGGACCCTCCCCGAAAGCATGGTATGGGAAGCTCACAATCACACACTTATGAGAGTTTGCAGGGCTGGGGCACCGTGTCCAGCATCCAGGACTTGGGGCTACTGGAAACTACCGCAACAGGAATAGTCATTAAGGAAAATGTAGGAAGCTGTTGGCAGTTTTCATATTTACGCAGGCCAGGACTGATGTTATTGGTCTTCACACCAGGAGATGGCAGGGTCGTGCTGTCCATGCAGCCTTTACCAGCACTAGTTCCTGTCCCGTTCCTTTCTAGGATGGGATTTCAAAGCTCTTCAGAAGCTACGATATTTTCATTAAAAGATATCAAGATATCAAGCCTGTTACTGGCATTGTGCTGATCTCTCAGTTAATATAATAGCTTTCCACTGCTAAATTTTATAGCCACAGACTAAGTGTGAGGTTTGCGGCAGGGGATTTTCTGTTTTGTTTTATGTAGTGGCCGGGGCCATGCAAGCTACCTGAAAAGATGCATTTTTGCTATTCTGTTATGTATACATAAGGGAATTGCAATAAAAATGGAATTGTATTTTGCAGTAAATCATTAATCATAGTAATAGCAGTGGCAGTGATTAATTTAGGTGAGGTGGGAGAGAGATTTGTCTAGAAATTGCTGTGCTCCCCTCATGCCTGTTCTGCTTGGAAGGGTGCAGTGTCAGACTGAGCCAGTTGCTGCTGCATGTGGAAGAGCCAGCAAGGCTTCTGCCGGACATGACCCCTTGCTAAACCCACCACATAGGCGGGGCAGCTGGCTCACAACCCGCTGACCAATGCCCAGCCCTCCCCTGAGCAGCAATCAGCCCCTCATGTCCAACTCCTCCCTGTTTGTATACTGGACATGACATTCCATGGTAAGGAATATCCTTTTGGCCAGTTTGGGTCAGATGTCCTGGCTGTGCTCCCTCCCAGCTTCTCATATACCTGCTTGTTGGCATAGCATGAGAAACTGAAAAATTATTGACATGGGGAAAGCACTACTGAGCAAGATCTAAAACACCAGTGTGATACCAACATTATTCTCACACTGAATCCAAATCACAGCACTGTATCAGCTGCTGCAAAGAAAATTAACTCTATTACAGCTGAAACAGGGACATTGGGCAGGCTTTCTCCCCTCTCCTTCTTGGTGCCAGAGGGCTTCAGTGGTGATGGCTGTCTCATAGTTTGGCTGTGTGGACAAGGTAACACCGTCAGGATAGGAACAACAAGTAGGCAACGTTAAGCCTCTCTTTGTCAAGCGCTCCGGGTTGTTATTACAGTACACGCTCTGACTCCAGCATGGTTCATCAGGCACAAGCAGGACTTTAGTCCCAAGCAGCATGCATGACTTACAGCTGTCACCTTTATATTATCCTCCTGCCAGAGCCTCAGTACCCAGTGCTGTTCCATGCTGTATTACTGTAGTAGTGGTTGTGTCAGATTAAACACAGGGCACAGTTGAAGTGCTCTGCAATATGACAGATGTCAATGTCAATGCTGAAATTAAATGTGTTCCCTAGTTTGAAGGTTGTTTTCAAACAACCTATCCAGCCAGGTTTAGTCTGGTACCACCAGAGGCACCACTCAAGGGAGCCAATTCACAGCATGGGGAAAAAAATATTTTTAAGCAAATTTTCCCTTCTCAAAAATCCTCACTGAAAGTTCCCATGTAAAATAGTGCTTTGGTACCATGGGACTCAGACAAACCAGTTACAGTTATGACCGTCTTGATTCCACGTGACTGTCTGAGACATTCTGAAATCTTTATAATTCACTGCGTTTTGTACCCAGACCACTTCAAGAAGAGGATGAGGTTGGTGTCCATTGCTTGAGCTATTTGTGCTGGCACACAAAGAAGGGGACTATATTCCACACCATGCCTGGAAATCAGTTCATTAACTTTATCTCTGACTTTTTTTCTCAGCTGCCATTTCTTTTGTTCTGGTGTAGATCCCTTTTTGTCAGCTTGTTCCCGTCCAATTCAGAGGACCGGCTGGTCTCTGCATTTCTGAAAAGGGCTTTGCAGTGTTTTCCAGTAATTGCTTTGCATACCCTTGCATACAGCTGGGGGAAGGCATTGGTAAGGCACATTTGTGTTTTTTACAAACTTAGGGGAAGTTTCAAACAGCCTGTAGCATGCAGAGGTAGCTGGCTTTTATTTGGTTGCCTGATCATTTTATAAATTCTTTCAGCCAAATGAAAAGGAGGAGGAAGTCTTTGCATGTGGAGGTTTGAATGGGAACTACACTTTTGGTCCACTGAGTGCATTTAGCAGCCACCTTCCTGCAGCCCAGATATATTCACAGCAGGTGGTTTATCAGTGCAGGCTCACCTCGGGGTTGGGTACAGGACACGGCACTCCATGTGTGGGAAGGAATGTTACTGAAGCACCCTGTAGACTTGCTTAACCATCATAAAATTATTTTTTCAAGCAACTTCTCAAGTTTTTTTAGTTTGTTTTCTTCTCTCAAAACCTTATAGTTTCTTCTTCTTTTTTTTTCGCCCTGGAATTTTTAGGGCTACGTCTTCACTATCCCATATAACTGTATGAAAAGTGGAGTGACTGTTCTAGAGAAAATACCACATATGCTGGCTACGCTCTCTATGTAGAATATAGATATGAGTCAGAAAGGCCAGGTCAGGCTGAGGCCTGGCAGTGCCAGGTATCATGACACAGAGAAAGACTGAGCATCACGAGCACTACAGAGCATCCCTTTTGTAAGGAACTGGCAGTGGTGGATCAGCTAGTGGCATCAGGAGGAAAAGCACCCAGTCATAGGTTTATAAGGTCATGTTCAAGAGCTTCCTAAATATTACAGGATTTAAAAGGGTATTTAGTACAGGACAAAGTCTAGGCAAAGGGTTTTTGCAGGAATTTCGTGTTAAGACTGTTCCTTTGCCCCATAGAATCTCTTGAACACCAAAGTACCTTAAAAGGTCCAGACCTAATTCCCTTTCAAAGCCCAAAGTTTATGCCAAGCCCTTTTCTTTTGAATTTCTGGTGACTAACCTAAACAACTCTTGGCATGGCCAAATTCAAGACTTGTCACTTGGTTTCCTTTGTGCATTTCACCTTAAGTATTACCCTCAGCCACTGCCAGGCTATCTCCAGAGTTGCTGCTAGTGGGGTGCTTGTTCAAAGTCTGCTCCCTTGTTCCTTGGGCCGAGGGTTCAGAAGAGACCTGGAGAAGAAAAAAGTGTGTTCAACAAACAATTTCAGTGCTCTCATGTCCAGGTTTTGATTTCCTTCTGGAATCCAGACAGGATGTTTGAAATCTCCTGTGTGCAAGGATTAAGCCCTGGCCTTGAGCAGCTTGCCAGGTGATTGCACCAGAGGGATCTCAGGGAGCAGGGACACGATATGCCGACGGGCCACATGTGAGCCTGGTATGGGGCATGTCCACAGGGGGCTGAGACAGACTGCCAACACGAGACCTGAAATCTCTCTGCTTCAGTGTCTGTGCTGGTGTCCTGGTAAAGCAAGAAGAGATCAATTTGGACTACATCTGTAAGGCAGGTCTGGGAAGCTGCTGAAATCCTTCTGGCAAAACAAGGGAACTTTAGTGCTAATTTGGCAATATTCCATTTCTAGAGACTCTTCTCACATAAAGACCTGTCCTCCATGTCCTCTTTGGCTTATTTCCTCTGTTCTCCACTGCAGCCAAGATGTAATTTACTTTTGAAGGATTAGGAGCTGCCATTTCCAAGCAATATCTGGAAGAAGTTACTTCAGCAACAAAAGATCCTCTAACAGAGTTGCTGGAAACTGTCTCCCAGCAACCTCAGAAATAACTTTGCATAGCAGAGGTGCCCACGATGCAACCTGAAGGTGGAATATCACCTGAAATGTCCTAGAACATGGGCCAGGGCTACCTTCCTACGGACTGGAGTCAGGGAATGCAGGTCTGGTGGTGCTATGGGGTTTCCATGACAGGTGGTGGTAAGCAAGATTCTTTGCTGGCTGGGAAGACAGAAGGTACTGTGCCTGCCTCTATCTAAAGTTAATGACTTCTGAAGTTATTAAGAAAGTGGTTGCTGCCTTTGAACATTGCTTGTATGTAGTAAAATGAAGTAGGTGGAAGCACAGATAAGATGGTGCCAAGTTTCTCAATTTTTTTTTACTTAAAAATCCTCCTTTTTTTGCCAGATAACCATCCCTTCAAAAACAGATTTTTACATTTTCTGAAATGGGGCCACAGCTTGGCCCACTTGCTTGATGTCATAATTTAAGAGTAGTTGTTTCCCTGGACCACTGTATGGATTTCAGTTTTGGAAACTGCTGATCATGAAAGTCTTTGAATGTGTGTGGTGAAATTTATCAGACCACCTTCAGGACACAGGAACGCAGGGATCTGCATTCATGTCTCGATTAGCAGTTTTCTTCTGTGTTTCACATTAAGCATATGCTGAAGTCTCGTGCTATCTACATGATGACGGAAGAGAAATGACCAGTACGGCCAATCGCTGCTGGATTCAAAAGGAGGTACTGGGTCTACTTCTGCCCCAAATGAAGTAATCCCAAAATGAAGTATCAAGAAGAAGTCAATAGGTGTGAAGGACCAAGGCTACTGAGGAGACTTTCTTGACAGAGAGTACAACATAGTTACTATTCCTAGAAGAGCAGATGGAGCCACCAGGAAAAGACAGAGGAGTGAAAAGGAGAAACAACAAAGTCAGACTGTGAAAGGTTATGTAAAGTCCCACACAAGTAAAGAAGAGAAAACACATGTTTTAGTGCTATCTTGGATGGGGTCCAAAATGTCTCACAAACGTGTAGCTAACATAGAATAGTCAGTCTCTGTCTGCTTTAATTTTGATATATCATGTTTAAATTAGTGTGCTAGCTCACGTCAAGTACATGCTTTGTAATTAAATTTTGAAATGACATTTTATTTTCTGAGAAAGATTTTAAAAATTAAATGGTTATACTTCAACTTTGTTGACAAAAATGGTTTCAGTTAATGAAAGACTAAACCGGATGCATTAAGAACGAAAAGAATATAAACCATATGCTGTTATGTTTGATGCACTCACAATGGTTCTTCTTTCTACTCGATTCCCCAGGGCTGTTTTCAGACTGGAGATAATACACGTATTTCATTTTGTGCTTTAACAGTAGATAACCCAAATAGTAACAAGTTGGAAGAATTGAGTGTTCTTGGTCTATGTGGAAGTGTATTTCCCCTAAAAAATTGAGGGGACTAAGTCTGAAAGTCTCATTCTTCACAAGTCAAATCCTAAAACTAGAATAGTTTATTTTCAAGGTTGAAACTTGCTCTATCTTGCTGCTTTTCTGTGTTTTCACTGAAATTTATGGCATGTATCAAGCCCAGAGTGCATCCTTTTTGAATACACTACATCTTGTACTTTACACTGAAGACTTTGGTATTATTTTCACAGAAGGCTGCAAACTACTCTTTGGAAGGAGAGTTTGTATTGTTTTCAACAGTTGCCTATTAACAAGAAGCTGAAGACATTCAACAAACTGCATGTACGTGCCTCTCATAAGCAATTTTAATACTTTCATATTAGGATATTTAATTTTAACAGCAAATGTTGGCTTTGGCTTCAAGAACTACCACTCCTTGAATGCTAAATTATCAGCCGCAGGGAGTACATATGGTTACAATAAAAAGAAACACGCACAAAGTTTATTGTAAGGAAAAGCATACCATTCAGTCTGATGTTCTTATTCTGGTTTTATGAGACTTTGAACAAGTGATGGGTAGTTGTGAGTATATTTATGAATCCCAAAGACCTCTTGTATTTTGTTAGAAAAAACATCTTGATACTGTTTGTATTCAAAATGCATTATATGTTCTCCAGTTCTGGAAAGGCTTTGAGCAATTGCACCAGGAAGATTGCTGTCTTCAGTATAATATGTTCTTGACTGACTGTTAAAATCAACACTGTATTCCTTGTAAAGCTTGCAACATGTACAATCATGTTTCTACTTGATATAGTGGGAGTATTTTAATCAACTTCAATTAGAATTTTTATGCATGTTAATAGAACAGATGAATTCCCTTTGTCAGAGATAGCTACCACATCCCCTTCCTCGCAGCTGTCCTGGTGAGGTCTGTAGGCTCGGTCTTTCATGTCTCTAAAGAATGGTGGGACATCAAATAGGGAAATGAATAACCTCACCTATGTGAGACAGCATACCTATATGCAAAGTTGGTAAAGCCTGTTGCCCAGAATTGAAATGGAGAAAGCTGTTTACATGCAGCTGTACCACTGCCTTTGGATGAATCCCTGCTGCTTTTTCAAACACTGCTTGGGAGACAAAAAAGTTTGCATAGTTCCAGGCAGTCACAAATGCCCTTGTTTATCCAGATCTATCCTACCTTCGTTTTCTACCACATCTGTAGAGAGAAGGTTATAGTCTGTTGATAGGGACATCTTCAGTTTGGGTATTCTGAAATTAACTTTGAAATCCCTGCCCTCGTGTTTGCCTACTAACCTTTTGCTTCTGATATACTTGATGATCTTTGGGATTTTTGTATTGTGTGATACTTTTCACCCTTCTGATTTGTAGATACTGGTTGTATCTGCAGCAGAGACTTCACAGGCCCATCACATGTTGCGTACTGGTTTCTGATCACTCTCTCAAGCAACTGCAAGCTTCTTAGGGAGGTGTCTGTGTTTATTTCAGTGGCAAACTGGAGCACAAGGAATGCTAGAGAAGACCTCTTGTAGATTAATCTTTTGTCTGCACTTTAAGGTGACGTATATAATGATGATTTCTCATTGCTCTTTGTAGATGATTTGCTCCCTTCTCTGAGTCAGTGTGAACTGCATCTTAGCTGGGTAGTTTTTGGCTTCTGTGCTAATCTTTCAAATATATTCCTTAGTGCTGCAGTTAAGTGATGTCAGCTCAGGTTTCAGGCTCTTGGCTCTACCTGGGGTTCCTTTGTGAATCAGGGTGTTATACCTGCTTGTATCATCATCTCATCAATGTCTTTAATTTTCTGAAATTAACTGAATGTGAAAGCACACTGTAAAATAGAGGCTGCCTTTTGTACTCCTTAAGAAACAAAACAAAAGCCCGGTAACATCAAATAAGTGGAGCTTGTGCTGCTCCTGGCATGGCATCCACACATCCACTTTCTAAGTTTATTCCTATACAAAGTAGGTGCAATGATTGTCAACATCTATATATGTTGATCTTAGTTCACCTGCCAAAGCTTTTGTGAAATTTTACAAAAAGAACACTTCCATGCTTCTCTGCTTTTTTTGCTTTCTCTCTCTGTCTAGGTAATGACATATATCTAAGGAAGGTTACCTAGGACTGGTTGTGTGTACAAAGTATGGTCTTTATAGAAGGGATCTGAGAACTGATCTTAAGTCTTAAATTTCCACAGAAAATATTTTTGTCAACCAGAAAAACTGTTTCACTCCATCATTGATATGATGCAAAGAGCTGAACAAGGTGTTTACACGTGCCCACACCCATGTGGTTTACACCATGTGTAAACCATGTATGTTTACATCCAGATATTATATATATGTACACCATGAAGACATTTCTTTTCTGGAGCTTGCAGTAAACCCAGCAGACATTGCTTTTAGAGAGAAATGAACCTTTCCATTTCCCCTTCACAAAGATTTCTTATAAGCCACAGTCAAGAAGACACAGTTCTGCAGATACGTTAAATTTTGCCAATACATTAAACATTATCCACTGTTTTAAAATAGATTATTGTTATTGAGAGCACTGCTCTGTTACATTTATGAACCCAGAATATCTATGTATGAAAAGATATTTTCAGACTAATTAAACTATCTGAGTAAAATCAGAAGGGAGCAAATTGTCACAAGAAAGTGCTTTTGTTCAGGTGACTAATTGAGTCAGATGATGTATGTGTGGTGGCGATGTTCCCAGCTTCCAAAATGCACAGTGTAACAGGCATCTTTCCAACTGCCAGCAATTTATAGATTTGTTAGTACTTGAGATTTTTCTTAATTTCTAATTGTTTTGAATACGGAACATCAACTAGGAGGAAAAGAGAGCATTTTGTCATTTGGCAAGCTTCTAAACAGCACTAGTATGTGACCAATACCATTTCAGCTTAAGCTAGTCTTCAGGTGCTAGGATGGTGTCCACACGTGATTTTCTGAATAATGGAGCTACTAATAGTGACATTTAGTATCACTCAGAGTCATCATAAGATAATAGTGCATTTGAAAAAAAGTATCAAGCAGCCTCACTCTTGAAATTATTTATTTCTATTTCAGAACAGCTGATCCTAGCCTTAAATAATAGTTAAGATGTCTCAAATGTTGAATCTGATTAGCTTTATATTAAAGGGGATAATTCCTGTTCCCCTTTGGTAGCATCCCTTTCCCCTTTGACAGTCTCAGCATTTAAATAAACTTATGTAATCATCACAGGATGATGATTTAACTTTGATACATTGTTCCCACATGACCGTATAGCTCCTTTGATATAATTAGCATCTTTTAGTGGAAACTACAGAATTACTTATGCTTTCTTGTCTGAATTGTTTTGCTATAAAACATAACTTTTTTCTCTCCTTCAGTATTTTTATTTTTTTTTAATATTTGGGTCTCTTTAGCTGCATGGGCTTATAGCAAAATAAGATGATGGATTTGAATTGAGGCGATTTGCAATATAGCCCAGTCCTTCCAGTCCTGCAGCACCTCTGTTGTTCTACCACTCCCAGATCCTTAATGATGCCCTGGAAAAGTGGAGCAAGTTGTTTGCTTAGTACTAGATGAAGCTCAAAATATTCCTCTGACATATGTTTACGTACAGATACTAAATTGCTTTTCCTCTGCATGGGTATCATTAGCTTAGGAAACAACAAGGGCTGATCTAAAAGTGTATATAGGAAAATATTTCCATACAGAAATGACAAGATGAAGAACACATTTCTTTAAAGAGAACTTGAGTCTTGTCAAGCCCAGGGACTTTTCGTGGTTAGAAATGCATTAATATGTATGTGTAAAGATGAACTTAAAATTAAAAACATTTTGTATTGGCCATTTTAACTATGCCACCTTTTCTTACTGGTGCCCTTTGAAATGGTTCTTTGAAATTCGAAGGAACTAACAAACATGGAAATTGCAGGTTCATTTCAGGAAAAAACTCTCTGACATATGTGCACTTGTACACTTCTTTATTTTAACACAACATGGGAAGATGAAAGCAAGAGTAACAGTAGATAAAGCATCTTTTCTTCTTCAGCTATAGACTGAAGAAGAATATGTTATTAATAACATAATATTCATAATATTAATATGTTATTCATAATATATTATTCA
>WEIV01007676.1:55334-84499 GCA_013390005.1 Calyptomena viridis | reverse complement strand
AAGCGTATTAATAGAACATGCTGTTACAAATAGTGTTGTGATCTATCTCTATGTTGATTGAGTAGCATTCAGTGAAGAACTCAAAAAATCTTTCCCTCTCTTTCCCTCCTCTCCTTCATCTCAGAGATAAATATGATCATAAAATGCAATATTTGTCCTACAGTCTGGCAGAANAGGTTCAAGCTGTTAATCAAAGCAACTACATTTTATTGATCTTAAAGAACAACCATTTAAAAAGAATTTCTAAATAAAAACTACCAAAATAACTGAAGTATACCACATGGAGTTGTCTGGGTACATAACAAAAAAACTCCCACCTGGTCAGATTTTACATCTTTAAATCCAGTTATTTAAGGAGCAAAAGAAGCACAAAACCCCACAGTGATATATTACAGTAGATAATTAATTTCAGGGGCCTTTCTGTGTGTCAGGGAAGCAATGCCAGTTGTAAAAGCTCAGTGTTTTAAGTGTAAATTATTTTTTCTTACTGCTGGTTTAGGAAATAACTGTGTACATTTTATTTTCCAAAAGAAATCCTATAACGTCATTGTAGCTTTAAAGATATTTTTTCTATCAAAATATATTCATTTGTATCTAACAGGTGACTGGGAGTAACAAGTATAACTAAGCATGTATATGATTTGGTGAAATCTGTTCAGGAATATTTTTAGAGTTGATTATCACAGTCTGAAATCCAAACTGTTGGATTACTTGGAAAAGAACCGCCTCATGTCAGTATCATGTTAAAAAAAATGTTCAAAACTAAGCAATATACATCCTGTCCTTCAAGCAGAAGGGTAGCATGACAGTGGAACACAAACTTCTGAATTGTTCATCTAAATGCATCCATTTTCAAATGCTGATGTAGATTAAAAATATCACAGCATGGAGTACATCCCGTCTTTGAAATCTCCAGGAATGGTTCAATACTATTCCACATGTAAACCACCTGAGTTAATCATCCCCCAAAGTTCAGTGGAGGGGGTTTAATATTTCTTTTGGTTGTCTGTATTTTGGACAGGTAGCTACTCATATGATCTCAGGTACTCTAGCACTGTCATGACAATGAAATTAGTCAATCTGCCCTCTTTGCCAAGAAGAAAATAGATCCATTGTGTGAGTGACTCTCAATTGTAATTGTCAGCTTTAATGAGTAAAGACTTGCAGATATGTCCATGTGTATACGAAGAGAATAAGGGGGAAAAGTTTAGAGTTATAAGCTGGAGTGAATTTTTTTTTTTAAATCATGAAAGGACCAGAACTAAAATCATAGCATGAAGATCTGTTATTTCTATCTCACCTAAAGTGAGAAGAAATCGAAATTTTCTGAGAAAAGTTTGATCATGACTTATTGGCAGGCTAAATGCTTCAAAAGAAAGCTGAGTATTTTCTGATTTTCTCATCACTCTGTAATAATGCCTGGTGACACATTTAATCTTCTTGTTTCTTAAGCCTGCTATGCTCCGGGAAAAGTTTTTCTTTTCCTTCCTGTAAATATGACTTCTGAATTCTGGAAGTATCAGAAACATTTCAGAAAGACCAGTACTTTCATGTAATCTCTTTTGGATAAAAGTTCCTCAAATTCATCAAAATCTGTCTGGAATCAAAAGCAATACTATTTCAATGGAAAAAAAAACCAACTATGATATTCCGTGACATCTGCACACGGGGTTCTGAAGACAATAATTGAAAATTGCTGGTCACAAAATATGGCCTTCATCATTAGGCACTCTTCTAAACAACAAATTTGGAGAATGGCCTTTCTGACAGCATTAAATTGGGATAATCCTTCTAGTTTTGGTGACCTGGATTACTTTCAGTAAATTTAAACTTTCATCCTCTGGATTGTTTGAGCCAAGGTCATTGGTAATGCTTAATAAATTATTACAGAGAGTGTATAAGAAATTCTTAGTGTTTATCACAGCTCTGATTTCAACTGGACAAGGCACTCCAGGACAAACTTTGTCAGCAAAGTGCTCTCCTGTTTGTACTGGTGAACAGACCACTGTATTTCTAAAATTTCGTCAGATCTCTTTGTCTGTACAGATGAACTATTTCTTACAACAGGCTTGCTTTTTCCAAGACATTTGATATTCTTCCAGACAAGCGCTCTAAACACAACCAATATCCTTTGAATAATTTGCTTAACCCAAGAATTAATGGCGTAAGTTTATTTAACACTTAATTTAGCAACTTAAATAATTAGGGCAGTAAAAGTTTGCAGTTAAGGAAACACTCGACACTCGCTTTTCCCCGGTACTCATGGAAGCACAAACTGAAGATAATGATAGGGGTTAAGAGAGAAATGTTGACACAGACTCATAAAAACCCGAAAGAAACAAGGAATACTAAACATGTTGGTTTAATGTACCAATGTTTGCACTGGATCACATATGTGTAACATAGCCAGAGAAATATATTTTAGCTGTTCATGTCACTAAAATTTGTGATCAGTTAATTGTAAATCCTGGCAAAAATTACAGCACCCAAAACTAACATATTGAAACAAATCAAATATTTTTAAAATTTAATAATTTGATTCCTTGATGTTTTCCTTCTGGCTCCAAAATAAATGAAATATAACTTTTTATAAACCTTTTCAATCATTTCCTCAGTAACCTGAAACCTCAGTGACTGCTCCCAAAATTGCTGAATGAACATACAACAGAAATTACTTGTTCTAAATGTAGAGAATGACTGCTAAANGGTCATCCCATTATAAAGGGGTCATTCCTACTTAGATGTGTGAGCATGTGTGAGAAGGGGGGTGGTGAAACAGGGGAATGAGAGAAAAGAGGAAGAAAGTTGTCTAATAAACCTTACAGGTTAGCATTCAAACTCCCAGCTTTTGAATAAGTCTAAGAATGCAGTGTCAAAAATGGTGACAAACTGAAGGGAAATCTCACACCTGAGGGAATCTCACACCTAAGTCTCCAACAGTGGCNAACATAGCCAGAGAAATATATTTTAGCTGTTCATGTCACTAAAATTTGTGATCAGTTAATTGTAAATCCTGGCAAAAATTACAGCACCCAAAACTAACATATTGAAACAAATCAAATATTTTTAAAATTTAATAATTTGATTCCTTGATGTTTTCCTTCTGGCTCCAAAATAAATGAAATATAACTTTTTATAAACCTTTTCAATCATTTCCTCAGTAACCTGAAACCTCAGTGACTGCTCCCAAAATTGCTGAATGAACATACAACAGAAATTACTTGTTCTAAATGTAGAGAATGACTGCTAAACTTCCACTCTTTACTGCTCATACAATCACTTGTAACTCCTGTTTACTGCTTTGAATCCTAAATCAGTGCACATTTAAACAGAGGTTAATAGTTTTCTCACAGCGACTAACCCTGATGGGTTTATTTTCTGCTGACTTTACTAAGTCAGAAAATGTTGTTGATTAAACTCTGAAGCACCACAAAATAAGAGAAAGTCTTTTTCAAGGTAACTTTATGACTTTTAAATTATTTGCAGTTCTGTTAATGGCTTTATTTTGAACACACTAGTGTTGTGTGAGTGGGCTCAAGAAACTGAACGTTTCCAGTAAAAAGCTTGAAAGTTTTGCAAAGACTTAATNGACAGAGCGGGAAGTGTGGGAATGATACATTTGAGTGGTGGATTTAGTCAATACATGATACCCAGATCCCTATCCTGGAATGTCAGATTATTGTAGAGCTTGCCCAACTCAGCTATTTTTGTTTTTAACCTTTTGGCTTTGTCTTCTTCAAATTAGAACGTGTATTTCTTTCCAAGCTAATCCATTAGTTTCACACAAACTGACAGCCTTTCTCAAAGATTCATAATCAAGAAACAAATCCTAAATTAACTGAAGCAAAATATCATCTCGCTGGCATACAAAATTGGAAAACAGGTAACTTATGTTCTGCTTTATCCTTGAAGGAACAGAAGTCATGGTGATTTACATATTTAATTTTTGAAAAATTCACATTAGAGAGCTTTCCGTCGCACTGACTCTCAGCTCTTGCAGCCATAATCTCTGTGTAAAGTGACAAAGTGTGGCAATGGTGAAAAATGTGGCTGCAATGGCAAAAATAGAGAAGGTAGCTATGATTAATGGCTCAGTAAAATTGCACACATTGTGAAATTGCTGTGCAGCTCATGTTCTCTCTTGCTGATCATTGCCTTACAATTCTGACTTGGTTAAAATTTTTATCAGTATATGTATTTCCTGTTTACTGATTCTTCGCCTAAATTTCTTGAAAATCTCAGATCTTTTCCCTGATTTTCTTATGAAGGGCAGAGATTTAGCTACTGTGATTTAAATTTCTTTTTTTTTTTTTTTGAATTACAGAGTCCAAATAAGAAACAAAGTGAAAGAAAACTACATTATGAAGTTTAGCTGTGCAGGCATCCTGATCTTGAAATTCTGCTCAGTCTGACTGTTTTTGCTTCCACTTTCGGAATGGCTATATTCTAAAAAACATGAAATCTCTTCAGATTTCCTCTATTAATAATTTCTTTATTGCTTAATGTGAACTGAAAATTTGAAGAGGTTCAAATGCATGCTCTAAATTGTCTAAGGCACAAAGACCATTATCAGAACATAACACACAATAACCTAGATTATGATTTTAAAACATACGTATTTGATACTCAAGATAATATCTCTGTCTCCAACCCTATGTGGATATATTACTTCAGAAATTACTGTGCTAGTGATTATCTGATAAGACATTTTCATTTCAGTTTCACATATAACACTGATTAACCAGAAATAAATTTTGTTTCAAGAGTGTACCAACAAAAATTGCGTGACAACATCTCATATTTCACCAATCATATGACTATTTTTAAAATTGTTAAAGTTAAAAATTTGTACTTTACAGGACTCTGATATTAAAACATAAGTACAGAAAAAAATATGTGTTTAAATGGACATAGATGTTATATCAGAAATGACATATCCATAGAACATATATAAAATAGAGATGCTATTTTGGTAATCAGAAAAATAGATATTATCACAAATTTAATCATTAATTGAATGTTAATATTGCAATTTATATTGTCATTCTTTTGATATCTGGTAGCTTTTTTTCTTGTTATTTATTCTAACTGACCATTTATGATAGCTATTTAAAAGAAGTGAAAAAGAATTAAAAAAAATTATGCAAATCAAAGTGCAATAGAGACCAATTTTCTGTGCCAATAAATATAATGTATATTTGAGTACAAGTAATATATCTGATATGTACATATAGATATTCAAAATTATTTCCTCTCCTCATGTGCAGAATGAGTGACCAGTTGTCTAAAGGAATGTAAGACCCTATAATTATTCAGACTTTCTGCATAGAACATTTAAAAAAAATTATGAAAAAGAATTATTACAGAAAAGATACGACTTACTATTTGTGATGACTCCTTTTCACCAATCTGACTCTTTCTCACTAATGAATCTGAATGCTGGACTCTCCAATTCAAGAGAATGCCAAGCTGGGCAGGTCAAGGCCCTTGAATGCCCTTGAGTACTTGATTTAAGCTGTCCCCTTCTGAGCAGAGAGAGGGACCAGATGATGTCCAGATGTTTTGGGCAACCCAAACTCATCCAGGACTCTAATCTGTGGCACTCTGAAAAGGTACCAGAATTACTTGCTGAGCTGGAGACTGAGAAAAGCCTAGCAAATAGAGAAAATCTTCACAATTAATAATATAAACTACTTAGAATGATGAGAGACAAGTCTTCACAAATTAACCGACTTTGTCAGGGCTACACTGGCAAAATACAAACAGCTGGTCATCAGCATATATATTCTCCAAAGAAATGACTCTGCTATATAGTGATTTCACAACATCAACTCTTTTGCTTTAAGAATTGTATTTGACATGCCAGACTCTCACATAATCGTTTTTTCTCAGCAGGTAGCCATCACATATTCACACTATAAAATAACAATAAATATTTAGAGGTTTATTTGGCAGAGCTATGTTGGTGGTTGAACTTGATGATCTGAAAGGTCTTTTCCAACCTAAACAGTTCTATGATTCACTGGGACACAAAAACACAAGAGAAAGAGTTTAATCCAAATGTCTTCACAGACTGTGTGCTTTGGCTTTGCAATGCAAACAGCTGAGGTAAAGGTGGATGAGGGAACAGGGCACTCTTCTGTTTCATGGTATTGTCCAGGAGGAACAAGCCTTTTTTATGTCTCCTCCCAAACATATTCAAAGAAAAGCCACCAGCATCACCCAATTTCAGACGAAAAAGTCAGATTTTGTGTAATATTCTGTGTGCTGGAGAGAAAGGAAGGAAAGAGGACAAGCTTTTATAGGAGAGTGGAGTTCATCTACTGGGACCAAGACTCTTGCCAGGAGCGTGTGCAGGAAGAAAAGCGAGCGGAAGGGTAGGATTTTTCTGGTGTAGCTGTTCTTGAAGTAAGAAGGAATTTGAGACTGCCATCTTTTGTTTGTCCCATCATCCTTTTGCAGAACCTTCTGTGTTTGCAATACCAGTGGTGCAAATATGCCAGGAATAAACAAAAACCTCCTTCTGCATCACTAGTGTTAGAGGTTACCATCCTGAGGCCTGCCATGTTGACAAGGCTGTACTGGACCTCACATCCCCCCTGCTACAGTGCTGCAGTAACCATGACCAAGGTCAGAAATGTAGTCAGGGTCTAGAAAATTGGTGGCTGTACCTTTGTTGTTGATAAATGTTGTTTTGATGGTTTGAATAATTGTATAAGAAAAGATTGTTGTCCTGTCCATGTCAAGCGGAATAGAAAATGTATGAATATTTCATCAAAATCAGCATATACTTGTGCAGTTCATCAGTCTCAGCACTAATATTTTGGGTTGAGAAGGCAGTCAGGGCTGAATCCAAGTTTGAAAGGCATTATATGTGAAAAATCATGTGTATAGCAGCTTTAACTCCTCCTGTGAGGAAAAGAATGTTTTTTCCAAGCTCATGGCCTCTGCAGAGTACACAGTTTGAGATAAAGGCCAAAATTTAGGAAACAACATAGCATTGACAGGAGTGCTTTTAAAAGGGTAAAGTGTAGACATGAAAACAAAGGCATGTGGTCTATCAGAAGACTGGATTGGAAGAGATAAAGAGAGCAAGTAGTAATCTAATGTGTTTTCCAAGAAAGGAGGAAAAAAGTTGGACGTAAAGCAGATTTATTTGTTGGTTGTTTTTGTTGTTTGAGTTATTGGTTGGTTGGTTGGTGGCTTTTTGCCAGACAGCATAGCTACAACATGAATTGAGATGCCTCTGCTGAGCAGGGCATTTTGCAAGCTGTGAGCTGTGGGTGGATGTGAAAGTGGAGCCTGGCTGGGTTCAGCAGCGCCACAGGGCCCACTCCTGCAGGGAAAGCTCAAGCAGCAGCTTCTGTGCATGGTTCATACAAGTTCTTAAAGGATGCAACAATTTCAGTATGCTGGCATGTGGCAAGTCCTTCAGGCTTCTCCATTTTGTAGCCAGCTGGTTCAGTGGAGTCATGACTCTGCAAGATTGCAGTGCTGAAGTGAAGGTGACACACCAAAAGAGTGCAAGTGTTGTCTTCAGCAGTACTGAAGTACAATTGTGTCCAACCTTTGCAGGAGTGGGAAGGAGTTACCACCAAACCCCACTTACAGGTAGTGACAGTTACAGCCCATATTTATTTCTTCTGCATACTCACCCTTATAGAATCACAGAATCATAGAATCTTTAAGGTTGAAAAAGACCTCTAAGATCATGGAATCCAACCATTAACCTGGCACTGCCAAGTCCAACACTAAACCATGTCCCCAAGTGCCACGTCTGCATGTCATTTAAATAACTTTAGGGATGATGACTCAACCACTTCCCTAGGCACTCTTTTCCAAGGGATGGACACTCTCTGTGGAGCAAATAAGCTTTGTGCCCAGTTGAAAGATTACTTGGATTCATTGTAGTTCACAGAAACACAACTCAGAGAGTGATAGCACTTCTCAGTTGCAGAACCAGCAGAAATAGCAGCACCTTGTCATCCCCAACAAGAGCTAAACACAGGTTGTAGCCAGAAAATGAAATGCAAAATTTTTTCTCTTATTCTATATGATCATGGTAACATATTTCATGATCTTAGTAACAGCTCTGTGTAGGTTAAATAAATGTAGAGGGAGGAAATGGATGGATTAATGTTTCACTTCAAGAATGGTGAACTTCAATACTTTGGTTTCATTACACAGAGATGTCAGTTTGATGCTCATATCCACCCTTCCACATTTTTCAGCTTATAAGGACAGATTTATATATGCTTTTATATCAAGGCACTTGGGTACTGCAGTGCTGAACTGAAATGTAAATCAGAGCTGAAAAAATGCATCTGTCATGATACTTGTCTCAGGTGCAGTAACAAATACACTGTGAAGCAAATGTTGGAAAGTTGTGCAAATTATTTACATTCAGTAATAGCTAAAATAGAACTTTTTATTGTAATAAAACCACATGTAAATTTACAGTGTACTATTGCAGCAGGGGCTTATTTTTAATTTATTATGATGCAATTCATTCTTAGACTGCAGTACAGTGCAATTATTTGACACAAGTTGAAGAGGTGGAAAAAGATGTCTTTCTTAAGGTGCTAACAGATGATACAGATAGTTTTTAGGATTAGCAGTTCTAAGGAAATTGTGGTAGAAAAAATATACTAATATTGAATGATCTGAATAATCTAATGATCTGAATGATCTAATGATCTACTAATATTGAAGGATCTTTAAGATTTTGAAGATGTACTTCGTTTCATAGAAATATACCAAGACAGAGGATATTGCCAGAGAAATGTCAGCTCTGAATGAACTTGTAATTTTTAAACTGTTAAAGTGAGTTGAACTTTGCTATGACTTCTGTAAGTGTTATTTTCACCTAAGAGTGAGTCACAGAAATTGTTTAGAAATCTCATTTACAAATGTATTGAGGAAAAAGTTTATAATTTTCTAGTAGACTGTTTTAAAAGACCTTCTTTATTTATTAAGGAAACAATCTATTGCATCTCACTTGTGTTTCAAATTTGGGTTGACTTTTTAAAAGTTTCATCTTTGTCAGATAACATTTTCTTTCAAAGATCCCATCTCTTTCATGCTGCCTGTCATGAAGTTACTTGCCACGTATTTCAGTTTTCAAAAATCCTGTAGAGACAGAATTGTTTTTAAGGCCCAGATTTCATTTCCACCTTACGTTGCACCTGTCCAGCATGCTGAGAGGAACGAAGTGACATTTTCATGTAGCTTAAAAGAAAAATACTCTCATTTCTTGAAGTCCTGATTTCTAAAAGCTCACACATTAAGAATAATTTGTCATCTGAGACATAGGATGATATTAAAAAAAAAAAGTGTTTAATATCAGTTGACATTGCTCAACGGCTATTTTGTAGACAAGTACTCTGTGCAATATAACTCACTGCAAGAAACTATACAACATTTTGTAGCATTATTTTCCTTATGGCTCTACCAGAAGAAAAAAGCAGTAGCCCCCACTAGTCATTTTCTTTCCTAGGGAAGTTTACTGCATAATAATTGCCTATGAAGTTTTAACAGGTTCCTCTGAGTCAGGGATGTAGGCAACGTGCTGGACTGGAGAGCTGTCTGATAACATTTAGACTCACCTCATACATCTGCATGTGAACAGCAAACTTTCTGAGAAAAAAGATCAGGATCAAACCCACAACATCACACACACACATGCAGTTTTTTATGCTGCATTAAGAAGTGAGTTGACACAACAGAAAATCTATGGCAAACATATTTTGAGTGGGGATGATGCAATGAAGATTTTGAAAAATATCAGAGATAGGCATGCAACTCTGCCTGCCTAGAGACAGAAGGGGCAGCTGAGATGGGCAGAGAGCAAGTGTTGTGCCTTTAGCCAATGGTGAAGTAGTTAGATAACTTTCTACCAATTATGTTAGAATATGCAAACCTTCTGATGTGTATAAATGTCTATTCTGTAAACAATAAATTGTTACATTTCGGCACCCCATGAACACGCAGCAAACGTGTAATCAATGTCGCCCTGGCCGTCCCGACTGCGACAGAAAAAGTTAAAATTTGAGTGATTTAACTGCAATATAATTTATAGATTAATTTCAACTATCTTCAGAGTAAGTTTAAATTGTGAAGTATCCTCAAGTCTGATTTTATATAATCTTTTTAGATCATATTTGTAATTATGTTCGCTTTTCAGTTCTGATACATAAATCTTACAAGTATTTTGATTCATCTAAAAATTATATCCCACTTAACAGGTAAAATTCTCCCCCAATAATGCTATGAGATATATATGTAGAGCTTTATTTTTGGAGCGTTACTGCTACTGAGAATATTAAAGAGACATTAACTGGGAAAATAAAGTGATTTCACAGAGATATGTAAAGGTTTATGCCTCTCTTTAATCTGTCTGTTGCACAAGTACAGTTTTTAAAATATGCATTTGGATACACATTAAATTTCTGTGATTTAATAACCTTGACCTTAATTAATCAATTTCTTTTTGTCCAGGAGTATAAATTCAGGAGACTTAGGAAGGAATTCTAGAAAGAGGAATTAACAAGATAATATCTTTGAGAGGAAAGGAAAGATTATTAGCAGGACTGGGAAAGGAACTGGCTTGATATAAAAGGAATATGTGAAAGAGAAGTGGAGTGTCACAGATAGAAGTGTGATCCATGGTGGGGTGATGTGGGTGAAAGAAGCAAAAGTATTGGCCCTGAATGGCAAGACGTGAATAGAAGAAACATCAGATTAGAAATTAGGTAGGAAACAGGACCTGCAAGAACTTTATCCTGGAACATGGAGGGATAAGAGAGTGATTCTGGCATGTTATAATTTATTCCTGAACTCTGCAAATCTCCTCTGCCCATTGAAGACTGATTTCATTCTCACATTTTTGTGAACAAACATTCATAAACATTTGTCAGAACATCCCAACATGTATGTTTCCAAACATTCCAAACATGTATTTTTAATTTAATTCATTGTTACAGATTTTTGTTCTCTTCTCAAATCGTTCACAAACCTCCTTCCACATTTTTATGAAAGGCTACACTCTGATAGAATGTATTGCTGCTTTGAACATTACTCTGCAATATCAGCCATAGTCAGCATTTTCAAAAACACTCCAGAAAGTATTCCAAGTTGATATTTACCCCAAAGTTTTTTAAAAATATACTGAATCTCTGTCAACTACCTTCAATGACTAGCTCTCTGCAAATAAAATAGGACAGACAGAAATCATTTTGCTGTGACAAATAAACTACCTGATAGGAGCCTAAGGGCTCAGTCTGCAGATGAGTCAGCCAATACTGTCAAGTGACACTTGACATGGCACTATTGGTGGCTCAAAAATTCATAGCTCAGAGAGAACAACACATTAGAGATATTATTTTGAATTAAAATATAATTTAAAGGAATTAAGCAGTAGTGGAAGATCTAATGGTATCTGACAGAGTTCAGAGGAATGGATTCCTGTAGTGTGACATATGTTCACTGTGTATTCTGTCCACTCAGAACTGGCACCATACAAAAGGCATTCTTGAAAGTATTTATGTTGTGTCCTTTTGGCGGGGGAACTTCCAATGGGCTCTTACCTACCAGGTGCCTTTGCACTTCTCAGAAGCTATTAATGGTATTGTATTTCAATCAGTTGTCTGTATTCTCTGTGTTGAAGTTTCAGAACTTAAATGAACTATTTTACAGAAACAAGATCTTGAGGGATGAAACATTTCTATGACATTTGACTGAGCTGAGGCACTGGAAGAGCTGAAAATATATCTGACAGATTTTGCCTTCATGTTTGATATGTACCTCGACAGTATGTTTGGCCTCTGGAATCTCTGTTTCCTTGGTATTTTTCAGCATGCTGAATAGAAAGAAAGACACAGCAGAAGGCTGACCTCCCCTACTCCTGTTCTGGTGACGTGTATGTGAAAGGTCTAGGATACTCAATTTAAACAAGATACATTCAGTGTATTTGCTAATGCAATTCTCTAAATGATCCTGAAAATAATCACTGTGCAGATTATGAGTCACTTCAAAACTAAGTGAGTTCATTTGTGTTCCTTTCTCAAAAATCATTTTGATTAGTTGATGAACAAAGTGCACTGGAAATTATTAAAAATAAAATTTGTAATGTTATTTGTTGGACATACAGATCCTTCCTACTCATTTACTTGCCACTTTACTGACAATCTGATTATGCAATGGAAAATTATTGCAATAAAGAAAATGTTTCCAGTACATACCAAACCACACATGGTTTGTCCTTTATTATGTAGAAGTAAACCATCAGCTACTTATTACAAAATGAAAGTATCCAAGATGTAATCCTAATTTCAATATAAAATGGTGATTACCTGTCAGTATTGGAAATGTATTAATCTTTTCATAATCCTGCCCTTTGGCTTCTACTTGGTTATGTACTTTCTGGATTTCAAAGTGCAATGAATTTGAGATTAAAACTGAGCATAGCATTGTTCTTCAAAAATGGTGATCCATGTGTCCACTCGAGGAAATTCCACACCTTTTGTGAAATTTTATATTCTTCCTCTTAGTTCAACATGTGGGCAGAAGGGAACATATATCTTCCTGAACAAGTGGTGGTAAACTATCATATAAGGTGCAAGTGGAATGAGAGTTTAAAACTAATTGTTAGTTGAAAGTAAGTTAAAGGTATTCTTAGGCTTCTTCAGAGCTGAACCAGCATAAAATTGCAAAAAAAGTTGTAAATAAAAAAGAGTTTTTCAAAATCAGAGAAGCTCAAAAAGAGTGATATCAAAACATGATACTGAAAGTGAGAGTTATTTTAGCGTTATAGGGTTTTTGTATGACACCATGATGATATAAGAGACAAATTTGGCAAAAATCTTTGACCAAGATTTTTGGCCCTTTTTCTCTCATCTGAGAGATTTTTCAGAACTTCTTTTTCTGATGGCTAGACATCTTGCAATATCTATGCTAAATTTAATTATATCCAGTCGATTCCGGTTTGTATTTCTGCTAGCACTGATATTTAGCTTTAACAGCTTCCCTCCTTTCTAAGAGCTTCCCTTGGATTGTATTCCAAGACAGTAATCATACCCCTTTTCAATCTTTATTTTGCTCATAGAAACAAGCTGTGCTCTTCTACTAGAATCATTTCCAAGTACCAGCTCCCCATTCTCCTGATGTTCCTTGTTGCCCTTATGTGTAGCTCTTCTCATTTTGATAATTTTTTTCTTGATTATGGCTGACTAGAACTTTACATTTTTCCAGATGAGTTTGGAGTGGGACCTTGCACAGTGGTATGAAAACTTCCTTATGTCTCTCAGAAATGTTTGCCCTGGAGCGTTTTAGGATTGGATTTGCCTTTTTCACAGATGCATCACATTATTTCAGGAATTTGATTCCACTGAAAGAAATAATTAAATTAATATGACATTGAAATGAGCTCATTCTCACCCTATTGTTATGTTGACTCAGTAAACAGAGTACATTTCTTACAAACATCTTTCCTTCATTACGTATTAGATTCCATCTTTTTGTCATAAAAAGAAGACTTTTTGGTTTACCAGTTTTATTTTCCCCTATAGATCTAACAAAATGATCCTCCATATGTGAAATTCAAATGTGATTTAAACAAAAATGTTTAGAAAGCATAGGATGACTTTTTATGAAGCCAATTCAGTCTGTTCCAAAGCATTTTGTAGGATTTGTTGCCTCTGTGGAAAGTACAGTTTTCAGATATGTATTGCAAATTACTTTAAGTTGATAAGAACATATTGAAAAACCAAAAGAGGTTTCAGTTGATCAACATTATTATAAGAAACTATAAGAATAGGAGGTATCTTCTTTGCAAGTACATAAGTGAATACCTCTATACATTTAAAAATATATTAAAAATATTAAAATAATTATTGAACTATATTAACATTTCAAAGTGCGTATGTATCTATCAAAATCCAGTAAAACTCCACCAATATGGAAGAGAAAACGCACTAAATGACTCATCATAAGAAAATTGAAGGACATAATAGACACTTACCTTCAAACTACATTGTGAAAGACAAACATAATTACATACTGAAAGGCCAAGGTTTCTTCTCAGTGTTCATTGTAAGAAACACTCAAAACAAATGGAAAAAACAAAGTGACTTTTTTTTCCCCAACAGATTGCAGAAGAAATTCCTGGAAAACAATACTATTAAATTAGGACAGGATGTATAGTCTTATTAAAATGACAAAGAAATATATTGGGTTGTATAACAAAATTGGTGACAGAGGAAACTGAAAGAATACCAAAACTGGAGACAAAATGAGAAAGCAAAGCAACTGCTGCATCAGTCTTTGCTAAAAGAAAGGTTACTTTTAATTATTAGTGTCTCCTCCCAAAATAGTCGGGTTTCTGGTAAATTTATTATGATACTGTGATTAAAAGACTTCTTATGAAAATGATCATGGTAATAAATTTAAATATTGTTAATTTGAAGAATCATGACAGAGGGAGGAAATTAAACTCTGAGTAAGTAAATGTACAGTTTTATAAAGTAATTGATGGGTAAAAAATTTCTCCTTCAACATACTACAAAAACCAGTACTGAATTAATTAAATGCATCAAACTATTCAAATTTATTGAAATTTTAGAGAATATCATCTTCCAATAACTCTCTCTACATTCTTCTCCTTGACTGTAAATATAAATCTGGTACTTGATGCAAAGCCAAATTCTCAGTGGTTCCAACAGTGCAGGATCAAGCACCCGGGTCTCTCATCTGTAATTGCTACATTTAACCTTGCTTATGAACTTGTTCAAGTGAGCTGATTTTATCTTATCTGCAATTCTCTTTAAGTTAGAGACTAATAAAAATAAAATAGAACATATGACTACATTTTTAAATATTGCATGTTACTTAACATTAAAAAAAAGTTTTAAAATTATGTAATTCCTGAATTAAGTGTCTAGCCCAAATACTAATTATCATTAGGTTTTGAGCCTAAAGAAATACTTACCTCAGCTTTTTTTCTCAGACTGTTGAATGCTGGAAGGCCTATTACTTGAAGAAACTCAAGCAAGACTGATAAATTAGAAAATATTGCATGGAATAATCCTATGGTGGGGAAAAAGGACAAGATGAAGGTATTGCTGGTTGAAAACTTAGTAGCAGGGAGTCAGTGACAAAGTTTTTTCAATGCCATTTTCATGAACAACTTTCAGAAAATTTCCAACATTTTATAAACAAGTGTTAAATATGCAAAAAAAAAATCCAGAAAACCAAACAACCCAACCAATGCAACTGATTCTTGCTAGGTGTGCATAGAAACTGGATCAACAGCAGAGTTCAACCAGATTGTTTTAACACAATTTTGCAATTAATATTGTTGAAACTTTCAAGGCAAAAATTTTGGTATTTCTATTAACTCATTTTTTGAATGAACACATTAGTTGAGGTTTTATTCTACACACTTTATTATCTTCAAGAGTATGTTTCAGTGTATTTCTTTCAAAAGCCTTTGGATTCTTTGAGCACATGTTCATTGATCCCAATGTCAAAAGAATATGAATATCAAAAACAAGAACAACAAAAAAGCTCCATTACTGGTTATTAATCAAACCGATGTCCTATTTCATTTGAATCATGGAAGAACAATACTTGAACCCTGCTCCTGAACTGGACACAATATGTTTAGCATTCATACTTTCATTATAAGCAATGACATGTTCCTGTGTAACTGAAAGTGGGTTGTTTTTTTTTTTTGTTGTGGCTGACAATACAATAAACAGAAATGAAGAAAGTGAACAGAATGACTACTGAAAATAAATGATTTGAAGATTTTGTACTACAAAACATCTCTCCCCTACTAGTAAAGCAGCTAAGCTTGCAATGCTTTCAATGCTGAGTGTCTCATTATAATAATCCATTGCAATTATATCAGCTTTCCTGTATGAATCAAGACTTGTTGTAGAAAAAAAAAAAAAGAGAAAAAAGAAACTAAGAAAAGTAATGTTAAATAGAATGCACCTAATTTATGACAAGCTGAATTCCTTGTTGCATGTTTGTTCGGCAAGTGAATAAAACCAAAAAGTGTTTTTACTCTCTGAATGTTATAAAATAAAAGTGTCATCTTTAAAAAAGGACAGTTTGTAGCTGCCTAATGATATTGTAGGATCAAAGATCTCAATGATATAAATTAAAGTAAGGTTTATTAGCACCAGTGAAATACCTGGCTACATCTTTTTTATTGCCTTGGATATTTCATACATTCTCTGTAGAAGTAAGTTAAAATTAACTGACATCTCTGAGTCTGGAAATCTTCCATTTTCTGTTCTGGAAAACACGCAAACAATCAAAGAAAGCCCAAAGCTATGTGTCTAGGCATATCAACCACTTGTAAGGGGTACCTAGATAACCAAGGAAAACATCTTCACATTTACCTTACTTACCTTCAGAGTTCTGTAGGTTATTAACCTCCTTGCTAAGAAAGAAGATCCTGCTTTGGTGCAGAAAACTAAAATCACCTTTCTCATCATAGTCCATACAGCCTGCAGGCTCACTGCCCAATCTGTCAACACATAAATTTTTGTCAATGTAAGTGCTCTCCCACTGGGAAATTGAGTTGTACACAGAAAACAGACAGTGTTGAATAACATGAGATCATAATCCGCTTCAGGTTACATGGGAATGGGTCAGACCAATGATTCCTTCACCTCAGAATCTCCCTCCCAGCCATGTCCCTCACCCAGCTCAGACTGTTTTCAGGGAGCAGAGGGTGCTTCTGGGGGTGTCCCTGTTTTTCAAGTTATCTTTTGGGTTTCTCATTTCGCCACGTTTAAATGTTTGACCTTCAGTTCATTCTGTGCCTCCCATTGCCCTGCTCTCACCAAATTTGTTGTCTTGAACGCTTCCTCCTCACCCACCCCCCCAATATCTTTTATTAACCTCATTTTGAGGAAGGACTCTGAGGAGATATTAGAAATGTATCTTCTTTCCACCTGCAAAAGAAAACAAATGAGCAGAGTAAGTATGTACACATGATTCAGAATGAATAAAAATTGGGCAAGAACACAAGACATTTCCTCCTAATACCTTCCAGCCTTTTGCAGGCCCCTGATAGGATTTCTCTTCCTGTGAATGACTCTTTAGAACTAATGCAATCTTCTTATTTTCACAACAACCTTTGCGAAGGTTGCTAAATGTTCCATGAAGGCTTACTTCTTTGGTTGTTTTGACTTAACTCTTAATAGCTTTATTAATTGGATTTGAAAGGATAAGTAACAGCAGAAAACATCTTTATGCCATTACTTTCAGTTCTTCTTTTTAAAAGCGAAATCTTTATCATATCCTTCGTCTCCCAACAAGATTAATTTTAGTTAGTCTACTTTAATAATACTACTTTAATAACAACATTTTGCCTCATCTGAACTTAATTCTTCCTTTTCTATAAACAGCATTTCAATTCTGAGTAATATGCCACATTGCCTGGTTACATCTCTGTTTCATGGTGTTAGATTGACATGAAAGAAAAGTCAATTTATAGTTAATCAAAAATGCTAAAAATCAATCAAGGAAAAGCTGTATTGGTTCTGTTCAGCATTATTTCTAGACTGTCTATCACTAGGAGTGATATGGGGTGCTGCAATGCTTTTTTCAGTATAATTGTCTTGCACATTTACCTGTACAATGTTTGTCTATTATACACTTTCAGATTAATGTCTTTGAAAGAGATTTTGTTATCCTGAACTAAAAAATACAGCATGGAATACTTCTCTATTGAAATGTATTACTGGTACTATTAAATATGGGTACTATTAAAATGTAATAGTAATGGTACTTTCAAATTTATTGCAAAACTTATCTTAATTCTGTGATACCTAGATTTGGTTATTTTAGAAGCTGTGGTATCACTATTTGAAGTGTACTTCATAATAGAGAGTACAAGTAATTACCATTAAAGAAGTAAGTACTTTTCTGTTTAAGAAAGGAACAACATTGGATATTGATTTTTCACAACTCTTTTCTGGCCAGAAAAAGCTCAGCTCATGAATATTTTGCAGGAACTACAATGTGAGTAAATTTGTGGTGCTTTAGCTGGATCATGTAAGCCTCCTTGAACTGTTTAACTCTTATCCATTCTGGCCTACAATTCTGTGAGACTTCTCAACATGCATAATTTATTGCTACTGATTTACTTAAACAATGTACAAAACAACAAAACATCTCCTATCTACTTTACTTCACAGAAACCTTTTTTTTTTACTTGTAGAGCAATTTTTTCTGACTATTTACAAGTTTCTGATTTATCTACAGTGGCAATTGCTGCATCAGAAACTCTTTGTGAATCTCTGGATGGGGTGCGTGTGTCTCTGGGATGGTCAGGTTCTCCATCTAGGATGTTAATTTACACACTGAAACATACCATTTGGTTTGAGCACAGCAGGAGCTGCCTGAGGTGGATCTCCAGAGCAGTCAGAGAGACTGTAGCAACTGCTCAAGTACATAATGATGAAGGTAACTATGAGTTCAATCCCTTGGTCTGATTTTGGTCCACTGTCCGAATTACTTTATTGCTTCATTTATGCAGATGAATAACTGGGAAGTTATTAACTGAAGGAGGCAATGACTTAAGCGTGCTAGAGCTGGAGATCAGCACAGCATTGACATAGCTATGCAAAAATTAAAACTATAGGACAGATTTCAATTTCATCCATGAACTAATTTCCAACGTATGACTGAATCATTGTATGCATTGTGTGCTTAACTGTGTGTGTCACTTGGTCTCCTGGCTTGACTGCAGTCATAATCTATATAAACCATCATGGAACTCCACACATAGCAGAAATGCAGATGTTCCTGTTAAAGTGACATGTCTCTCCAGTCCTTCAAATAACGAGCCATAAAAATGAGAAGATGGAGAAATATAAAAGGGCAGAATATGCAGAATATTTTCGCTGTAGGTCATAGCTCTTGATAATTTGATTGACTTTAATCCTGCATTTATACCATAAGAAGTAGGAGCATTATGAGTTTTATTTGCATCTTTAATTTCCATGAAAGTACTTCTAAAAGAGTAACAAAAATTGAGAAACTTAACATGACTGGCAGTTCTTCAACCTTTTCCATCACCTAACAACAGGTCTTTCTTTAACTGCATATTGAAGTCCAGCAGAGAACTTGGCTGAAATTAGTGTTTAAGACATAAGGTTTACTCATATTTAGTCCACTGTCTTTAAAACTGTTCTTTTATATCAACTACTGAATTTTTTCATACTAAATGGACTATTAACTCACATAAAATGCAATCAGAAGTGGAAATTAGCATGTGCCTGGCATATATCAAATACTTTCTGTAGTCATATCCACATATCACCATGCATAATAGTCTACTTTGACTGATATTCCCACTTATGTTGTCTTCTGCCAACAGCCAACAGAAAGACCTTACAGTTTCAGAGCAGATGTTTAACTGTGGAGATCATGAAGCTTAAGAATAGCACAGAACAAAGGGAAAGCCATTCTGAGCAAGAACTGTATTTTTAACTCTATTTATCAATATACTTGTTTCTAAAGGTTCATTTTCCTTTTAAACTTAGGAAGACAAAAGGTCTTGTCAGAACAGAGGTGAAGATTTGACACTTAAGTGGTTTTGGATAGATGCATGGTAACTAAAATAAAATTCCCAGGTTGGTTTTTTTCACTTGAGCAGTCCATTTGTTATCAATATCTTACATCATCAGGTTCTATGTTGCTTTCAAAATAAGTATAAAAAGTTATCAATAAAGTAATTTATTTCAGAAATAGCACAGTCAATGTTTCCACTCCAATTTTATACCTGATGGTCACTCCTGTCTCCTTTTACTCCATGGCATTTTGCTTCTGCAGTCTTTTCACAGAGTTTGGTCTCCAATCAATAAAGCAAAGTAATTTGACAGTGTATTCTCTCTACTTTTAAGAAGAAAATAAAGAAAAATCTTTTGGAGGTTTATATTTTGGATATCATGAAAATATTCTGATCATGATTAAATACTGGCACAGCCATTATTGGGTCACGTCTGAAATGACATGTGTGAGGGATGGAGGAAAAGATCAAATCATCCTCATGCTTTCATAGGCAAGCTTTGGTTTAAGTGCTTGTTCCGCCTTTAAGGTTTGTGAATAAGGACCAGGTCAGAGGATCGTATTTATAGAATGGTTTGTGTTGGAAGGGACCTTAAAGATCATCTAGTTCCAGACCCAGTGTCACTGACAGGGATATCTTTCACTAGACCAGGTTGATCGAAGCCTCATGCAGCCTGGCCTTGAACACCTCCAGCAATGGGGCCTCCACAGCTTCTCTGGGCTACCTGTGCCAGGGCCTCACCACTCTCACAGTAAAGAATTTCTTCCTAAAATCTAATCTAAACCCACCTTCTTTCCGTTTAAAGCAACTCCTTCTTGTTCCATCGCTACATGACTTTGTAAACTGTTCCTTTCCATCTTTCTTGTGGGCCCCCTTTAGATATTGGAAGGTTCTATAAGGTCCTCCCAGAGCTTTCTCTTCTTCAGGCTGAACAACCCAAACTCTCAATCTTTCTTCATAGAAGTGTTCCAGCATTGTGATCCTCAAGTAAATTTATTTTACAGTTCTTTCAAGCAAAACTTTTAGTAACACAAATAGCTTTCAAAGCTTTTTGTAGCACAAATAGGGAATATGAAATTTGAGAATCTGGGAGGTGGACAATCAGGGAGTTGGTTTTCTAACCTATGCTGCATTACTCCTGCTGCAGGACAGGATTTGGATCTTTGAAGGAAAGCAGTTCTGGCAGGGATTTTGACTTAACTTGCAGTTGTCTGCACTGTCTTTTAGCTGCCAGTTCAGCTCCCAGTCATTTCTTTTTTCAGTTGCTCACAGCTGGAAATCATCTTTGCTATCCTGAACAGCTTAATAGAATCAGCAACTTATGCTATTCTCCTCCCTTTTCCAGAATGCATGTGAGTATGCAGTATGAAGGACACCAAAGAATACAGCACAGATATCTATGGAACTTCTGCAGTGAACTATCTTTCACTGCAAGGGTGGTTTTTCATTTACTCCTGACTTCTGTTTCCTATTTTTTAGTAGCCTGTACCCTTAAAAGTGCTTTCTATGTTTAGTTTTCCTGAAAACATTTGATGAGGTACATAAATGAAAGCATAAATAGCTCCACTGAAGTTCTTTTTCAAAAATTGGCATTATTTTAACCACTTTTCAGTCTTTTGACATTGAGTCAGTTTTCTACACACTGCAGTTTGTAGTTTGGTTATTTCACACTTGAGTTCCCTCAGAACTTGAAGCCATCTGTTCCTGGTGATTTCTTATTGCTCACATTGTCTCCTTGATCCATAACCTTTTCTACCAATACTTCAATTTTATACTAAACCTTTGACACACGTGCTGTAAAGAAGGGTCATTGTTTCTACACTTTAAACTCCTCTATAGTTAACATGGATGGAAAAAAAATCAGTGTTATAGCCATTGTTTACTTAGGAGATTCTTTCTATATTTCAATTTTTCTGTTATCTCTTAAGATACTCTAGAAAGCTTCATTTTTCTGTTGTGTACAAAAAATATGTGTAGTATCAGGTTTTGTATCTTTCTAAGGTTTTTTTTTTCAGGTGTTTTTGTGATCCATCTTGCTTATGTTTTCACACTTTCCTTGTTGGAGTGTATGATATTTTCTTGGACACAAATTATTCTTTTTAAACACCTTCTCAATTTGTTAGCTTTCTCTACATTGCTGCTTACCTATTTTTTTCTTTTTTTTAATCATTCCTCAAGTTTTTGTTGGTAGGTGCCATACTTGTGCTCTTTGGCTTCAATATTGTTCCTATGCTGCTTTTAAATATTTTCCTTTTCTGGCTGCTCCTGCCAGTTTTCTTGTGGATCCCATTTTGAAAACTGTACAACTATGCTGCATTTCTCTTTTTGTTAACTTAATGAAAAAGTCACAATTTATATCTAAAACTCCAGCCTCATCATGCTTCAGCATCACTTTTCTCCAATTTGTAGCAAGGTGAGTTGAATCCTCCATGGATATTGTGTTTCCCGTTTTCATTGTCACTGTGACTTCCTCAGCACATTATTGGCACTGCTACAAAGAAATGTCATATATTAATCTTCTATATATTTTTGGGTGTGTCTGAGGTAGCAAAGAACTGAAAAATCAAGACACAAAATAATCTGTTCCACTTAGCTACAACTCTGCATATACTTCCTGTTTTTTCCTTAAAGACATATTTTCACATTTGGACTTATTACTAAAGAAAACCTAGACCAAATTCTTGTATCTTCTCTCCCTATGAAGCAAATTTAAGCTTTCTCTTCCTGTCTCCTTATCCAGCCATATGCCCCCACCCTTTTCCATGTACCACACCCTTCCGCATATAATTCCTTTTTCTCAGTCTCATTTTCTTCCCAACTTTATTGCATGTATTGTGCAACTATAAATTCAACATAAAGGAGTACTTAGATGCTGTGGTTGTAACTTGCTGTTGTTCAAACAAACGTGCATAGATGTAAATTATTAAATATGTGCAAAGTCTTGTGCTGAAATAAATCATAACACTTCATAGTCTCAAGGCAATGGGTTAATATTGATCACTGCAATATTATATTGCAATATTATAGGTCATACTGCAAAATTGTCTTCCACTTTTAATGCTCTTCTTATGTTTTCAGAGACTGTGATATAATGTCTTTGCTAGTGAAATTTGAAGTAGTTATGAATATATGATCCTCAATAACTGCAAGATGTAATATGTAAAATAAAAAAAATTTATTGCACATCTATCACTCTCCCATTTTTCCAAACAACCCAATGTCCCTTTTCAGTATATCAACCTCATGACTGCTGTTAAATTTCAAATACATTTCCCCAAGATCTGACCTGAAGATAACGTATTTACAGCTTCTAGCTTTTGATAGCAAAAGGCAGGAAGTAAGCAGGATTAGAAATGGCTGTAGCAGAATTGGCCTATACTGCAACTCTTCTACGACCTTGTTTGTTGTGGTGGGCACTAGTTGAGAGTGAAAAACACTGAGAAAAACACCTAACAGACCAGTATTCCAGCAGACAACTTTTCCTTGTCTCACTCAGGGATCATTTCTCACGTAACATGATCAAGTGTTCAAACAGATATATGAGTGGTGCAGCCAGCACCAAATACTAAAAGTAAAGTTATGTTTACTTACTGTGTTTCTGCATCTTAATGGGCAACTTATAGTTGCTTTAAGACACTCAGGATAAAAAATTCCCAGAAAGATTTATCACTAGCAAAACTGTACAGGTTTTGCTTATGTCTAATATAAGTTACTTTCTGTTAATGTGAACAAACTTTGAAAAGAAAATATGCATTTCTGTGGAAACGGTACATTTTTAATAACTGCTGGGAAGGAGAAAAGCAACTCCCAGTTTACTGCCTCTTGAGGTGGAGGCATGGGATTAGAGCTGTTTGGCAAGGAAAATGAACTTCAATTTAGCAACTAGTTATAGGCCGAAAAAAGGGGACTGTAAGAAGCCTAGCAGCTCTCCCAATCTCTCCACTCACTTTCACTCTGAGGAGATGCTTCTCCTGATTTCTCTGCGGTGCAGAGACTTGGGAGAAGGGTAGTCCTGATCACTCCAGGAGTGGTGAATACTGTAAGAGGAAAAAAGTCAGGAGAGGCAGGATTGTGGAGCAGCTGTGGGATGAAACACAGGAGGTAGGTATGAGGCAGCAGAACTAATTCTTCATCTGAGAAGAGCTGGATGTGGGAGCTGTGGAACAAATGTTTCAACTCTTCTTAGGCGAGATGGAAATAATTATGATTACCAAGTACATTATATCTGGGAGAGAATGGACATTGCTGAAAGAAAAATGAGGAAGACTGAAACTTAGTCTTAGACATAAACTATCAAATAATGTGCAATATTTCAATCCAGTGATCAAAAGATTGATTAATTTCTCATCTCTTAAGAAGACTTCTGTCATACATATTGCATTACTGAAGCCTATAAATCTGTAACTAATGAAAATAATTTATGAAGTTTTAATGGAAAGAGTATGGTTTTGTGAATGAAACAAAATAATACTAAACCGAACTTTATTCTAAGTGTCTTGTAAAAGACTGAACAATGCAACATAACCCTTTTCCAGCATAACTAGATCTTCAGAAAGAAATACTCACATTGAACATTGGGGAAGATTAATTTATTTCTAATTAAAAATAGAATCTTTTCCTTGCAGCGCAGTCCTGTAAGAATGGTCCCCCACAGATTCTGCCAGAAAAGCTGTGTATGGGATATGCTCCATGGGCTGCAGTTCCTGCTAGGAGTTTATTCCTGAATGGGATCTCCATGGGCTGCAGCTTCCTTTGGGGCGCATCCCCCTGCTCTAATGGTCTGTTCACGGGATGCAGTGTGGTATTTTCTTCAATATGATCTCTCTACGAGCTGCTGGGAAGCACCTTCTTCACCACGATTTCTTCAGGGCTCACAGGGAAATCTCTGCTCAGGCTCCTGGAGCACTTTCTCTCCCTCCTCTTTCTATCACCTTGACATTTGCAAGGCTGTTTTATTTTTCTCATTCCTCTCTCTGTCACAGCTGCTGTGCAGCATTTTCTACCCTTTCTTAAATACGTTATCACTGAGGCTCTAGTGGAGTTGCTGATGGGCTCATACTTTGGCCAGTGGTGGGCTGGTTTGGAACTAGGTGGAATTCTGACATGGAGTCAGGTCCTAATTTCTTGTTACAGAAGCTACCCCTGCACACACCCCTATTCCACACTGAAGCCTTTCAATATAAACCCAGTACAAAATCTGAACCCCAGTTCCAGTTTATTTATTTATTTTAGTTTGAGTGACATGCAGCTAGTTCAGCTACCAGCCACTCACTCTTAATTTCCTCTTCTTAAATTGAAGAAAAATATTAAAAAAGCCCCAAACAAGCAAAACAAAACAAAAAAATTCTATTTACTTAGTTTTCTCAGACTGTAGAATAATATAATTCTATAGAAGCCTGTACATGCAAAACTGAAAGATGCAAGAGGCTAAATGGGTTTGCCCTTAAAAAAAAACCTCAATCAAGCAACCAAAAAATTGAAAGCACAGAATCCTGTGTCTTTTAGTAATCATTTACTGGATTCCAGTGAGCGGATTTTGGGGAATCCATTCTTTATCTGTAACAGCTGGAATGCTTAAAAGGAAAACAAGAAAGTTTGCATTTATTGGAATTTCTCTGTCTCATTCTCAAGCTTCACTGGAAAAAAATTATGTCATAAAATTATAAAATCATAGAGTGGTTTGATTTAGAAAGGACCTTTAAAGTTCATCTAGTTCAACTCCCTTTCGTGGTTAGAGTTGTCTTCTCTAAGATCAGGTTGCTCAAAGCCCCATCCAACCTGACTTTCAACACTGCTGGAGGTAGAAACATCTACAACCTCTTGTTGCAAAAAATTTCCTCTGGACTCCAATCTAAATTCACCCTCTCTCAGTTTAAAACCACTGCCCTTTATGCTTTCATTACATGCTGCGGTAGTCTCTCCCTGCGCTTTTCTTATAGGCTTTCTTAATATATTGAAAGGCCACAATAAGGTCTCCATGGAGCCTTCTCTTCTCCAGACTGAAGAACCACAGCTGTCTCAGTCTCTGTTCAAAGGAGAGGTGCTCCAACCCTCTGATCATTTTTCTGGCCCTTTGTCAAGTCCTAATGAGGGAAAAAACCACAACAAAGTATGTTTATCTTGTGGATTGAAAAAGTAATTATAATCAGTCCTCAAACATATTAAAAGGCTGGTTTGTGTTTGTTTGTTTGTTTGTTTGTTTGTTTTTTGCATGTGTGTGGGCATAAACTTAAATTTTCATCCTCTTAATTTCTTTCCAGAACACATTAAAAACAGCAAATGTAATTTTATCATTCCGAGTTTACAGATTGTTAGAATGTAAATGCCTGGACACCTTTACAACCAAGACTTTTATCTATTTACTTTTGCTTAATTGTCGAATTATCTCTTGTTCCTCTTCATATCCTATATCACTGTAGCTAGGCTTCTAAACTTACTCTGTAATTTTTTTAGAAGTATTTTTAAATTCATACTCCATCTTAAAAAAAGAAAGCAGTAAAGATTGTCACATATCAAAAGCAGAAATCTCTTCTATTGAACCATTTATTGATCATATTTGCTTTATCTCTTACTTATACTTACCTATACTTACTATCTCTCTTGTTTCTTTCTGTTTGTTAGTATGAGAGCTTAAGCCAAATATGGCTGAAACAGTTTTGTTTTAGTTTGCTTTTTGGTTCAAAATGATAATCAGTAAAGAGAGATTTTAAAAGCGTAACAAGATGTGGAGCTGAAAAAGATAACAGAGAAGTTGAACTTGTCTGCTTTAATTCCACTTGTCTGTCATGGCTTGTATTCCAAGAGTCCACTGTTCCCAACTGTCCCTCATAGCCAGATCCTATAATCTTAACAAGACATGAGGACCTGAGCATAGAACTCATCTGAATGCTAATAGCTTTCATGAACTAACTTGATCAGCTCAAGGAAATGTTTTATATCATGCATATTCAACTCAAGACATACTATTTAAGTATTCATTGGGGATTTTTTTTTTAGTTATTTTCCCTAAATGAAAGCTTTATATCACCAAATTTCAATTATCTCAGTAAGATCATTCCAGAACAAAATTTTCAGTAAATGTGAACTTTAATTGATTGCTTTTTGCTTGTTTTTTTTTTTCCCTAGTGTTTTGGTTTTAGTTTTGGCTTTTGGGGACATTTTTAGCTTCTTTTTTCCTTGATAATAACAATAATAAAAAAAAATATGTAAATTTTAGCTGGTGAAAATATCTTAATTACTTAGATTCACATTTCTGCCTTACCTCCCTAGAGGTGATTGACTCCTTTCTTAGACACAGGAAAACAGACTGATTTCTGACCTACATCTGAAGTTCTGTTTGTAATAGGACATAAAGTTGCTTTATACCTGGTGGTGGAAAACCCACACAAACTATTAAAAATAAGGATATGCATTCTACAGATAAAAACCATTAAGTTCTTTGTTGAATGACATTATAATTAAGAGGAAAAAAAATCTTTTTCCTGACATTTTTACAGTAGAGAGGAAATTACTGAACAGGCTCCAAAAACAAAAAGAGAGAGCTCGAACTGCTTACCACCTAGTTATTGGTGTAATCCACAGTATAGGTGAGTTTTTGTTAGACTCACTGGAATAGACTCTGACAAATATGAGAAATACCAAGTTGAAAAGGACCCTAAAATTCAAGCACAGATAGAAGGCCCTGCTATTGCAATCAATATTGTTTATGAGGTATCATAATTGCCATATTGCATGAGAGATGTTTGCTGTGTGTCTTCAGGATATACTATGTCTGTAACTGTGTAGTATTACCTTGATAAATATTTCAGTGAAAAAAAGTAAAATATCTGAAAGGAGAAATGTATAACTATTTTTTTTTTATTTTACCTCTATCATTTTAGCCAAGATTAGAGGTTATGTCATTACTTCTTTGTAAGTAAAATGTTTATTTGCCTCTATCAATTATTTGAGGTATATGACGGAAAAAAGCCAGAAAGAAGAAAATGCAACAAATGCAAAAAAACCAAAGCAAAAATATTTGGCTACAAAGTTGCACCTGACAAATTAACTATTTAAAAACGCCAGTGAAATATACAAATATACTGAAATTGTACCCTTTGTTCTTCAGGAGAATATTTCAATACTAGTGAAAAAGTTAACACCACCTGAGGCACCCAGCTATAGATAGAGGTCTCTGAGGAAATCCCAAGTGTGCTGAACAATATGTTTCATGCAGACAGCTTTTTGCATGAAATATTTTCCTCATTTGAAAGAGATAAAGCATCATTATAAGAGGAATAGATGGTACACTTCAAGTCTTTCTCTCCTGTGGATTCTGCTAGCTCTGACATGGAAAGAAAAAACGTTTAAACCTTCAACACAAAATCTCCCTCTCTCAAAAGCAAGTAGCTGATATATTGATAATGCTTCAAAACTTCAGGGATGCTATGATATAGCAGACCTTCAGCACATTTTAAGTGGAATTTAGTAGGGACTTGGAGCACTGTAATATTTGCATAATAAAGTGTTCCATGACAAGAGAGAGCAATATTTTTCCTTAACCAGGGTACAAAGAGCAAAACTATCTTGTCACAACTGTTACTGAGGCAGCTGTGACTTTAACAACTGATATGTATTGGTTCATTTATTCTATTTGACAAAATGCCTGTTAAAATGCAAAGGATTTAATATTGCATATGTATTAATTATGCTAATCGGTCACAGAAATTTGATCCTCAATTAGAACTCAGCTAATTGCAGCGCAACACACATGGAAAATTTCCTAGGTATTCTTTTCCCAGTGCAGGACCATTTGATTGAAATGATGCTAAGAGAATGAAGAAAATGAGCACCAGTAATACCTTCTCCACTCTCTTGTGCACACTTGTATCAGTACAGATGCATGATTGTCATCAGGTATTAACTTATGGTGAATTGTCAGCCTTGCTACAGTTGGAGCTGTAAATTAGAGGCTTAAGTTGGAGAAGAATCGATGAGGCTGCTTGACTAAAACATGAGCTGAGCTCCTCTCTTGTCCTGTACCTGTCTCAGGCAGGTCCTAACAACTGAATAATCATAGAATTACAGAATGTCAGAATTAACTAGATTGGAAAAGACCTTTGAGATCATCAAGTCCAACCTATGACCTAACACCATCTCATCAACAAAACACTGGCCCTAACCATAAAGCTCACCCTAAAAGGATCCTAACCCTAACTCTGACATTAACCCTGACCGTAACCCTCACTCTCACCATAACCCTTACCCTAACCCTAACCCTCACCCTAAACCAAACCCTGACCCTTACCCTGACCATNTACATTCCCCCTGGCTCAGCTCGAGGCATGCCCTCTTTTTCTCAATGTTTGGAAGGAAGCAGAGGCCTCATGGCTGGGTGTTGTTTCAGGGAGGCACAGAAGCCACTACTCTCAGTCCCCCTTGACTATGCATAACAGGACTTGTTTGTAAATCTGGTCAATTAAGGAGATAAAGATTAGCCCAAAGATCCTCTTTGAATCAACTATAAATTCTGACCGAAAGTAACAGGACCCTCATTAAGACCCATTCACACATTAACTTTCACACCTCTGAGAATGCA
>WEIV01007676.1:28951-55126 GCA_013390005.1 Calyptomena viridis | reverse complement strand
AAAAGAAAGAAAAAAAGGGGAACATCTTTGTTTTCTTGGGATCAATTGATGAACTATGTCTCTTCTCCTCCCACCTTCAGATCAGCTTTGTGTCTCCCCTTATATTGGAGCAAACCAGGGAATATTTATTTTTATACACATGTATATATACTTGTATATACTGCTAATACATCTGTGTTACTATATCTTCTGTAGTGGCACAAATTAACACTCTCTAGTTAGTGCATTTATGACCAGCAATTCTGAATCTTTTGTCCTGTTGTTTCCATAAACTATACTAGTAGTGAATCTGGATTGTAAAAGTTTTTATTGAAGTCAGACACATCTATAGTATCCGATTGATAAACCACACCATTTGTGAATCTGTACTCGTGAAAATTATTATTGAATGTGACCAGACATATAGTGTCAGTCAAGGCTCCCTTATTTGTGAATCTGCTCTTTTGAAAGTTATTATTGAACATGAGTGACCAGACTTGAATTTGTGACCAGTGTTGAATTTGTTCTCATCAGAAATAAAGCCCAGATGCACCCAGCCCATCTAATCTCTGAGGAGCATGTGGAAAGTGAGGGGGTTTATTTTCTTGCGAAGTTCTACACCNTTAGTGGTAAGGGTCTGTTGCAAAAATAACTGGAATTACAAGTATGACGTAGTCAGGACAGCAGCAGTATATTCCTGTAGCCATGGGAGAGAGCAAGACACAGCAGATCCAGACTCTGCCAGTACCAGGGGTAGCGACAGAGTTTAAATACCTTTAGGTTACACAAACCATCCTTTTACAAAACTGTGTCAGATACACAGGATATGGTAAATAACAACAGANTAGTGCAACATTATCCCATTCTCACATCAGTGGCCTGAGTAAAGAGACATTACCCAGTGTTTGGAAGCTACAGCTTCCTGCTTGTTTGACTTACTGTCTGCCTTGCAAAGGAAGATAATGCAGGTACCCCCAAAACACCAGGTAGCAGAAAGACTTAATAAAAATTCATTTGTGGAAGCCAAGAATGCTAAACTTAACAATGTGTNAACTAATTAGCTAACTAACTAGCTGACTGACTAACGCTAGCTGTTTTGCATTCACAGGACATGTCCTGGGAATGCCAAGGAGAAGCACAACCCAAAAATATGAATTCAGAGAAAAGAACCAGGATAATTTACATCAGTATCTGGGTTTTGGTACAATCTCATTTCTTTGATTAACTCCCAAACATTCAGACAGGAAAATAATCAGTGATGGTTCTACGATTTCATTCTGTTTTACAATTAATTGTCATATTGCTGTACCAACATTCTTAGATACATGATTAGTTATACTGTTATGTCAAAATCCCAAATGAATCCATGACTAGCACTCATCTATAAATACTGTTGTTCTTTCTAAATTCAAGCATATGATATACTGTTGAGACTCAGAAAGAACAGAAAGTCAGAAGGAAGAGGACAGTTCACCATATGTAAGAATTTTCTTCAGTCTTCCTTCCTAATTTCTAGCCTTAGAAATGCACCAGAGAAGATGGAAATTAATGACAGAAATAAGCCTTTACCTGCAGTCCAGGAGCAGACCTTTGTCCTTGCCTAGGAGCATAAAGGATTAGTGGAAGTAAACAATGCAGTCCACCTTCCTTATCAAAGAAGTATAAAACCTGTACTTTGAAAATTTATGCTTTTGGGACATTATAAAACTATTTGTAAACTTCTAATTTCTATGGTAGTTCATATCTGTACTGTCAAGGAACACAAGATAGGAGAAGAAAATTAAGGTCAGTAGTTAATTCAGGAGTAACATACATATATATATATATACTGCCCTCCATTATACAATTTAAAATGTACAGTGATCTCAGTGTAACTTGTTTTCTCAGAAATATAAACAAAGGTGGCTATTTACCAAAGAGTATTTTTGACTCAAGCAAAGGAGCAAAAAAATTCTTCTTTTGCCACTGATTTTTAAAACAGTAATGCAGTCTTGTTCAAATTGATGGATTTTAACACATATTTATGTCCTCTTCTTGTAGGATTTTTGAAGGGAAAAGATCATATAGAGGAACTGTTTGGCTGACTTCCTTTTTAAAAAAAGGCAGGTTTCTTTCCCTAAGGCTTTCATTTTGAGAGCAAAGAAATGAATGCAAAGTATTTTCTCCATTTAGTGTCTCAAATATGTTTAAAGTTTCTCTTTGGAAACAAAAAAAATTCCAGAAATATTTGAAGTCTCCTAGGTAGCCTATCGTCTAAATAGGGAAGCAAAAATTATGAGGAAACATGGTTCAGGGCTATTCAAGTTTTATCCAAATAATGTGAGCACATAACACTTCTTGTTTTGTTTTGTTTGTTTGTTTGTTTTTAAACTAAAAAGCAAAACCAAACAAACTGGCTTTCCTTTAAAGAAAGATACCTGCAGTGCTGTAACATGCCTGGGCAGCTTTCGGTTCAGGGTCAAGTTGCAATTGAGCCGAGAAAAACATTTCTGAAGTGAATTTTGCTGTCCTTGTTTGCTCTACTTTGGTGTCCAATGAGCAAAATGTCACTTTTTGTGACCTTTTTCTTGTGCCAAAAATGGAAACGTGGGCCAGGAGCGCAACAACTCTTTTGCTGTATACATCCACTCTTTTGCACCACATGATTTGTTATACTAAACATAATTTGAGAGTCCCATGGATGTGAAAATAGGAAGGATTTATGCAAAGGCATGCACAGATCCTTTCCATGACACTGTTCCCCATCACTGGACTGTGGCACATTGTACCATATAGCAAAACTCTTCTTCTCACTTGTCTTATTTCCCAACAGTACAGGTTTTGTTCTATAGTTTTCATGAGTATTTTGTGTGGTTTGGGGATGGAAAAGGAAGTTCAGTTATGCACCTAATGGAGGATAAGAAATTAGTAGGAATTTTGTATTAACTTTCCTAAACATATTACATATAGTAATGTGATAACAAAGTTCAGAAAGGAAGTTTTAGGTAAATATTTGCCAAGCAGAAAACTTCCTTTTGTTTTTTTTACTGGCTTGGCCAGCATTTGGGGAAAAATTGACATAAGAATTTTCTAGTCCAATGCAAAAGAGCAGATCAATGGTAACTGAGCTTATTCACATTAATAAATTGTGCAGAAGAAGCTCACAGCTAAATCTTAGTGTGAGACATTGACAACCCCAAAATTAAGCAGAATGATCTTTTCCATTCACCTTCTATCCAGATGCAAACTAACTAAATAAGCTTAAAAAGAAATGCTTGCTACATGCCACATGAGAACAGGTGAGCTGTGGCTGTCCCTCCAACAGCTGAATCACAGTTCTTTCACAGGCAGACATGTCATCAAGAAATTCTCCCTTTACAGAACATGGATGTGGATTGTAAATCACAGCTTAACCTTTGTTCTTAAAAAGAAAAGACATAAAAAAGAGAAGGAGGAGGATTTCTGGGACAGTGTTTGTTAAAGGAAAGCCCCCTTCACAGCACTCTTCCCCTCATTTAATAACTACTCACGACCTGCCTCATTCTTTCTGCTTGGGTCTGTTTGCCTCAAGGCCTAGGAATAAAAATTAGGTGCTATTGCACACCAGAAATTAACCCTTCCTTATGCTCTTCTAACACATGTAAGGTAACACCACTCCAAGGCTGAAGTAGTATTTCTGCACATAAATAAAAGGGTGTATGGGCAGCCCTTTGGGGGAATGTATTTTCTACAGGGAAAGGCACTTCTATTGGTTAAGCATGTTAATAACAATGCTTGTTTTTCCACAACTTGGAAAATAGTGCAAAACAAAAGCTGTCTCTGTGAACTGGCTGGAAGAAAGAGTGGCACAGTGCAGACCTGTAATCATCGCAGATCACACACGGCTGATTGTTGCCATGGCAACAGAGGGTGTTCCATGACATCACTGAAATCAAGCAGGGATAAGCAACAAGGGGGAACAGATACCTAACAATTTCTGGAGAGAAGAAATTGGAGTATTTGCATCGAGTTACCTAAAATGCAGCACAAACCAAAGCATAAAAGAAGCAGGACAAAGAGCGCAGGATGTAAGCACAGAAATTTCCAGTGACTAAATAGGCTTCGTTGTACCCTCACAGTTTTGCCATTTGTGTTGAATATCTTTAGTCTTCTCTGATAATTTTAAGTAATGTAATACAGAACAATCTGCAAAACAAACTCTTCAGGACAGTTAAGAAAAGAGCTAACTGTTTTATAATTTTGCTCTAGGATTATGCTGTTGAATCATTTGTTTCACAATAGGCATGAAAATGAAAGATATGAATTACACTTTTAGAGTGGGAAATGTGTCTTGGGTGAATAGAGGACAAGAAATAAATGTTGTGGGAAATTGGAACCAAATCACTGATAATGAGACTATGAGAGTCAACTGGTATGACAGCTAGAGTCCAAGGGACAATGCTCTTACAGAATTTATCTTCATTGAAGTCTAAGTATCTTCATTGATTTCCAACTGTTTTGTCTCTTCCTGAAAAAGAAGGTACTTTGACCTCTAAGATATGCAAAAAACAAAACTGAAGAACTGATCCAAACCTCAGCTTTCCCGTGTTACTGGTATTTTTCTGCTGTGCTGTAAATCTAAATAATGTGAGTCAGCCTAAAAAATAATTTAAAGGGATTCTTGATTTCAAGCTTGTTTCCTAAACCAGATTCTTTGTTGCAGGCAGCTTTTTGGTAATTCTTTTCTTTTACTGGTAGACTTTTACATTGCTGTTTGCTGTTATATTTTTGCCTGGCCTTGCACAACTTACATAAAAAGACCGATCAACTATCAATTAAAAAGAAGGGTCAAAAGGGAAAGAATAAGTCTGTGAAACAAAAAGGTGTAACATACTATAGGGTGCTGAGTATGAAAACATTACCTTCACTCACCAGCATTCTGTGAAGGATGAATTAGTATTAGTTCAGATGTAAAGGTGAATATTTCCTCATAGATATTTACTTAAATTTAGCCATCTATTACTTTCCCTATCTTGATTGTTTCTACATCTTCTCTCATAATGCAGAATCTAATAGTGCAATTAAGCTGTGGGAAAAATAAATCAAATAAAAAGAAATATAGAAGAAAACAAGTAATTAAGAAGTTTAAAAATGTGCTTGGATATTTGTATGGATAGCAACAATTATTCAGGAGTTATGGGTATATGAATATTTCACAATGTGTCAGTTGTGGCACTTATGGATGAAAATGTACACTTTTTTAACAGCTACTCAAGTTCACAAGGTTTTTTTAACACCCACTTGGATATATATAATCTAAATTTATTTTTTTATCACTGGTACAGGAAGAGTAATTATGCTTAAAAAAAGGTTTATGTATTATAAATGGTCACTAATCACAGAGAGATAATTTTTTTAATAGGACTTACCTTAATAGTAATTTAAGATTGATATTTTGATTTCATTTCAGACCGCTCACAAAATAAACAAATAGATTAGTTTGTGTCTTAGACATTTTTCATGAAGCTGACAAAGCCTTTTTAATTCAATCGACATGTGCAAACTTTTCTTCATGAGTGCCCTCTTTAGTTTCAGAGACCAATTCTTTACAGACAAAAAAATAAAGCTGAAAGTACAAAAATATGTTACAAATGTTATTCCAAAACCATCTCCAATACCATCATCACAACAGATACTCATGGAACCTTATTTTCTTTATTTTAAGGGAGAAAAAAAATCAAAGGTTGTGCAATTTTGATGTCAAATCTTCTCAAGAGTAAAATAATTTATTACCTTGGTGTTCATTCTGATTATTCCATTAGAGTATGGCAGCAGGAAGGGGCTTGTTGCTACTTTACAGCAGTTTCTGTCTCTATGCCTATATCAGTAAGCTATGGCCTTCTAAGAAAACTTAAAAAGTAAACCTAAACCAGTTAGTTATGCACAAATTCTTAAGTACAAAGAAGACATTAGCAAAAACCATAGCAATGGATCTTAATTAGAATTTTGGTAGTCGCAAGCTTCTTATGGAGGAGAAATTTGTAATACCACAGGAAGAGATGAGGGGACCCCTGACTCCTGTTTTACTGACACGTTGGTAGACTCTAGAACAGCTTAGAGCTCTCTCAAAGTGTTATGCACATCCTAATTTTGCAACAAATAGTTCTACTGAATAGTGTCGCAGCTCACAGGGTTAACACTCAGAAAGAATTCATTTCAACTCTAGGAAAACCTCACAGGGGCAGCTCCTGAACATTCAGTCCATACCTCCACAGGGCTCTCAGTGATGCCTGCATGGTGCTGAACTACTCTGAAACGAAGGTAAGAAAAGTTGCTTATCAGCTTGCAGCAGTGAACTATCATTTTGCTGTAGTCTTTATATGCTTTCACTTCTAAAGAAAAATAAAAATCAACTGAAAAGGTGCTAAGGTCACACATTTGGAATGAGTCTCTTAAATATCATAAAATTTCATTTTACTTATTCCAAAATTTTGTGTTTCCATAAAAAGCAAAGCTGCAATTATTAAATTAAGCAGCTAAAATCTTTTTTCATTTAAAAGAACCTTACAATGAAATAATCTTTAAAGAGCATCAATTCTTGCTTTTGGCTTTGTTTTTTAAAATGTATCTTTGGTTTCAAGTATGTAAATCAAGACATTGCATAATAACCTGTACTTTTGGCTGTTGTAGAGTTAACTTTCTTCACAATAGCTACCGTGGGAATACGTTTTAGGTTTGTGCTGAACACGGTGTTGATAATTCAGGAATACTTTTACTGTTGCTGAGAAAAGAGTCAAGAGTCAAGGCCTTTTCTGCTTCCCATACTGCCACAACAGTGAGGAGGTTGTGGTGGCACAAAAAATTGGAATAATTGATCTCAGCTGACCAGAGAGACACTCCATACTATGTGACATCATGCTCAACATATAAAGATGGAAACAGAAGACAGATGGAAGGATATTCAGAGGGATTGCACCTGTGTTCCCATGTCACTGTTACATGTGATGGAGCTCTACTTTCCTGAGGGTGGCTGAACACCTGCCTGCCCATGGGAAGTGGTGAATAATTCCATGTTTTGCTTTGCTTGTATGTGCAGCTTTTGCTTTCTGTATTAAACCGCCTTTATCTCAGCCCCCAAGTTTTCTCACTTTTCCAATTCTCTCCCCCATCCTGCTGGTGGGGGAGTGAATGAGCGGGTCTGTGGAGCCTGGTTGCAAACTTTATTTCTCTTTTTTGAATCAATTGATTTAAAAAATAGCCTGATTTATTGATCATAGGCCTTAAAAAATGTGAATGTCCTTTTCTATAAAACTGAAAAACAGAAAAGTACTAAATTTTCACTAATATGACTTAAATAGTGTATTTTTCCCTTTCATTTTTCTTACACAATGGTGTTCCTGAAAGAATAACAATGGTCTCTATAAAGTCAGTTGATTCTATTTGGTTATCATGAAAATATTGTTAACTGAAATCCAGAATACATAATAGGACTCCAACCACTTGAGTGGTTTTATTCCTTCACATAGAGATGGTTAATTAACAATTAGAATGCAAAAGATAACTAGGTATCTCAGTTGTAAAACGTCTTGATCCCCATGATTGGTTTCCTGCTTTTTAGCTTTCAGTGTAAGCATCCAATCTGTCCCTGAGGGTTTGTGAAATAGTCTTTTGGGATCAAAACTGAGATACACAAGCCCAACTGATGCTCATTTTTTACATGAAAATACCTGAGGATTAGGATACTTGTGTCAAACAAGCAATGAGAAAGCTCCTAACATTTAAAAAGACCTATTTGTTTGCTTGTTTCTTTTTTTATTTCATATTAATTGCATTTGATTCTAATTAATCTTAAATTTCAAATCCAAGCAATGATTCTCCTAAGGCAGGAGAACTGAAATAAATTTAAACATCGTTAAACTGCAGGTATACTGAATCCTAGCAGGATTTTGAAAACAGGTCTTTAATCATAATGTTAGATTGATAAGTAACCAAAGGAGACTCCTAGAAGACTTATCTTCAAATATTCTCTTGAAGTTCTATAAAAAGATTTGTAAAAGGCTGGGATTTAATGGTCTTTTTATTTATAGAAATTAATTCAACTTGAATAGAAAAGAAACAGAAAATCAATTTTTTCAGACTGCTCAGAACAGAAAGCAGAGTTTGATCGCTAATCTGGCATAGCTAGGTTTTGGGAAAAAGTGAATTATCCTTAAAAATAGAGATTATCCAGTACACTACAATTTAATATACTTACAAAGATAAGATTATGTATTAGTTGTATTACAGCTGTGCCTTTTTAACAATTTAAGACAAATTTCTACAACCATTTGCTTGTTTCCAGATGTTTGTGGTATGACATTGTAAATCTTCTTCAGACATATATGTCAGTGTTTTATCTATAATACAAGGTATATAGAAAAAATATTTCTCCTGATTAAATAAATAGTAAAAGCATTCTTATGTAAGAAGAGTTTTTATAGACAGAAAATACCAGAAACTGGACCTTGACGATGTCTTCAAGTGAAACCCTTTAATAAGGCTGTATATAATAAATATTTTGTCAGATACAGACCAGATCTAAGGTGTTAAAACACTCAGAAGGAGAAATTTCCAGCGGACAATTTCATTAAGAACTTTACTTTTCTAAGGAAGAAAAGTTACTTGGAGAGGTGATTATACTGTTGTGTTTTTTTCTTATGTGAGAAGGATACATCTCGTTGATAACTGGACTGAGATCACAAACTCATTCAGTCATGGTCATTACCCACACGAGACTAAGAAGTGATCAGGCCTGATCTTGCACAAGCAGCACTTGGTCAAAGACCTGCACTTGTTATCAATATAGCGAAATTTTAGTATCTATGAACTTGAAACAGCACTTGAAAAAAGAAATCTTCCTGTAAGGGACTCTGAGGGTTAAAAGAATGAGTCCTTTGCTCATAAGGAGATCTTAGAAGTGGTTTTAAGAAGTGGGCTGACTGCTTTTGAAGAATAGGTACAGGTATAGTTTCTGATGTCTCTAGTTTCCCTAGTGGTGTGGTTGCATTTATTTCTAGACCGATTTAGACCTGTTTAGAGATTTTAAAGAGTCATATCTGAATCTAATGCAAAGCAGAATGCTTACTATTTCAAATCACAAAAAAAACAAAACACAAGCTGTAGTAATGTGTGATTAGCATATATTTCTATCTCTGTATATTATTGTTCTGTTACTTGGTATGTTCTGTCATATCCCCAGCCTCTCACCCCAAATGGTTTGTCCCCTCCCTTCTCCTCCCTTCCCATTGGCTGGAGCCCCCTATAAGAACCTATAAGAACCCATTTCCTATAGGCCAGAAATGGGAAGGGCTCTTCCCTGGTTATCTCTGATAAGCTTGGACCCTCCACGAGGCTTGATGCCTCTGGAGTGAATAAACCTATATTATATATAACCATGAAGAGTCGGTAGCACTTCTTCGTCCTCGGTTTCCATCAGCCTACCCCTGGGGGAGTGCAGACGCACACTCACCCCTCTGCAAACCCTGAAGAAGGCCTCCTCCTACCAGTGCCTGAGGCATGGGCTGAAGAAGGAGCGAGGCAGGTCAGGGGGAAAGCTACAAGAAGCAAACAAAAAATACCCCACCTACCCTGCAGTAGTAAACTTCCTATTTCCCTGTTGCACTTAAACTGAAAATTTAATCCCTTTGAAAAGGATTTCAAAATCTTGTGGCCATTATGAAGAGGAGTAATATTTGTACTTACAAATTTCCTGATGCAGTAGCACACAGCAAACACACAGTGTGCTGCAGACTGACCACAACTAAGCAGAGTAAGTTGAGACTTCAGTAATGGCAGAGCAATTTACTTCCTTTTGCTGCTGCCTCATTCTTGGCAACCCGTGCTGTGTTTTCACATTTTACACACACTCATTCTAAGAGAGATTGTCTCTTATGGTAGGTCTGTTCAAGGGCCAAGAAAATGACATTCTGACAGGTACCTGTGGATACAATCCCCATGCAAATTATAAATAATCATGTCCACTAATCTGAAAACACAGGTTTATTTGATTGATATACTAAAAACATTCCTAAATGGTAATTTCCTTATTGGAAGTATCAAGCAGGAGATGTACAATAGCCACATCAAAGCTTTCAGCATGGCAAAGTGAGGTTTTGCAGGTTCTGTACGTATAAAATTATGCCACAGAAAGAGATTTTTTTGTGAGGAGAGAGCCGAAGGGGAAACTCTGAGGCATGATTTTATTTTTACAGGACAACTTCAAAAAGGGTATCCATTTTGTAAATTCCCTGAAGGGCTTGGATTTCTTAATAGCTCCATATGAGGATGAAATCTTTCTACTTCCTCCCTTTCCACAGAAGGAAATGCAGGAAGCAGGAGTACCACAGTCCAGCCAGACTGCTTTTTGGACAGATGAATCACCATGACACTGATACTCACTGTATGTTCACTCATAGGTCAAGTTAAGCAGAGTGTAGGGGATTAGGTGCATCTAACAAACAAAAAAAGCTGAGTTTATTTATAACAGCAAACAGCTAGGAACTATGCCATTATGGCTGAAGGTTTGCACTTTGAGGAGAGAAAAACAAATCCTAGGGAACTAGAAATTAGTTTCCTAGATAAAATGTGTTGTGTTTGAACCCCAGCTCATGTGTCTCCCACCAGCTCATGACTAATTTACCCCACATTCTATTAGAAGTATATTTTAATTGTATTGAAATGTGCTTGGTAAATAGGGCCATTAGTGTATCTAATGAAGTGTCCACATTCACATCTGCAGGTGCAAGCTACCTTCATTTTTTTACAAGGTAAGAATGTAAGAAAGATTAACAGTATGTAGAAGATTGATGCATTTTACTAGATGGGCTCTCAGGCTTATGAAGTCTTTCAAAAACTAATTTAGAATAAAAGAGGAACAACTGTTCTCAAACTTGTCTGATCAAAATCAGTACCAAATGTTTAGCTATTAACTCCAAAATCCTTTGAGCTATTACACAGAAAACTGAATCAATTTTTACCATTGTGTTTAATGGCTTCCCTACTGATTTTTAACTTAATATTTCCTTATCTGTCTGCCTCAACACAAATTAATTGAAATGCACGTCAATGTCTTTGTAAAAACAAGGAGATGTACAATCTGTTAACCTAATTTCTGTGACTTTTCCTGCCTTATTTAAGAGCCATATGTTCCATGGAGCTCAATACAAAGCAGGCGTAAAAACACCTTCCAGTCTCCAATACGAGTTGTTTTGTGTTAGGTGACAATAACCTACCTTTGAAGGAATGTTTCATTCCAAGTCCTAATTAAGCTTAACTATGTAAGCTTAACATACTTCATAAAGTTGTACTTAGTGCATATATACACAGAATAGCTATAAAGGTAACATAACTATGTCCATGCAAGTCCTTTCTCTCCAAAAGGCAATACTGCTTTACATACTATATGAAATCATAAGCTTTTTGTCTTCTCTATTTGTCTGAATATCACATCAACTAGGTGAAGTTAAAGAACATAGAAAATATAGGTCTAGAACCAGACCGCAAAATTCCCAAGTTTATAACCTGTAGTTTTTGCCATAGGCAAAACCACAAGTAAATCCTTCCTGAGATCAGTGTTTGGTGATAACTTACACATATGTGTCACCATGTGTTACATTATCTTGTTGTATGTCCTGGTTCCAGCCAGGATAGGGTTTATTTTTGCAGTAGCCACGAAGAGGGAATGGCTAGGACCTTGAAGTTATTCTACACCACCTCACATAATTTTCCAGGGACAGGAAAAGGAGTCCCTTCTGGATCAAGAAGTGTGACTGCACAGTTGGGTATGGCCCAGGGTTTCCATATGGTGAGCATTCACATGTGAATTGTTTGCCTCTTGCACACTCTGTTATTAATATCATTGCTGTTACTGTCTGTTTTCTTATTCCATTGCTGTTTCCAGTAAATTGTTCTAATCTCAACCTGTAATCTTTACCTTTTGTACCTCCAATTCTCCTCTTCATCCCACTGCAGGACAGGGGGAGGGGCAGGGGATAATGAGGGAGTGGTGCATGGTTTAGAGTGTTTCGGTGGGAACACTAAATTGAGGGATACATTCCTAAACCACAACAGTGTGTTTAGGTCTAAGTCTGTTTGCTTAACTTAGAAGTGTGCTTCTACAACATGGGTGAAACAGTCTTGTGCTTTGAGACAGAACACAGTAATATTTTTCCAAAGCATAGTATTATAATAACAAATTAATATTCAAAAGTTCTGGTTGCCTTTTTTTTTGGTGGTTGTTGTTTTGGTGATTTTGTTTGTTTGTTTGTTTGTTTTAATCTTGACTCTACTCTGTTTTGGAAAATAAATCATACACTAATGCATAACGAAAGCTTCAATGTGAATTGTCTCAGTGCTAAATATGTACTTGTCCAAAAGCTATCCTGTTATTTTTTTATAGGTTGGGAAAGATATTTCCTTGATTTTACTTTTATTTCATTGAAATTGGAATTTTAATCCGATGATTATATGAAAACTAATATCAGGACATGCAATTTACCCAGAAAACTAAAACTTAAAACTAATATTTACTGATATTAAAAAAAAAACCTTAAACAATACTATGCTTTATTTTGATAGTTGAACATGGTTTCAGGAAGCTAACTTTTTGACAGAGGGATTTGAAACATATCAACTACAAAAATGTTTTATTATAAAGAGAATGCAGGTTCCTAAACTACAGTAAAAAGCCAAGGGGTATTCAGGGTATGTGGTTCATATATCAGTCCATTAAAAACATGTGAACTCCTCCTTGATAGCACTGTCATTTAGTTTAACAAGAAGCCAGAGCAAAGTGATGGCTAAAAGGGTGGGAAATGTGTGAATCACCTTGGGAGACTGCACCTTCTATTGCAGTTGAGCATGTTCAAGAAAAAGACAAAATATACTTCCCTGAGTGCAGGGCAGGGGAGCCCGGGAATAAATGTTTATCAAGCTCTGCATCTGGAGGGCAATGGGAACTGCCCAGAAAATCAGGGAGCAGAAACACAGTCAAGTTAAAGAGGTGATGAAAAAATAAACAAAACCAACTTTATCTGGAGACATAGAGAAGTCTTTAAAGAGTTTAATACAATCGAAAAAAAAAAAATTGTAGATGTTCTTGACTAAGAGCAAGCTTGAAAGAAAAGAACTGGCCTTGTTTCTGTTTCAATTCATTCTGGTTAATCTATTTACAAAACTTTAGGGGGTTTATCTTGTGTTCAAATACAAATTGATTTTATAGGTTTTGGTCTAAATATAAGAGTCTACTAGACCCATCTAAAACTTAGGTCAACTCTGGGTCTTGTCACACAGAGACAGCAGTGAAAGTTACCCATGCAACAGAGCCAAGTTCAATCAGTCTGTTTGGGTGACTGCAGCTAAATAAAATCAAACAAGTGACCTCTTCCCTTTCCCTCTTCCACCAAAACAAATGTCAAAACACAAAATCAGTATCCCTGCTAAAATCTGTTCTGGCATCTGGTGAACATGACAAATGATATCCTATGACCTATAAATGCAAATTGCCAGACATTCTGGAGATGTAACAAAACTTTCTCAATTTAATTACTAGCACGAAAATATGTACTATTAATTTTCAATTTCATTGACAATCTTTAACATCTAAAGTGATCCAGATTAATCCAGTCTCCTCCTGCACCCTCATTTAGTTCCAAAAAGTATTTTAGTAAAATACCTTGAATGAAAACAATGAAACAACTACTATGTTGCTGGGTCATTTTTTCCCATATTTAATCTCTTTCACTGTTATACTTTACAATTTATAATTAAATGAATTTCACCAAGCAGAAGAGTCTTCAGGCTGGAGATTGACACCGTCATGGAGGTTCTTGATCTTTCTGAAATGATAATTTCTGATCATTTCAAAGCTAGTAGTCTTGAGACATTTTAGCCCATGCTATTTTCTTCTTGGCCTTGCCACAGCTGAAAAAGGAACAAACTAAAAAACATTTCTGTTGTTCCCCACATCTTCCTCCAGAAGTGAAAAATCATGCTTGTTATTTTTCAAAAATTACCAATTCCCTCTTGATCCCTTCCTCCTGCACCAAAAAAATCCCCAAACCGAACAAACACCCAAAAATCCAAACCACAGAAAAACAAAAGTGCCAAAGTGCAACACAGAGAAGGAATGACTTCACTGCAGCTCAGTCTATAGTCCCAGAGAAGTGCTCACTGTTGTGTTAGACAGCTGCATTGTAGGAAGCCTTGTAAGGAATAGGAAAATGTTCAAAAGAACATGATCCAGCTCTTTTCATGGTAAAAAGTGAAGAGTAATGCTGTTTCTATAATAAGTTAGACTTCCTTAATAGTATAGGCACACACATGGAGCAAGATACTTGGTCCTTGCCCATTACACACAGCCTTCAAACTTCTGCCTGGATACAAGGTGAGGAAGAGGCTATTGAAAATTTCTTAGTGTGTGGGTAGACCATGCTGTATTTGAAATAATACAGAATGCATGTCTTGAGAATTGGCTGTGTCACTATTCTTTGCCAATAAGCAACTCTCTCATTTATTTGGAAGTTAATTCTGAAAGATATCCTGTCCTTCTTCTCAAAGGTTTTACTGGGAGTTAAAATTCAGTGGGAGTTATAATTCCCCCATGGGAGAGGAAGGAATCTGCAAGCCAAGGTAAACAAATTTTTTCCAACTTGCGTACAATATTTCTGAATTTCTTCTTCATGTAATCCAAACTCAGGATTAGGGATGAAACAAGAACAAACAGCTAAAATGATGCAGGAAATATATTTAACATCACTGGGTCAGATTCTTTTCATGTGTAAATCAAGTTAGTGCCAAACAGCCGAAGAAGACATACCAACTTGCAGTAAATGAATGTCTCACTTCATTCTAGGTTAGGAGGAAGGTCATTGATATCTTTTCAGTTTTATATTTTAAATGAGACATATTTTTAAAAAGCTTATTATCTGTGAAAACACTATGACATCTCTCTGTTCATGCTGTACTATTAGTGCTCAATTCCAACAGGTTGTTTATGCATTGGGATGAATGATAATCAAAAACAGATGTTAGCAAGGGAGAACTCACTATTTCCAATCTTAAAAGACAGACTATAAAACCAAAATGTTCTTTTCTTTTCTGAAAAGATACAATGCTTGTATGATCACAAGTCTTGCATAACCGTTTAATAACAAAAACAAATCAACCTTCTACTGTTGCATTTCTAAAAGGAAGAGCAGAAAATCTGATATGTTTTCCTTGTGATCCTAAGTATCAGAGAAGGGGTACAGAATTACTGCATCCTTATTTAGCACAGTGTCTTTCCTCAAAGTCTTGTGTTTAAATACATCTAGTAATCTGACCAAGACTGCTCACCTTTCTTCACAGAACAAGTCAACCCTGAACACTCCCAAATTGAGAAAGACTGTATTTCATGTCTATTGCAAGAGCATTTCACAGATTTTCCACAGCAATTATCTAACTACTCTTAAACATTGATGACTGAAAGCTTGAGAAAAATATAACCAGAAAAAGACCCTGAAATATTCAAATAACGGGAAGAAAAAAACATAGACTGAAGATATTCACATATTCATGAATACGAATAAATTACTCCAGCACAATCCAGTCCAGATCACATAAATACATCCCATATGAAGTTCATAGCTTTATTGATGGGTGGGTAACAAAGTGAAGCACAAAGCATCTGTACTTTGAACATCTTATTCAGTTCTAAATAAAGTTTTTATTTTATCATAATGTTAGAAAATAAATATGAAAATATTACTCTGTATGCTACTGCTATTAGTAACTGTGTCATACAGCTGTCAACAACAAAATTACTGAAGCTGAAACTCAAGCCAACATATCTAATGTAGTTAACACTGGAATATGTAAGATAATTATATGAATGAAACAGAAAAGATATCATTTTATCTCAAACAGTTCTTACTGTTGCATTGTATACCCTATTATCAACATATTGTGATTCTTATCACACTAACAAATTTTAGTAATTCATAAAGCACATCGGAGAGAGTAAATTTTAGAAAATGTTTTTGTTTTGGGCAAATGCATTATTATTTAGGATTTGAGTAAATAATTTAACTTCTTACTTCTCCATTAAATCATGTTATCAGTTTTTTACAACAAAATAAATTCTGAAATACTGTACCAAGAGATTTGCAACTTGCCTAACAGATACAATAAAAGAACATGATTTGTCCTTCAAGACAGAAAATATATTTGGTCACAGTGGGTATCTCAGATTGAACTGTAATCACCTGCTTTCATGATCAACTTTCTTTTCTGAATCAATAAATAATTTTTATACCATTATTTAAGTTAGTTCCATGCCAGAATAATTTAGAACTAATTTGAGAATAAAACACTAGAGTAATAAAATCTGATTTAAGGTAAATTATCTTAATGTCTTTCCCTGCTGATTGAATAGGCTGAGATCTTATTTAGTTTGGGGTTAGAGATGATAAGCACCCTCCCCTAAATTTCCTGAAGAACATAAAATTGAACTGTGAAGAGTCAAAACTCTGTAAATCAAGGGAGATGATATGTATATGCAGTGATTAAGCTCCACAGAGAAATGTCGCAATGCTCAAATGTTAACTCATGCCTAGGGAATTCATTATATTTCTAGCCTGAAAAATGCCCAATAGTAAATGCTCTTGGGTTTGCTTTAACACTGCAGTGGGGCAGTATGTGCAGTATTACATGAGATTTTTGTTGAAGTTACTTCATGATCTTAGAATAGCAATGATGTTTCTGGTTACGGTAATTAAAATTCTATTTATACTGTATTAAGCACACAAATTAGAGTGGGTACTTTTCATGCTGGATTAGTTGAAACGTTCAAATATGAAACACAATCACAATGATTGAATTCCAACTCTTTCATAGCCTGAAGTGTTAAATGCTGACATCAAGAGGAAACAACCCAACCAACAAACCAACCATGTTTAGGTGCAATTGCAAATTACAATGTTATAATAGCAAATAATATAATAAAATGGGCTGCATTTCCAGCAGGAGAAGGATGGAAAAGGAGAGAAAAATATATAGGCTGAAGTGGTAAATTGTAGTTACTGGAACTTCAGGAGATAATTCAAATGGAAACAAATTTATGTACTTCTATATCAAAACTCTTAACAGACCAAGGGGGAGGGACAGAAACTTCTGGATTTCCCCTCAGTTCCTGTGGTATTTAATTTTGGAAATTCCCCTTCTCCTCCACTGCCTGCTGTTCCATCTCTCCACCTATGTCCCCATCCCCTGTGCAGCCTGGCCCTGGGAATGCAGAGCTGCTAATGTGGGTAGGGGAACTGTCTTTTGCACCTCCTTCTCAAAGCTTTGTGATGATTTAAAAAATTCTGAGTAGCCTTTGTTAGGTGCTGATCCCAATGTTTGAAAATCCCCTAACAATCCATTACACCATTCAACCTTCTCAATGGCGGGTGCATGACAGAGGATATGATACACCCACTCAATACCATGCCCTTTAGCCCAGGTGGTAACTAGGCTATTCTTGAAATGAGTTCCATTATCTGACTCAATTCACTCTGGGGTGCCAAGTCACCACAGGACTTGTTTTTCACGGCCTAGGATAGTGTTCTGGGCAGTGGCATGAGGCAGAGGGTGTGTCTGCAGCCATCCAGAAGTTGCTTCCACCATGGTGAGCATGTAGTGCTTACCTCGGTGGGTGTGTGACAGTGTGATGTGATCAATCTGCCAGGCTTCTCCATATCTACACTTGGTCCCCCCCCATATCACAGGAGCTTTACTCTCTTAGCCTGCTTAATTGCAGCACACTGTGACGGTGTTTTTTATGATTTTGTACTTGTATAAAGGTTTAATGTACAGTTCTGTTAATATCCCCAGTTATACTGTCTGTAAATGGACTGCTCCAATTTCCCTCCCCTTTCCCACTTGGTTACTCCTGGAATTGCTATCCCCTCCCTCGGTTGTATCCCCACTCGGACCCCTCCTTCCCTATCCCATATTTGTACCCCAGCTCCTCCCCTTCTTCTAGTCCTTTCACTATCAATCCAAGTTACTCGATCCCGGATTGGGTTGGGTTGGAGGCCTCTGGCTTCTGCTCCTGCCTGTCAGCCCAAACCCCACCTTCCCTTACTCCTAGTTGGTCCTTTTCCTCTACCCTCCCCTCTGTTACACCCCCTTGATAAGGTCAAACCCAAGGGACCCGGGCGCTCTCTGCAGTAGGCTCTTCTTGGGGTCAAACCCCCAATAAACTGAACTTTGTTTCACTCTACTCAGAGAGTCAATTCCTGCTTCCTTTAGCGGGCAGTAGCCAAGGTCCTTCCTTCTTCTTCCTCCTGGGGTCCTGCATAGATATGGGCGAACTGGGCCCACTCAAGAAACCTCTTGCGAGATGTGTGGCAGGGCGTACCACCTAGCTAGTGGCTCCGGAGTCGCCGGAGTGCCCAATCTTTCCCGTGGAGAGACATTTGGTACTCTGGTGCCTGCACATCTGCCTCGTTGCCCTCCAAGAAAGTTACCAGCTGGCACGGGCTCGAGCAGGGTTCAAGAAGCGGTCATCTAGGAGGGCACAGTGGCAGTTCTGCCGCCTAACGTGGGGCATCAGCAGAGTCGAGAGGACTAGAGAAAAAACAATCTTTTATATCTATTATGACCAGATTCCAACTTTTTGGGAGCATCGTGGAGGAGGGTAACCCAGGTTGGAGAGATCCCATATCAATAATAATATTATTAATTTTGCGGAGGTCATGCAGGAGCCGCCACTTGTCAGTCCCCAGCTTTTTAATTACAAAAACAGGTGAGTTCCAAGGGCTAGTGGTTTCTTCTATATGACCTTTCCCTAATTGCTCTTGAACGAGCTCTGTGAGCGCCTTTAGGTTTTTAAATTAAGTTGCCACTGATCAACCCACACAGGTTCATCAGTCTTCCAAGCCAGTTTTTGTGTAGGCAGGTGCTCTTCAGCGGCCACTACTGAAAAAGCAGTGAGGAGCCTGGGATTTCAATTCTGGCTCCCCACTGGGACAATGTATCCCTCCCAATCAAGGGCACCTTATACTCCAAAACGTATGGGCACACACTTGCCATTGCCCATCCAGTCCCTCAATTTGCACGATGTCCACGCTCCTTTTTGCCAATGCTGCTCCTCCGACTCCTTGGACTTTACCGTCCGTAGTTTGCAAAGCCCACCCTGACGGCCACGGATGTTGTGGAATGACCGTCATGTCTGCCCCAGTGTCCAGTAATCCTAACACCTGGTGTTGTTCCCCCTTCCTGTAGACTCCACAATTAAGATAGGGTCTATTCTCTCCCACTACCTCTGCCCAATAGATTTCGGGCATATACCCCAGCACTGGGAGCTTAAGCTGTTCATCTTCAGGCTGGGGTATCGCTTGGGCAATGGTAGTGTTACTAGGAAGAAAATAGGGAGACTGGACACTTCGCAGCAAGACAATGAAGTTACCTTTCTCTGGTGTAAAAATATTAGGCATTACCTCAATGTCCTGGAGGGTATGCAATTCGTGTCCTGTAATCAGGAACTTACATGCAGCCCACCTGTCAAAGTGCAGAGCTGTGTCAGGAAAGAAACTAACTTCAACAACCTGCTAATCAGAGGAGACAAAGTGGTTAGCCATGGTTGTTTTTAGGAGGAGTGGCTGGGGTTTTTGCCACTCCACCTGGTTTGTTTTGCAGTCACGTCCGGGGTTTTTATCACATTCGGTATTGGGATTTTTTCCTTGGGCACCTCCACCTTCTCCCCTGCCCCCCCCCCCAGATTTTTTCAGCACGCATGGGCGGGGCGCGCTTCCCACTTAGTTTTTTGTTTGGGAATTACTGTTGGAAGCTGCTTCACCCACCTGCTGATTAGCTGGTTGGAGGGGGCAGTTCACCGCCCAATGCCCCGGTTTGTAGCAGATAAAGCATTTTGAGTCTTTTTTGATTTTAGGTTTAAAATCCTTTCTACGCTGTCCCTGAACCCCTTGCATTCCAGTCACAGGGATAGGGACAGGCGATGTTGCTGTGGTTGCAGGCACTGCTGTGGGAGCCATCATCGGGTATTGCGAGAACAGTGGACACAAGTCCATTGGCGTCCGAGCCAGTCCTCCATATTATGGATTGGCCGTGTGTGCTGCCATTGCCCCCTTCCGTGTCCCCCCAGGATGCTGGCAACTGGCAGCCGTGGCAAGTACCTCCCTCCTGGAGCATGCGTCCATCATCATTTCCAGGGTAGGGGGAGGTTGCAAGGGAAGGCTAATAATGATGCCTTGGCACACTTCATTGGCCCCCACCTGTGCTGAGGCTTTCAGTAGCTGCTGCTGAATTATTTTCCCTTCCACCTGCCTTTCCACCGCTACATGCAGCCGATCCACGAACTTCATAAAGGGCTCAGACACCCCCTGCTTTATATCCACAAAGTTCTCAATCAGGTGCCTGCACATCTGCCTTGTTGCCCTCCAAGAAAGTCACCAGCTGGCACGGGCTCGAGCAGGGTTCAAGAAGCGGTCATCTAGGAAGGCACAGTGGCAGCACACATCTCACAACTGTGGATAACCTGTGAGATAGTGTCCATGGTTAAATCCACCCCTTGGTCTTGTGCCCATCTGTAGGTGGAATGTCTGCCTGATGACATGAGGTATTGTGGGTCCATCGAGATAAGAACAACTATTCTTTGTGCTCCAAGTCTAGATCTACCTGCAGCACCTAGACTTGGGCATTTTAGTCTGCCTGTTCCTTGTTATGATGTTCCTCATTGGCTTGACTCTTTGGCACGTGTGCGTCTTGATGGCAGACTCTCACGATCACCTCCTCTACCTGGGCAGCAATGTCTTGCCACATTTAGGAAGCCTAGATGGGTTTTCTTTTGTGTTGTCCATTGGTCTTCTTCCATCTGTCTAGCCATCTAGCCATCCCTGCAGAGTGTTGGCCACCACCCACAAATCAGTCTAGAAGTATAGCCCTGGCTATTTCTCTTGTTCAGCAATGTTCAAGACCAGTTGCATGTCTTTGAGCTATGCAAGTTGACTCAATATGGCTTCTTTCCATTTTTGGTTCATCCCTACAATGTGACAGGAACCGTCAGTGAGAAAAGCGTAATGTTTTTCATCATCTGGCAGTTGGTTGTATGGCGGAGCTTCCTCAGCATGTGCCACCTGCTCTTCTTCCTCTTCATCTGCCAGACCAAAGTTTTCACCTTCAGCCCCATTCATGATTATTTCCAAGATCCAAGGGCAATTAGGATTTCCTATTTGGGTGCGTCGTGTGATCAAGGCAATCCACTTACAACATGTAAGTGGAATGGTGTGTGGAGAGAATCTTCCCTTTGAATATCCACCCCAGCACCGGTAGCTGGGGAGCCAGGAAAAGCTGCGTCTCTGTGCCAATCACTTCTGAGGCAGCTTGAACCCCTTCGTAGGCTGTTAGAATCTCCTTCTCCATTGGAGTATAGTTGTCCTCAGACCCTTTGTAGCTTTGGCTCTAGAATCCAAGTGATCAGTCTCGAGTCTCCCAGGTACCTTCTGCCAGAGTCTCCAGGAAGGACCATTATCCCCAGCTGCAGAGTAGAGCACCTTCTTCACTTCTGGTCCTGTCCTGACTGGCCCAGGGTGTACTACATGAATAATCTCCTGCTTGTTGCTGTTTGGGAGCCCAGTGGAAATCGTTCTTCTTGTGGGTTACCAGGTAAAGAGGGCTTACGATCTGGCTGTACTCTGGGATGTGCACCCTCCAGGAGCTTACAGCACCTAGGAAAGCCTGGGTTTCCTTCTTGCTGGTCGGTGGAGACATTATTGTGATCTTGTTGACTACCTGCCTGTGAAATCCAGTTCCTGGGAATGAAGTGGCAGAACAGACACAGCCAGATCCCTTGACTTTATTTTGATGGCAAAACTGGCTTTCAGGAGAATCTTCTCTCTTTTTGCAAAGACATCTACTGCCATATTCCCCAAAACGATGATGTCATCAATGTACTGCAGATGTTCTCGGGCCTCACCCTCCTGTACTGCAACCTGGATTAGTCTGTGGTAGATGGTAGGACCATGTTACCACCCCTGGTGCAGTTGGTTCCAGGTGTACTGCACACCCCTCCAAGTAAAGGCAAACTGTAGCTGGCACTCTGCTGTCAAGGGAATGGAGAAAAACACATTTGCGATGCCAATAGTAGCATATTACTCCACAGCCTTGGACTTCAGCTCATATTGAAGTTCCAGCATGTCAGGCATAGCAGCACTCAGCAATGGGGTAACTTCATTCAGTCCACTGTCAGTCTCCATTCTCCATTAGACTTGCACACGGGCCACATGGGGCTGCTGAAGAGTGAGTGAGTCTTACTGACAACGCTTTGGCTCTCCAGTTCACAGATCATCTTGTGGATGGGAATCACAGTGTCTCGGTTGATGTGGTATTGCCAACGATGCACTGTGTTGGTGGCAATTGGCATCTGCTGTTCCTCAACCTTCAGCAGTCCCACAGCAGAAGGATTCTATGAGACACCAGGCAACGCATTCAATGGTTTAATCCCTTCTATCTCCACAGCAGCTATCTCAAAAGCCCACTGATGTCCTCTGTGGTCTTTGAAATGCCCTTCCATGAAATAGTCAATGCCCAGGATAAATGGGGCGTCTGGATGAGTTGCAATGGGGTGTTTCTGCTAGTCTTTCCCAGTCAAGCTCAACTCAGTTTCCAACACCATCAGCTCTTGAGAACCCCTTGTCACCCCAGAAATGGAAATAGACTCTGGCTCCACATATCCTGATGCCTTTAAAGTACATGGAGTGCCAGTGTCAACCAAAGTTTTGAATTCTTGTGATTCTGACATGTCAGGCCATTGGATCTGTAAGTGCAGGACTGCCGAAGCAGGGACAGGTACCACCCCAAAGCTGTGTGATGATATGACAAAATTCCCTGTAAGTAAACTGTAACACAGCCACAGACCTAGCAAAAGTATGGCAACAATAACTTTCAATGGCAGCCTCCTGTGCAAAGGCCTACCACTTCTAAATCAATTAAAACAAGTAGAACTGACCTGCCAACAAACAGAACCTTACAGCTCAAGAGATGTTCACTTTCTAAACTTCATAAGAGTATTTTTGTTTTGTGACATTTTCATTTCTATATATAACAAAGTTTTATTGTTTAATTTAAAAAAGATGAGAATATTTAATCTTCCAAACCTCTCATAATGCATCAGATATTTTGCTGATCAAAAGAACACAACAGTGAAAAAGCTCTTTCAAATAACAGGAGTGGATTTTATTGTGTTTGTAGGTTTTTTGTTTGGTTGGTTTTTTGTTTTAAATTCTCTGACATTTGTGTTTTGTTGTAACTGTAAGCTGAGGAATGTCACTAAGATGACATCAGGTAGACTATAACAGTCTACGTGACAGAAAAGTTAACACATTTAGCACTTCTAACATTATGGAAACCAAGCAGTTCAGTAACAGAAAATAATAAGAAATGCGTTAGTGATTTTTAACATCAGTATAGGCCTTACTATGTATTAGAACATTCTTATGCTCTTCAACAATTTCTTTGAGTGGCAGACCAGCAAGTGTTCCAAATACATGCACAATTTAAGTCTTCTGAACAGGCCAATGGAAGTCAATATAAACAGTTACCTAAATAAATCTATAGATTTTACACAGTGTTGGTATTATTTGAGTAATTGCTTTGCAATCAGTGCTACACCTCTTCAATAGATGCTATTCTCACAACTGTCAAAACCACACTTGCCAAAACATTAAAACTTTGAGAAGAGTGGAAACATGTTTGTAAAAATTCACAGCAGTGAATGTCTATTTTTTTATGGAATACAGCTCTGCAGGAAAACCATGGGAAGATTCAAATAGTTGTCAAAGGGTTATGATCGAAGGACAAAGTACTGCAGGCAGATTATGTAATCCTTTTATGGAAAGATGTTTGTCACAACTAGTTCCATATGAAGAAAAGAAAAACTTTCCATTGAAGTTCCATTGAGCTCATCAGGCAGTAATTCAGTCCTAATGTTAAGAGCATAAATCCAATTCCCTCTGCTGTAATGTGAAAACTTACATCATAATCAAGTGCAAAACATTTTACTTTATGAATCTTTGAGACAGTTTCACTAATTTTTAAAGTTTTGCAAAAAGTATTGCAAAAAGATGAGAGAAATGCCAACTTCACATATGGGGTTTTTTCCATGCTAAGAAAGCTTACTGCACTCTTATGATATCTTTGTTTTGTTTTGTTTACTTAAATTTAATACTTTGGTTTTAATGTTTTTCTTCCCCAGTGCTAAAAAAATAAATAAGCAGATCTTGAAAATCAGAGAAACGCAAAAACTAAAACAATTTAACAAACTAATGGAATATATTGTGAAGAATGCCTTGAAGTACAAAGGTTCATAAAAAAACCCAACCACTGAGATTTCGACTTCAGTCAGATGAAATATGTAATTAGAAAACCTGTCTACACATAACTGCTCTGGAAATGTAGATCAGGTTATAGCCAAGAAAACTGTTCAGTGTCCCTAAAAATCTTGATAAGGGTTTCAGCTTTTGTTCATGATGTGGGAAACCTACTCTTTACAGAGAACATATTTAATGCTCCTCTGTTAAATGAACAAAAATGAACAGAGTGATTTGTGGGTACTTCTGGCTTGCATTAATTTGAGAATGGCAGAATCCAAGGGGACTAAGAAGTTTTGTCAATATCATGAGACATAATAGTGCAATTTTTAAAATATGCATCAACATAAAACCAAACTTGTATTGTGGCAGTAACAAGACCATTGCAGAAAATAAAATTCAGAAAGTACAACCTGTTAAGTGAAAATTTATGAGACAGTCATAACTGTCTCAACAGCAAACCTGTAATTTTATGAGCATGCTTCAACAATTTTGCTTTAAATGTTAAGTGAGGTTGATTAATTTCGATAAAAAGAAATGTCAGTGTTCTATACAACTGATCTGCAGCACAGTAAAAAGTTTCAGAGGACATAGCTTCAATAGCATGAACATTATTAAAACTGACAAAACTTTATCTTTTTCCTGGAACCTGGGTTTCCCCAACTATGACAAGTGTGTATACAGTAGCAGCACTTATCCCAGCATTCAGATGTATTTTTTTCCTTCTCAAAAAAACTTCAGGCTGTGGATTGCTCTGGTCTTTTAATGAGTACAATACAGTAGCCTGCTGCAGTTTCAGTTTCCTACTAAAAATTAATCTGTGCGAACTGCAAATCATATATGCTGCATGACCAAAAAATATTAGTGCAGATAATGGCAATCTTTTATTTGCTAACTATTTTTCACATCTAACCAACCTCAGCTTGAGTTGTCAGGAGTAAGTTTTGCTCCCTTTCCGCTTATCTAAACTTCAGATACACATTAAAATAAGGGTAGCAGTTTTGGTCGATTGCTAAAGCAGACTCGATTGCCACCCTTTTAGAAACATTTTAGTTCATGTTTCTAGCTTTTTATTTCTAAATATTCATCTGGACATGAAATAAAGTCCAAACCTGAGGAAAAGAAAATAAAAAGGCCTTCCAATACTATCAATTGCACAATATTTGTCCTTTGGCACCTTTGCAGAGTACTCCATGAGGAAAGCATGTGGGCTGTTTGTTCTGTTTGCAGAGCTCCAGGTCCTCCTCCAGGTCAGGACTACAATCTTCATACTAAGGTTAGCTACCAATAGCCAGGAAGGCAAAACTATTTCAGGAATTTTAAATGGATTTAGTTAATAATTAACTAGGTTTAACTTAAAAAATGTAGACTTTATAAAACATATAGGCTTTCATTCTTGGTTAACCAATCACTTTGAAAGATAAGCATGAGTTAATGGCTCAGCCTTTCCATCCCCAAGGTGGACAAACAGAGGCTGATTATGAATCAAGAGTGTGTCCAGGTGTCCAAGAAGGCCAATGGCATCCTGGCTTGCTTCAGAAATAGCGTGGTCAGCAGGACTAGGGCAGCATTTGTGCTAGGCACCGTGAGCCCTCATTTGGAATCTTGTGTTCAGTTCTGGGCCCCTCACTTCAAAAAGTGAGGTGCTGGAGTGTATCCAGAGAAGGGCAATGAAAGGCAATGAAGCTGGGGAAGGGTCTGGAGCACAAATCTTCTGAGGAGTGGCTGAAGGAGCTAGGATTGTCTAGCCTGGAGAAAAGGAGATTCAAGGGGGACCTTAGCACTCTCTACAGCTGCCCAAAAGGAGGCTTCAGCAAGGTGGGCATTGGTCTTATCTCACCGGTAACAAGTT
>WEIV01007676.1:5664-18604 GCA_013390005.1 Calyptomena viridis | reverse complement strand
GGTAATTTATCCATTAGAAATCATCAGCACAGTTGAAAGTATATTGAATATTCACAAGTGGTAGATCTTATCCTTGTACAGAAAGTCAGTATTAGAACCAATGTTCTACTGCAAGACTATTCAATTCCAAGGCTTTGAGGATAATGTCTAGAAGACTGTGGTAGAACATCAAAGTTCAACTCAATCTAGTATTCCTTTTATGATAAAGAGTTTTTCTTTCTCTTTCCGATTTTTCAAACAATTTTTGTTTGTTCCTTTTTTTTTCTTCAACCTAGTTTATACATTCATCTGAGAAATCCTAAAAGTCAGAAATCAATGTCTCAGTTTTGAAATGGAACTTTCCTGTTCAGGACATGAACAAGTAATTTGTTGCATTGTTTAACATCATCCAAAACTGGCCTAAATACAGATGTGCAGAAACAGGTGCATAAAACATATAAAATTATTGATTAGAAGTTCACTGGGACTGAAAAACCTGAAGACAAATTGAGTCTGGAGAATATAATTTACCAACAATTAGGTATGTCATAACCAACCTATGCTTGAATATCTTTCTAGCAGTAACTGCTGTTCTTTGATACTCTTACTTACTTTTGATAAATACCCAAGCATTGTATAAGTTCTGTCCAGATATTCAAGACATATTTAAAATACCTTGAAGAAATTAACTTTATTTCTTTTATTTCCACAGTTCATCAGTTGCTTTGGCTGCGTGCATCTGTCCTTACCTCTGCCCCCAGACAAATGTCATTGTGTCAGATCTAAGACAAAGTGAAAAACATATCTAAATACAAGGATGTCAAGGGAATGATTTACTTAGCAACAGTAACTACGTAAAAGCTTTTCAGAAATGTCTGTGCATGTGACGGTACACTAATGGGTTGCATTTTAGAGGTTTGAAGAAGTAGCTGTGAGGATTCTAATCATGCAAAGCATCAAAGACATGCAACACACATACATTCTGGGAAGTATAATGGCATCATTGCACCAAGGAATTTAGGCACATCCTTTCCATTAATATTGTAAAGATTTTTGATCATAAATCCATAGTTTAAAAATATTATTTTACCCTGTGCTACACTGAATGTAGCAAATATGTGAACCGATGAAACATGTTAGGATAAATGTTTCTGAGTTGAAACAGCCACCATTTTTTAAAAGCAAACCACCACAATAAAGAATTATCTGAAGTGTTACAACAATAACCCTGAGACCAAGGAGAGATAAAAAGCTGAGATGGCAGCATGATTTATAAATATTTACTGCTGTATCAGTAATGCATATTGCTGACCTGGGACACAGGGGATTGAACCCCAAAGTGTGGAGTGAACAGCTTTCTCTTAGACAGCTACATTCAGTAGATCCTGCTGAAAAAAATTTTATTCCCATTAATTCACCATAGTAACCGGTGAGCATAGGTTAAAGTGATGTAAATCCAGAATAATCCAGTTGAGGACTTAATCAAAGCCACTCTGCCTAAGGATCTACACTGTTTAAATTCAATGTAAAGTTTAAAGCAGAATATCCAGGTGAGATCATAGCTCAGCAAAAACCGTACCTTTTCCATTCCAACCTATCTTCCCTCTTTCCGTGGACATTTCTCTTCTATTCCGTTTAATTCAGTGTCTTTCAAAAAGATGCTGTAACCTGAATCACTAAACCTTTGACATAGATACTCTGTAGTGAGCTCCCAATGAAGACTAGAAGGTTAAACTCAGAAAAACCAGCTTTTATTACAGAAAATTAATTAACTTTTTAAATAGAGTAAGTTCAAATTACACCAGACTGAAAAGAAAAAAAGACCTTACAGCTAATCTTAAGTATGATGCCTTTGTTTCCAGGTGTGGTTTAGGCAACTTTTCCAAACTGTAACAAACTCAGCATGTTCCAGACTGTTCCTTCAGTCATCTCTGAGGGTTATCAGGGTGCCTGATGCTCCTCTGAGGAGGATCCTCTTTCTCTTCTTTCCCTACTGAAGGCCCTAAAACTTTTACTCTCAATGAACAAACTCAGTCCCAAGGAGTGTCCCTTATTTCTCCTTCCACTCATCTTCCCACCTCAGCAGTCACTTACTCTTCCTTTTCAGACTCTTCCAATGATCTTTAAAATGATATGACATTGTAACATTAAAATGGTGGTATCAGATTGGACAAATATGACTCGATTCTTAATAATTTTACAAGTGACAGGAGAATTTGGCTTTTTCACTGTTTTCAAAGGTAATAACTACAGATTAAGAGAATTTCAGGTGAAGAAATCAACAGCATAGGAATACTACTGAGCAAACCAATCCTAAACACCAAACCAAAAACATTTTACCTAAATTCAACTGAACTTAGTCAGCAAAATTATATGGGCAGATCCAGTAGCCTTGCTACTCCATTCAACTCCTGCTCAAGAAACATTTGCAACTATGTATTTTAGAGCACTCTAGGTTTTTCAGGAGTTTCAAAATTCTGCTTTACAAACTGTAGCTGTGATGCTGTGATTTCTGTTATTTGTACATCAACTTCTCTGCTTTCCTTGTCCTCTCCCATACGTTTTGCTTATTTAGCCCCTGTATTTCTGTGGCTGGTTCTAGCCACATACTTCCTCCTATCACTTGTTTTGTTGGTAAGAAGTAGCAAGTGAGCATAATTGAGATCCATGCCAGATGCTAAGAGATCTGTGGCTGAACAGTCTCGATGTAGTCTAGCCTTAGCACTCCCACACTGTACTGTTCTTTTTTCCTTTTCCTACTATCCTTATCTGCCCTAAGATAATTAGGTACATGGTTCTCAGTCCATGGCATGCAGGCCACGTACACCCACTTGGTTTGCCTGGGATACTTCATCTCATCTGACCAGCTGCAGAGGTTAAGCACTAGTTTGACACGGGTGTTAGGCTCATATCTGAATAACAACACCTCCTCTTCTGTTTCTCACACTAGACAAATTAAATCCTGTCTTTCCTCTGTATTTAAACCAAGAAAATCACACAACATCTTCACTGCTGTTCCTTTAACTGAGAAGTGCTTTGACTGGAGGTTAATTAGGTAGCATTTTATTCTAGAAAAAAGTCCATAGTCTTTTTTTTTCTAGAAAACAAGTCCATAGAAAAATATAAAAATGTGCCATCTTCAGAGTTATCTAGTACTGTTTTCCCTGCTATCAATTCGCTTGTTTGTAAATACTAATATATTGAGAAAGTACACACATGTAATGCCTACTCTCCTTATAATGAAGGCAGACAGAGAGGAGGCCACTGTTCACGTGACCTTCATTCTTTTATGTTTAGAGAGGTTTCTTTCCATTACAGAGAATTACTTGCTTTGGTTGAGAAATATTCTAATTTAAAACTGCTACTAGGACAGAATATAATAGCCACTGATGACATACATATCCACTGAACTGTGTGTTCATGGGCAGCATGAAGAGTCAGTTTGCATGAAGTCCCAGATCTTCAAAGTCCTGGTACGTGAGTTTTTCAAAGGTTAGTGGAAAAACAATTTATGCAATACTATTTCTGGACTAAAGTTTAGAGACCTTGAATGAAAGTGTTCTGTATTTTCCATGAACCTCCTTGTAAAGATAAGAATGTTAGTTAAAAAAAATTGTAATTTTGAAATTAAAAAACAACTGCAGGACCGCAATTCTTCAAAGATCTATTTTCTCCATTATCTGTTAGCTGTGCATTTCATTTTTCTTTAATTTTTTTGTCAGGTATTGGAAAGAACAGTAGACTGTTATATTCCCTTTCATGTACCCATCACTCAATTTATAATAAAAATTTCACACATAAAAAAATACAACCTCTTATAGAAATTTGTTGTGACAGATTTAAACTGTATGAAATTTTACAGTATTTGTAGAACTCTTAAAGTCATGTATTTAATTTCCAACAAAACAACTTCTTTTCAAGGTAAAATGAGTGTTCTATACATCCCATCAATAATGTACATGGTATGTTTACAAAAGTATCTGGGCAAACAACAGAGCACACATTCTTGTAAAATGGACATTTTTTCAAATGGCATAGTATGTATGACACAAAGTTGTGTCATAAATGAAAAATGAAAAGAGCCAAATAGCTCTTTATACGTGTATGTATAACTTTATACAGGCATTTTTATGATTCATGAGAGTTTAATCCTTATTGGTAGCTTTTAGTGGTTGTACTTTCCAAGAAAAAATGTTTTGGTTCAGTGATTAAAATGACATCTACATGTACTTTAAATTAATGACTCAAGCTTATCTTTTATGAGTATATTTCAGTTGTGCTCCCTAGTTGAGATCTACTTCATGTTTCCAGGTTAGAAACCACAGACCCCAGTAGAGGTGAATAAGATCTAACCACTATTGCACAAAAACCCCTCAGTTGTTTGCTAAGATTTAATTGCTGCAATAGGAGTCAGCTATGACTTAAGCATTAGTAATTGATGCTCTTTGAGCAGTTACTTCCTTCTGTGGGAGGAATTGTGGTGTGTTTTCCTTATAGTGGATTACTGGTTTAATGTAATATTAGTAACAATGTAGTTCTTTTATACCAGTAACAGTCCTTTTTATTAGCATGACACACCTGGTTTGATAACCCTTATATTTTACCTATGAGAATGAAACTTACTGCTATACATATGGAAAGAATTGAATGGTAAAATTTGATCTCATTCTTACATGGACTAGTAAATCTAATTACAAGAATTTCTCTATTTTTATGGTGTATACATTCCTCTGCAGGGCTTATGGTTCTCCAACAATCTTATTTATATTAAAGCTTTTGTATGGACGCTTTCATTACAGAACATTCTTTTAACATTCAAATACTTCGGATGATACTTAGAGTATTATTCTGGAAAATTCATCTAATAAAACCAATGTCTGTGGATATAACTTCATGACACTCTGACAATTACTTAATTGGAAGAATTTTTTTTCCCCACATAATGTGTCATTTAAATGGTTTTACTGAATAAATAGTGAATAACTGGGGAATGGGAAGGGTGTGCTCTGTATCTTGATTTTCAAATTTCTGAATGAGAAATAATAATGTTGAAACCTGCATGATATGCATTGCACAGTATGTGAGACTGACAGAAACATTTTTCTATCTTCTCTAATGGATTATGGAGTAGTTGACTTTCTGCCAGAATATTTCCTCATTAGTTGTTCAGCTCAGAAAAATCCTTCAGTATCTACCCAGCACCTTTGCATGAATTGTCAATAGAGAAGTCATCAGCTAAGCTGAATATGAGGCATGGGAATTAGTTACATAAAGTCTAGAAAACACAAAGTATTTAAAAAGTCCTACTTTTGCCACTGCATCTAAAAGAAAAAGCACATTCTCTTTGAACAGGACTTGCATCCCCTGTGTTTCAGGCATGAGATTACAGTTTCTGTGCAAAGGGTTCATAAGTTTTACTGACAGTGCAGAAAAGAGAAGCCCTTGAAGTTGGCATAGCCAGCTGTTGGAGGATTGGTGTTGCACCATGCTTTGGATAAACGGAGTTGTAGAATAAAAAAATAAAAAATAAAAAAAAAAAAATCACTTGGTTTATCAGCTCATCACTACCAGTCTAACCTGCTGCAAATAGCATGAAAACAAAAAAGGTTGTGAAAGCTTGCTTCCTGTAAGTAGCTCAGACATTGCAGCTGCCCTGGCTGCAAATAAGAAAAGTTCTCTCCATAAATACATAAATTGCTCTCCATAAATACTCCCATTTTGTGTGATTTGTTGTAATACTTGGGAAAGTGGTACACCTAAGATATACAGAGATAAAAAGAATTTCCAGGTTACAAAGTAAAAATCTAACTGAGAAAATGTAAAAAACCTTGAGACTGCAAGGCAAGAAACAAATGTTTCATACTTCTGTATTTCAGTGCTGGCTAGTGCATACAACTACAAAATACACAGAACCAATTCTTCTAAAGTGTCGTGTTTTACCAGAAAAGTCTGACATCTAAAGCCAAAGTAATCCAGTAAGTTCTGGACCTTCAGGAGGTGCTCAGAACCTATAACGATTATGGCTGATGGTGTCAGAAGAGAAAGCAATGGTAACTACATCCAAAATATCTTAAATTGGTTGTATGTATGATATTGGACTAAAAGTAACTTAGCTGAAATCTGGTGCACATTAACATTCTGGCAATTGTCACCTGCAATATTTCCTGTGAAAACCTGTATAACAATTTTATAATTAAAACAAACTGAACAACAAAAACAAAAAGAATTTCACTCAGACTTTCTGTTTAAATGATAACTATACTGTATTTTTTTCTGTTAATGAAGAGCATCTTGAAGTATTAAAGCACCTTCAGTTTCTTGTACTCTGACCACTTAGTAGGTGAGCTACAAATTCCAGGTATTTAGAATACACATAGAACCCTTTAAATTATGCCATTAGAATCCTATGCCTTTCTAGTGAGATATGGGTTTATTAAATTGATTCTTTACCATATTCTGCAGGAAGCTTGTGTTTGGCAGCTGCTCTCATGTCTCCAGGCTGTGATGAAGTAAGAGACAATATAAAGACTGTACCTTGAGATATGCACATTACCCTTCACATGGTTTAACTGGTAAGGCTTGTGATAAAAAAAAAATCTTAATATCTGTAATATTTTAGTGCTTGAACTCCACTGTGTTGTAAACTATCTAGGAGATATAGAATATGAATAATGGATTGTAATAGAGATCAAGTTATGCCACAGCTAGTGTGTTCACGTAAGAGCTGGCAAGAATGAATTTTGGTTGTATTTTCTGCTTCTAGTCACTGCTCCAAGGAATATGCAAAATTTCAGTGTTATTAATATTATAATCTGGTTTGATCTGGTGAGAGTCCTATCACTGGAGAAAAGAATAAGTTCCTTAATGCACTTTAATGTTACCTTGGTTGTGTTGCTAACAGATGGATCTTCAAAACATTCCTTCTTTGGGCTGCAGCACACTTGACCACCTGGAATGAAAGCAGAGATATAAATTGGTGATCAATCTCTAATGAAAAATTTGGATGTTTTAGTCTTCTGTTGTCCTGATGAATTTCACAGGAAGATGTCTGAGTTCTGGCTCATATACAAAGCACTTGGTTATTTTGAGGAAGAAAAGTATCATCTGCCCATGTGGACTACATGATGCATGTATGAATTTGTTTCCAACTGCCTCACTTTTGGCAAAAGTCTGTTTTCCACCTGTATGCTGTATTACTCTTGAATTTTATTATTTCTTGAGATCCATCTCTTTCCAGGTCTATCATACAGAATTGTATCTCTATTGGGTATTTATTGAAAATAGGCTTCCAGGTCTACGGTCCCCAACAAACACAATATAGCAGAAAACCCTGGATGTATGTTATACGAGCTGGTCCTCTTAATATCATGGATATATCTTATATTACTCTGACACTGGCAACTCTTTCATGATTGACAAAGTTGTAGAACTCCCTTCAAATGAAGTCTGTATGAAGAAGTTTCTGAAAATTCATAGAAAGCATTAGCAACATTGTTTCTCTTTATCCTTTTTGTTCTGGTCCGTCTGGACAATTCCTTATGTTTCCATCTCCGTGCGTACAAAACAACATATTGATAGACAATTTGGCTAGTATTTCAAAGTGCTAAATTCTCTTTAACTCTTGTAGAGTCTTTATATATTGTATTGACTAAGCAAATTGCACAGAAAAAGCTTCCTTACAATCACAAAGTTAACTGGTTCATTGCAGTACAACAAGAGAGTTTTGATGATCACTTCTTTTAAAAAAATGTAAGAGTTTAGCTTATTGAAGTTCAATGGAAGTACCTCTTGCACACTGTAGTTATGAAACTTTTAACAGTCTAAACACAAGAGCAGAGTCACAAGTGTTCACTAAATTCATGTCTCCTTAAATCTAAGGGTTGGTTTAAATTTCTGTCTTTCAGTGTGTTCAAAAAAACCCCATGGTAAGATACCAGTATTAGAATTGAATCATCTAGTCAACAATCTGGACAATGCAAAGATAGAGTTTCTATAGAGCCGCAGTTTGGGTTTGGTTTTGTTTGGTTTGGTTTTTTTCGGTTTGTTTTTTTTTTCGGTTTGTTTTTTTTCATTTTGTTTTGGTTTGCTTTTGGTTTTTTTTTTTTTTTTTTTTATATGAAATAAAATGGTATATCTCAACCAGAAGAAAGGAGATAATTTTTTGTAATGACTATCTTGAGAAGTTGTTCCCTCCTTGCTCAGAATTTGCAACAACCTAGCTGGTATTACTTTAGGAAAAAACCTCAAGGCGTTATCATTACATTCCTCCTGACAAAGTGGAAAGTCAAGTCCACAGTTCAGGAACAGCAAAACACACCGGTGACCACCAGCACAGGCAAAGCTGTAATACAGCTCTGGCAAGAACAAGGTTAAGCCTCTTGGCTTAAAAGAATCTGTTGTGCAAATATGAACAGGATGCCAACAAGGCTTCTTACAGCTTTTTCTCTCCAAGCTGCTTTCCCAGCACACCAACCCTTGGTCCCACAACTGCACCAGATCAGAGCTGGCCTTGAGCACAGGTACCCAAAGCCCAGAGGGGAAGCAGGAGAGAACTCAGGACTCTGACACATAATTAGCAATGTTAATTTTTGCAACTGCATGCTGTACCTGGTGTGAACAGTTACTACTGGCTTTCATAAATTGAATACATTAATAATGTGTAGAATTAGTTTTATCTCTAGCATGCAGATGAAGTCGTCTGCTGAAAAAAAAATCCTAAACTCAATAGTAATTTGACCTCAGTGAATAAGGCCAGGATTACATCCACTGAATTCAAATGAGTTTCCTAAGATCACAAAAGTGTCTTAAAGCCCCTCTTTTTTGTATGGAAGGAGTTCTCATGACAGTTAATAGACTTACACTACCTTTATTTTTCATTTCTTTTAAGAACTCAGTTTGCATTTGTATCAAAAACAAGGATAAAAAATGAAAACTTTTTTACCTGAGGCTTCCAATTTAATTTTGAAACTGTACTTGTTTCTAATATACATCCTTTATAACACAATATATTTTTCATCTTCCTCACTGTACTGCAGCTTCAGAATGTAGTATGTACCGGCCTAGCCTATGTGCTGGTTTTGGCTGGGATAGAGTGAAATTTCTTCAGAGTGGGTAGGATGGGAAATGCTTTGGATTTGTGCTGGAAACAGCATTGCTGGAGAGATAGTTTTTTATTGCTGAGCAGCACTTACTCAAACTCAAGGCCTTTTCTGCTCCCCACCTCACCCCACCAGCAATGGGGCTGAGAGTGCACAAGAAGTTGGGAGGGCACCAAGCTGGGACAGTTGAGCCCAGCTGACCAAAGGGACATTCCATGTGGCATCATGCTCACCATATAAATCGGTATAAAGAAGAAAGAAGGAGGGAATGTATGTAGTGATGGCGTTCGTCTTCCCAAGTCACCATGACACATGATGGGGCCCTGCTTTCCCAGGGATGGATGAACACCTGCCTGCCCCTGGGAAGTAGTGAATTATTTCCTTGTTCTGCTTTGCTTGAGTGCGTGGCTTTTGCTTTCCCTGTTAAACTGTCTTTATCTACATCCATAATTATTGTTTACCCTTCTGATTCTCTCCTCCAGCCCACAGGGGGACACTGAGTGAACAGCTGGATGTGGCTTAGTTGCTGGCTCAGGTTAAACCACAACTGCATAAAAACAAAGAATTCACAATTTCTGCAGTCTTGACTAAAATGGTAAGTCTTATACGATTCCTATGCTTCGCCACATTCCAATTTTTTTACGGTAATAAGAAAGCAATATAATACATTAATATAATGTTATAACACCCAACTAATTAAAAAACTTTGTATTTTGTTAATTTATATTTGTTCAATTTTTATAAGTTTTCTCAATGTTACTTTCTTCTTTTTCTTTCTGTTTTGAATATGGATTTGTTTTAGTTACAGACATACAAAAACAGGTTTGAAAGCTCCAAAAGGAATAGATTATGGACTGCTTTGGTCCAAAGTAAAAACAGGCAAGATGCAGAATTTTTGCTTTTATGAAAAACACATTTTGAATTTTATCTGCTGTTTGCCTTTCTGTCTTGCTTTAGATTCACATATATACACATCCATATACATATAAATCCACACACATGTGAAATACTGATTTTTTGCTTAGGACTGAGAACTGCCTTGAATTCTGTCAGTTAAAAAAGTCTAAGTATATAACAAAATGAAGATCAAATATGTTCACTTAGTCCAGCTAAAACTCCAATTTCATGGGACTAAATCTAAATAAACTTTTGCTTAAGCTTACCCTCACGGAGTCTCTAGATTTAGTTTAGATAAGACTGAGCATATTTTTTCCAAAAACTCAAGAGGTTTCAATAATGTTTTCCTATATTTTTTCTCAACAGCTTTATTCTTGATTTCATTTAGTGTTTAGTCGTTTGTTCCCAGAATTGCTCTAGAGTTTGACTCTTGTGCATTTCTGTTTCTTTCATAGAATCATAGAACAGTTTGGGCTGACAGGGACAGCTTCCATTAGACCAGTTTGCTCAAAGTCCCACGCAGCTTTACTCTGAACACTTCCAGTGTCCACAGCTTCTCTGGGCAACCTATTCCAGTGCCTTACCACCCTCACAATAAATAATTTCTTCCTTATATCTAAAAGCACTCTCTTTCAGATTAAAATTGGATATAATCTGCTCTCTTTTTACTTGCTTTTTTTGTTGTTGTTGGTTTTGTTTTGGGTTTTTGGTTGGTTGGTTTTTTGGTTTGGGGGATTTTTTTTTTTGTTCAAAACCATTGCCCCTTATCCTGTCACTTGTCCCATCAACCTTGGTCAAAAGTATTTCTCCATCTTTCTTATAAGCCTCCTTTAGGTGTTGGAAGGTGCAATAAGATCTCCCCAGAGCCTTCTCTTCTCCAGGCCAAGCAACCCCAACTCTTTAAGTCTTCCCTAGCAGGTAAAATATTCCAGCCCACTGATCATTACTTTAGGCGAGGTCTTACAAGGGCAAAGTAGAGAGTGACAACCATCTCCCTTGACCTGCTGGACGTTTGTTTTGATTCAGCCCAGGATACAATTGGCTTTGTGGGCAGTGAGTGCACATCGTTGACTCACATCCAGTTTTTCAGCCACCAGCATCTCCAAGCCATTCTCAAAAGAGCTGCTCTTGATCCCTTCATTCCCCAGACTATAATATTGTTGGGCACTATCCTGTCCGAGGTGCAGGGCCTTGCACTTGAGCTTGTTGAACTTTATGAGGTTCCTTCAAGCATATCGGGTGCCTCGCTTAGCTTGGTGCCACATGCAAACTGAGGTTGTATCAATGCTACTGTCTATGTAACTAATGAAGATGTTAAACAGTATTGGTCCCTCTACCAATCCTTGAGGAACTCCACTCAGGAAGGACTTGCATTCTCTATGGTGAACACTCAAAGTAAAGCGTTAACAAAATGTTCCATATGAATCTCACATTTTCTAAGTGGTCTCAACTTCATATGCTGTTATTGTAAAATGATGCAACAGCATGTGCTGTCAAGGTTTGTGAACTGAGGCCTGACAATTACTGAGTTAATCAAAGACTGATTTATTTTAACTACTCATTATCTTTATGGGTATCCATACTCACAGCAGGCCAGAAATTGACCCTGCTGTAAAGGATATATTTTTAGGTTTTTGGGGTTGTTTGGGTTTTTTTAATCTATAAACGACAAATAATTTTATGTTGTCTGGGACATAAAACACTTTCATGTTTTCTTTGGGTCTATCGTTCTGGTTATTTTTTTCCTATAAATAAATAAGTGAAAATGTTGTTTAGAAATTGCATACCTTAAGATCATGAAAATGAAAACATAGAGATAAACAAATCTGTAAAGGACTTCACAGGAATCACTGAGGAAAAACTGGAATAACTGAATTTGCTAGCACACAGCTCCAACAGGGTAAGAAATCTTTATAAGAAGAGAATAAAATTAGTATTAAACTAGCTATTTATCTGGCCATATGTTGTAACATTATGGATTAAAATTGAATGTTGAAATTTGCTGCACTATGTACTTGCTGACTTTCTGGGTCATGTGACAGTCATTCAGCAGCTCTACATGGTGCTTACCTCCAATCTCCTCACCAAAATAAAACGAAAGAGTCAGATCCTATTATCATTAATGGAGTGAAGAAAGTTATAAAGGGAAAATGATAAAAGAAGGCCTACTGTCTACACTGCAAATTAGAATCACTTCACAACCAGGTCAGGACACAGCTGCACTTTAATCAAATTCTATACAGTTCATGTTTGCAGTATTGACAAATCCTAATTGTAATGAAATACTATTTGTTCCCTGGTGTTGAATGTTTCTGTTGTAATGACTATAATGATTTGAGCCAACTGAGCATATAATTCACTTTGTTAGTTAAGAATAAAAAGTTATAAGTGAAAGTAATAGAAGAGAGATGGAAAAGAGGGTAAGTATGTGTCAGATGTAAACAACGATGTTGAAAAGTCCCTTAAAATCTTTCTCTCCATCTAGCAAAGCTTTTCATTTTAGCATCAGATTGCTATCTAAGGGCACTTTTAAAACTGCAATGCAAACTAAAAATGTCACATTGCTGACCCCATTATTACCTCTTTAAAACCATTAATATTAATTAAAATTAATAGTAATAAGTAGACACATGTTTTTAGTAATGTGGTCACTGCAAGCTTACTTGGATCACAGCAAAAATGTATGTCTTGTCTATTGACTTTTGAACATTAACATGTACCCTGCTTATTTGAACTGGGGAGATTATCTTAATTATCAGTATGATTCTCCAGGAGAAATGCTGGCAAACTTATTCAGTAACACCACTCAGTGTCTTTCTAAAGCTGGTTGTATGATAGAAAAGAAAATAATAAAGTGGTGTTGTTTGGCATAAAAGAGTGAAATCTTACTCAAATCCTCATAAAGATTCTTTCCCATGCACACAAGTATAATCTTTTAATTTATGTTTGAATTTCAAGAGGAATTT
>WEIV01007675.1:44342-60123 GCA_013390005.1 Calyptomena viridis | reverse complement strand
ATGACCTCCAGAGGTCCCTTCCAACCACAGCCAGTCTGTGATTCTGTGACAGCACTGATAAATAAGACAGTGAGCTAGCATACTTGAATATAAAATTAAGGCAGAAGAGGTAATCTGTAAAATCTCAGTACAACAGCCAGGAATTAAGTAAAACCCACAGAGCTGCATTTTAAGTGTTCCAGCTAGATGAAATACATGAACTGCAAGCACATTCTTAGCCCCTCCAAACCCAGCTTATAAAATGCTGCTTTAACTTCTGTAATATTGCTTTGTCCTTGAATTTGAGGCTGCCTATTTTCTTGCATTGCACATCAAAACCATGCCTGTAGCCAAATAAAACGTCCTGTAAGACAGGACAATATGGTGATCAATACATTCCATAATTCAGTGTACAGAAACCTCTCTAGTATATTGATCTTTCAAATCCTGCTAAATTCATATTAACACTTCAAAGATTGTTTTATGTAGTGGAGTTTTCTTTATTAAATTATCAAGAGCTTTGAAGTGAGCAGAAAAAATGAAGTTTTCAGTCAAGATGAAAGCATAATTAGTCAAGGCTAGCAATAGACTTGCTTTGTATTTCAGTCCTATTACTCACCTGTGATATCTGTGTGCAGTTCAGAAAATATCTTCTTGTTTTAATATTCCGTGGAATCAAACTTCCAGACCTGTAGCCTGCTATCATTCTCATCACCACTCATCAGTAGCATATGAAGAGACTTGCAAATATAAGAGTAGCTCCAGTCACTACAGACAACAGTAAGGTACAGCTTAACTTTTGAAGCCCAACTGGAAATCATTTATTTATTATCTTACCCACCAAAAGGACACAGCTGCTAGTAAGACAACTGCTGTGCAGCAACATCCTGAACCTTAGTACATTTTAGTCTGCAACTTTTTTCAAGCTGCCTGGACTAACTTTCCAGCTGGTACGTAAAAGATACTAAAGCAATTATGCTACACACTAGTCAAGATACTGTGTCTTTGGTAAAAATGGTGAAATAACGTATGAGACCAAACAGATTATCATTACGAGACAGACAACTAAGGTAAGCCTTAACAGAGAAGGCTGGAATAGAACCCCTGTGAATACTGAGTGAGCCAAGGAAGTAGAACAGTGATTTTCTGGATCAGTTTGTTTCAGATTCAACCAACTTGGCAGAACGAGCTCAAATCCACAGAGGAGCAGCAGTAAGAGCAAGTCTTCTCTTCTCTTGCTCTCCAGCTCTCCAGTTCACCACCCTGGTGGCAGAAAGTGTCTGCAGAAGTCAGTAAGGACAAAGACACAGTTCAAAAACACCCAAGCAGCATCTGCACAACAAATCTTTTCCATTGAATACCTAGCAGAACAGAATATGCTGCAGTAGAATATCAAAAGCTAAACTACTTAGTGTCCTGTACTGTATGTCGAGCCTAAGGTAGGCAGCCAGAGTGACAGCAGAAAACTACTCAGAACTGCTTACCTGCAGAAGGCAATGTCCTCAGTTCCACCTGAAGGGAGATAAGCTCCTTAACAAGCCTGCTGCTACAGTTTCCTAGAGCTCTTGTCTAGTGTGATAAATTGGATAGCAGAGCAGTTTTTAAACTAAAGCTCTCAAGAGCTTTAGGAAAGCTTAATGAAACAAGCAGGACAGCCTTGCAGAGACCAGGAGCATTGCTGGGTGGACAGTCACCAACAAGGTGAAACCACTAGAAATTAAGAAAAATGACTGCTCATACTCAAACACCCTCTGTCAAAAGGGAGCAGGAGACCTTAATTCATCTGAAGTCAACAACACATTTTGCTGTTTAACAGATCTTTAATATCAATAATGTGGGAAGTGACACCTCAGTGCACAACAGCACAGAGACTACAGTTCTGGAGGTTCTTCCATTTCAGACACAGAAAGGAAACACCAGGAAGAACATGCAATCAAGCAATGATCAGATCTAGATACATCATGATACTGTCCAAAAAATCACATTGAAACAATTAATCAAATTACTGCAAACATAGGTTCTCTGAGTAAGGTTAAGATATTGCATTTGTAGTGTTTCCACTGAGCTTTGCTTCAGCGAACCAGCGGAGCCTGCTTGAGTGAGATGAGGACCGAACGCATGCGGGACACATCTTTTGCCTGCTTACTAGACTTGGGATTAAAGTCACAGAGCTGAGCCACACGTTCCCACTCCGTGCCTGGAAAAATGTCTTCTGCATCATTCACAAAGGCTTCTTCAGCTGCCCTAAAAGCAATGCAATGCACCTCACGTTAATGCCAAGCATATAAGGCCCTCCTTCCCTCTTACAGGATGCAGTTTCTTTCAGCATGTTTCACAGAAATGTAACCTGACAGTTACTTGTTGACATTATGGCCGCTTAAGATCCCACTGCCCCAATCCTGGAGATGAAAGTAGACTGCAGTAGTGTGCTATACACAAGCAGTGCTGAGGATTGCTGTGTAAAATGTTGGAATACAGGTGTTTGGTTTTAAGAATAGATATCGAGTCTTTGCCTAAGGAGTCACCACACAAACTGCCAGGAAGTAAGATACTTCTATGTAGGCATTTTATTTATGGAAAAATGCCCAGGGCTTAAGTAGTTAAGACATGGCTTACATTGGACATTTGCCAACTGGAAATTTATAACTGCCTGCGAGCATATCTTAAAACAAATCCCATTTGAGGATTTACATCAGCCGCAAGGCCTACAGGCCATCATAAAACTGATATCTGCTGATGATTCCCAATGCTGCAGTGAAGCAGCATGAGTCATAAGGATTTGTCATGAATTTCACGTTTGTGAGTGCTATAGACTACAGCATATTTTGGCAGAAGAGATGACTCGTTTGAGGTCAGTTCACAGAATAAATACATTTTCCCTGCTCTCACCCTAAGGAGGCTCTAAGAAGGCTTTGTATACTATGTACAGGTTATTGCCAGTGGCTTCCCAGCTATTATTTTAGCATTCCCATGCTGCAATAGTATTGCTTCAATGCAGGGATAATATTACAGCATCTAGTTTACATGAACTGTGGGGCACTGGTAGCTGCCTGAGTGCAAGAGCAATAAACATCAAGAGATCAAACCAAATCCATCTACTCCAACAAGCACTACAGAGAAAGCAGTGAAAATGACTCTCCCATGAGGATTCAGCACTATTCACAGGGATGATAAAGTTACAGACACCACTGAAGACAAGGGTCACTACAACACTGCTACTTTATGTAACATGACATTTTTAAGGGGCAGTGAAGATTTTTTTACTTAACTGTTCTAGGCTGTAGCAAGGATGATTTATGTTTGTGCTTAAATGTGAAGAGAAGAAAAGAAACGAGAGAAAGTTTAAGTCAGATATAGAAAATGAGAATGAGTTTAATGCAGATGATTAGCTGGCTGAACATGCACTAGTAGCTTAGCCTACATTCAGGAAACAGGCAGCCAGTTTTATTATGCAGCACTTAGACTGCACATTTGCATTGGACATACGAAAATAAGCGGTTTATTGAAAATAAAATCTAACAAAATCAACTCCAGGAGACTTCAGTAAAGTTAAACACCACCTGTAAATCCATCATTTCACAAGTCTTGGTTTACAATCACCTACACTTAGCTAATGACTTCCACACCAAACCTTCAATATTAATCCGCTCAAAGCCACAACATGGCTCACCAGTACACCTTCTAAAGGTGTCCGCTTAGAATCTGTGACATGTCCACCTTTCAAGTCTACAAATTAAAGGAAGAAATTAAAATACATGAACAAGCCAATGAACATTGCATTCCTTCTACCCCTTGGAAACTAGCATACTCACTGGGGCTTGAAAGTCATGGCTGTGTTCTTATTGACCCACTAGGCTGGCAAAACATCTACACAGAGCTGCTTCTAAATGTTTTCCCAGCAGCTTATGCTGATTTTTCAATACCACCTTGTTGTTCTTTGCATCTCTTCTCTAACAGCCCCCTACCTCTATATGCATGTGCCTCCTCTACGCTGTTTGTATCAGGTCATTCCTTTCTACCTTCTTTGGCTTACAGAGCTTTATGTGCAAGCATTGCTTCAATATCTTTCTGATTATGTAGGCAAATGAGCACAGATCAGGTACTCAGTGCTTATTACAGACTTAAACACCGCTGGTCTGTGGAGGGACTGCACGTGAAACTGCAGCCACTAACCCACAAACCCATTAAAGCATCTTGCTAAACAGTGTTCACTGGTCTGGAACCAACTGTAAACACCTATATCTAATGACTACCTGAAATCATGAACAAAATTCCAGTGGTATATATACTACATGACTTAATCTGAAAGTGCTACTTTGTGGAGTGTATACAAGAAAACTGCATTTATTACTGAAGACCAGTGTTAGCTCAAAAAATAAAGGCTATTTACTTATATTAGCTTATACTGCCCTGAAATATTCAGAAGGCACTTAAGACATTCAGCACTATTTCTGATCCTCCACCAAACAGAATTAGTAGTTAAGCAACATACACATAACCAATCACGTCAGCGAAGGGTTGTTTGTAGAAAGCTTCATCTGCCACCCTACGTAGCAAGTAGTCCAACAGGCAGGCAAGCAGGCAGGAGAAAAGAGATAAGGATAAGAAGTACAGAAGACAGCTCAAGGCAAATTTAACAAGCACATTATCCTTGCATCACCCAGACATACTGTAACAGGAAAGCAGTTACCACAAGTAATGTATTAATTAAGTCATTGATCAGAGGGGCAACACAGAAGTTCTGCTACATCTTAGAAATTTGGACCAGCTAATTGAGGACTAGAGCTCCAGTGTTAGCATTAGACCAGAGGACAGAAACTATCAGCAGGCTGATGAGACTGGCAAACACTCCCACACAACACTTGTTTAATGGGTCCTGGTCCAGAATTCCATATCCTGCACTCAAACACTGTCCATGATAAAGCTATGGGGGGGTATCATGAGTTCTGGACACCAACTAGAAGAGTACCAATCCTGTTTCCCTTTCTTGGCCCAAACAACACATAGTGAATTTCTCAGTGAATGGAAGTGGCAAATCCATAATTCTGTAGGCAGTGTAGGCCTCCCTTCTTCCCTTAGTAAGAACAGCAGTCTACCTAGGACTCTACTTACTAAAGACAAACCTGATGGCCATTTTGACAAGAAAAATGGTGTTTAAAAAAAAACCAATCAATCAACCAAAAAAAAAAATTGAAACAAAAAAAAAACACAAAAACAAAAAATGCAGTTTATCTTGAAGTCTTTGAGTTCCTAAAATACAAAGCAGTCCTGACTACCTGGACAAATGAAGTAGAAATTTAAGTGCTATTAAGTCCGTACTATCACATTTACCTTTACATAGCTTGAAAACAAAATTCCACAGGGAACCTCTCAGAACATAACCTCTCACCACGTGTGAGAGCTTACTAGACCAGCAGCCAAGTCATTAGTTTCTGCCACAGGGCCCATATTAGCAATTGAAACCAACACAGACACAGTCAGCATTTAGTTTTTCACTAGTAGAACTGAGTCACATTATTTCTGAAACACTTTCAAAAGGAGCAGCAAAAGGTTTAAAGATATCTAGTGAAATAACTTGTAGCAATGTCTAACTAGAATGCCACTTCCATGTGTTCTACAGATAGCAAGTAAGAATGCTGGTCGCAGAGTATTGCAGTCATTGAAGGCCTGTGCAGCTAAGGGCATGCCAACAAATGCATAGAGTAAAATATTTTCTGGCCATGTTCAAACGTCATGTCTTAAGGAATCTTCAGTAATTCTGGATCATTCTTAATGCCTCCTCTTGCTATTCTTGGACATTTAATCTGGATTCTTTAAGAAAACTTAAAAAGAGAGTTAGTAGGAGTGTTTACTTTAATGATCTGAAGGACTAGTGTCTTAAGACACACCAAAAGTATTCTAACCTCCCTCCCCAATTATCTTCTTACCCAAGTACCATAACTGTTGCAATGGCTGGAGAAACTTTACCTGTTACTGACTTTTGTTTTCTCAAGCTTTTCATCTTGCCTTGCATACCACTCTTCCAACTCCTTTATTGCTTTCTCTTTCCATTCTGCTTCCTGCTTTCGTGAGTTTGCATCTGAAGATTTAAGAATTGATTTGTCAGTCATGTTTGTCCCAGACATAACTTGTTAACCTTTCAACTGATGGCTCAAGGTGCACTCTAGTGCAGAAAGTTGCTTCATCTATTTGTATAAGGGCAAGGAGATTTTCTGATTTAAGCTCTGAGAACCCTAAATACTACAAACATTCAAAGGATTAGCTAACAGAATACCTGTGCTGCATAACAGACAATCCACTTCAGGATAGGAATTTGCAGACTAGGTCAGATTCAGTAAGTCTGTTGGTTTGCAAACTGCTCAAACCACAGTCACCTTGCTAAGCCAGTGCCAGAACAAACCTCAGCAAAGCCTCTATGCTTAGACAAAGTGAGGGAGCCTGGTACTTAGCATACTTTTACACACAGCCTACAGTTCAGGATAAGCTCATCTGCTGTAACTAACCCAAAGGAGGAGCAACAGGGCCACCTCTGTCCAGAATCACACTTTGCAGAAATTTCTGTCCTAAGATTTTCAAGCAAAGGCTCCTCCACAATGTAAGTGGAAAGCACACCAGTTTATAGGTTCTTAGACACTGTCCATGGGTAAGTATCGCTGCATTTGATAGCTGTATTTAGTTTAGTTAATAGTCCATTGCTTTCTTAATTTAGCAATTAGATTAAGATCCATGTGACAACAGAATTGCCTCAGCAATTACAAAATTAGTAATCCTTGTCCTTTGAACAAAAGTACTAATAGCCGCAGTATTTATTTATCAATATTATCTTTTTCTACTTACAAAAGCTGTTTATTTTCTGTCAGCTTATCTGCAGGTAAAGGTTTAGAGAGCCACTTGCTTGCTGACTCCCACACCAATATTAAATCTGCTCTCTGGAAGACTCATTCAGACTTGCTGCTCAAACTCAAGAAGCATGTTAAGGCTCCAAAGAGGCAGAGCCATGGTTGAGAAATCCACTGCTTAAGAATTGTAGAATGGCTTGGGTTGGAAGAGGCCTTAAAGATCTAGTTCTAACTCCCCTGCCATGGGCAGGGGCATCTTCCACTAGACCAGACTGCTCAAAGTCCCTTTCAACCTGGGACGGGGCATCTGCAACTTCTCTGGGCAACATGTGCCAGTGCCTCACCACCCTCATCATAAAGAATTTCCTCCTAATAGCTAATTCAAACCTACCTTCTTTCAGTTTAAAGCCATTACCCCTTGTAAACTACACACCCTTGTAAGAAGTCCTTCTCCAGCTCTCCCGTTGGTCCCCTCTAGGTACCGGAAGGCTGGTCTAAGATCTCCCTAGAGCATTCTCTTCTCCAGGCTGAATAACCCCAACTGTCTCAGCCTGAGGAAAGCTGACACTGAGTTACTCAACAAATACCTTCCTTACCAAGTTGCTCCAGGCGCTCCTTTTGCTCCTCTCTCCACTTACGAATACTTTCTGGTTCAGACTGCAGTCGATCTACTTGGGATATGGCAGCATAGCAGTTTGTTGGACCATTAGTCTCCTCAGAGGAAAGGAACAGTAATGGCATTTATACATGACAACTGAGTATTTCGCATAACTGCCTACAAGCTACACAAAATCAGACTCTATTTGAGCTGATCACATAACACATTCATCTGATGTTATAACATATTTCCACCATTAACAGGAAAAACATCTTGCTACAAATTACAGCAGGACTGAAGGAAATTAATACAATACTGCCTCTAGAAATCAAAAAAAAAATTCAAGATAACTGGAAAGACAAGCACCACAAGTGCTTAGTGGCAGAACAATAAGCCTGAAGAACACAGAAGACAATGTCTACCACCTTCCTACACAGTTGTAGGCCTAGATATTCTCTGAGTTCATTTCACCCTAAATATTTGCTGTGAAAGTAATTTTTTCTTATGATTTTGTGGACAGAAGTTTAAAATGTTCTCTGTAAACTACCTGTCTACTTCACAGACACTTGCAAACCTGACATCACATTATAAAATTTGGATTGTTGTGTGCAGCTTATAACACAAGAGGTATTTCAATATTTAAGCAGCAAAACAGTGTGAGTACTAGCATACTTTTTACTATAACAGCTGAAAGGCTTGCAGGGAATAGGGCTGTCATGAATACAGCAGATTTGCTAAGCTAATGAATATTGTGCTATTTGCTATAGAGGATACTCCAAGTTTAACAACTTTTATTGCTTCATTCTACTCTTAACAGAGCTAAGATATACCTCTCCTGAGAGTACCAGATCGATTGCAGCTAAAGACAGATTTATTTGGCTCTCTGGACGTCCTGCAACCCTCAAGGAAGGAAAAATGCAATGAGCAACACCATCCAGTTTCATATTCCATCCAAAGCAAAATAAATTGGCCAGTTGCAGAGCCAACTAATTCCAGGTGGCTAAAACAAGTTACATATAGCCCATTCAGTCCATTCTTCTTCGTTAAGAGGAAGCTCTTATCAACCAAAGCAACTGGTCTCTCAGAATTTCAGACACGGAATCAAGGTACTTCATCTACCCTGTGTTGTATAAGGAAGGACAAAAGACCAGTAAAATAGTTTTCCCATGTCACTAACAAGTATAAAATGTTTTCAGGCAGCTCCTTGTAAGACCAAGACAACCGAGAATTACCTTTAAAGAGCAAGCAAATATGAAGATTCTGGTTTAAACTAGGTAATCAAAGCATGCTTTCAGCTTGTGGTAAGTCAATGTTAAGTCATATCACAGAGCCTATCAGTCTGCTTTATAGTGCTCATGTACTACTAAGCCACAATTCAAAATGGACTGCTGCTGTAAATTGTCCCTAAGTTCAGAGGAGGGGCATATGAAGAGGATTGACAAATCTATTAGAAGTGCTATCAGAAGTTCCTTTTCAGAGATGAGACAAAAGCACATTATAGATAATAAATAGGAAGTATTAGTCTATATTAAGGTAAACTTCTCAGAGTAGAACAGCACATTCTCAGTACAGAATACTTCTGTCTTACCTGATAGACATCTCTGTTAACCACTCCATCAACAGCATCTGTAAAAAGGTGACTTATTTAGTCATTTGAGAAAAGATAGTACAGCCAGATTTACTGATTTCAGTAACTTGTATGGAAAATTTTACTAGATTATCTAATGTGAGAGTTGTGAAAATAAGTGTTCCTTGATACTGTGCCAGACATGTCCTTCTCCCTGCACTTTTCTGGACAGGCATGAAAACCCAAGTAAGCCATCACAGAAATAGTAATATGAGGTCACTCTTTCATCATGAGATCCTGCTTCAAACTATATAAACAGCAGAGCTGATACTGGTGAGAAGTTGGCATGTTCCAAAGCTACTCCCACTTTCTCCTCCTTGTCTTAGAATTGGACTACTGTTCCAAAGTTGAAAAGGATGACTGTCAATATTCCAGTGTCTACCTGGAAGACTAACAATCCTCCAGCCAACATTTGGTAATTCTTATCCTAGTCTGGTTACCTCCTAATCAGCTCAAAAGATATAGCTAACATTCCTAGCAGTCACCTTTCTGCTACTATCTCTGATGATGTGCTTGATAGCTTCCTACTTCAGATGCAGCATTATTATCTCTGAAGTGACACTGGCTATTAAGCCTCAGGAACAGGATGAGCTAGAAATCTTTGCCACAAAACACTAAAATTTCACCGTATGAAAACACAGACATATGGAACACATGTCAGTTGTGAAGCAAACTTTCAAGCTTGTGAAACTATTTAAATCTCTGAACTATGCAAAAAACACCAAGATTTTCAAGAACTGCTAAATCTCAGCAGGCCATCTCTCTGGAGCAGCACCATGTAACATCTGCCTACATGATCTACCAGTCATGTTACTACTTTTCTCTCACTTGTAATGCCACCATAGATAAACATATCACATAGAAGTGTTTCCACCAATTTAATACACTCTTTAGTGAAAGAAGTGACTGTACCAAACCCACCTTACAGCAAGCAGAAATATCAAGTTATTTTGCAACACCTTCTTAAAAAAAAGATAGCTGATTCATCTAAAACTAAGAGCATTATGCTGCTGTATCTTTTATTTCTTTGTGACTAGGTATGTAGCAGTTTCATGCTACTAGTGTTAATGACACAGAGGCAGTTCTTCATACTCCTTTATGAGGGAACTAGGCAAGTATTTTAAGTCTCTATCCCTAATCCTTGAATAGCAATCACTAACTGTATTCGGTAGAGGACTGTGAATTCAGTTCAAGAATGGCAGTTAAGTTGGAAGATACCAGTCCCCAAGAACATAATTACTAACTTCAGTAGGAGCAAGTTAAGTAGGAGCAAGACTCAAGTTAACAAAAATCAGCTTTTCAGTTATAAGAATCTAGTATCTTATAACTGGACTTCTTTATCTGAAAGATGGTCACTACTTTGCTTGCTACTCCTCTGTAAGGTACAGGAGCCTTTATGAAGCCTAAAGTCACTTCTTAGGTGAGATGGATCCTAAGTCTTGAAGATGCTTCCAAGAACAGTGATAATACGATGAGGTTTTCTTGTCACATCAAGAAACATTCATTACTGTCTTCACTACTCAAGCTGGTAGTCTGCTGAGGTAAAAGGAAAACCATCATTGCCAAGAGCTGCAGCTGAGATGAAACAGATGGGTTTGTCTTAGGGCCATTTTTCTTCTGCATAGAAAAAGCCACTAACTGGCACTGAGCTGTTTCCAGAGGGCACACAGGTCAGAGGCATTAAAAGTATTAGAACAAACGTCCCATCTGTTTTGAGCTCCCTAGAACTTGTGATTAACATGCAGAGTCAGCATGCTGACTGAGCACACTGCAAGCAGAAGAGGAAATGGAACTGTACCAGCATGCTGTCATATGCCAATACAAGTATGGTAACTGGAACAAGACCAATAGTCAAACATCCCTTCATTTCAGCTCTCCAGTCTCAGTGCTTGTATAATTAAGTATGAAGACTAGACAGACTATCTGTTTGTCAGCCTTCATATCAGTAATTAATACCAGCAGTGTATTAAGTATTTTTGTTCACAGAAACATACAATTTTGTAACTAACTTCCCACAGAAAAAGCATGAATACTGGTACTGGCATCATCATGTTTTCATCAGCCATGAACAATGAGACCCCTCTACTGGCTTCACAGTCCATCCAATTCTATCACAGTATTGCATCTTGAAGCTCCTGAAGTTATTATTGCACATTTAGAACTATCCCAGTTAGTAATGATCAATATTCCTTGTTGCTTGTTTCTGAACTTAAGACAAAGCTTTACTTCTAAGGACAGTGTTGCAATGAACATGTCCAAACACCTACAGTTTCGTAGGACATCCTAACAATAGTGTGATAATGAACTTACATGCAGCAACTCAGATAGTTTAGAGTCTGGAAGAGTTTGAAGAGGATAAGTCATATCAACTACCTCACATCCACGGACAGATAAAACACCCAAGCTTGCCAGAAACAGAAAGCTAGCCTCAGTGCCTTTCATATTTACTAAAGTTACAAAAAAAAAGTGCTGGATAGTTTGAAGATAAATACAACAATCTTTTTGCCACTTCAGTCCTAGAAGTCAATTTATGGCCTCAGAGGCTTATCACAATGATGATCAACTACTCTAGAAGCTACTACTTGCACTAATACCACTCCGTACCACTTAACCTAAAAGGAAGTTTGTGTAGCCTTGTTCCCCCACCCCCCTGAAGTCTTACTCTCAATGCAAAAGAGGACACTTTCAGAAGAATCAGAAGCAGGGCTTTGCAAAAGATTGAAACCGGTTTTTATGCTCTTTTAAAATAATATGAATTATCTCCAGCATATCTTTTAAACAATAAGTACTCTACTTCTTCATTAGTACTTTCAGTGAATGAGTAGCTATAGTTAAAGCAACAGAAGCACATAACCAAGTTTAATATATTCTGTCATAAGGTTAAACAACATCACCACCCAAGGCCTAGTTTCCCCTCCTTTTCCTTTGGGGAATAATCATGCTTGCCCTTATCCACAAGAAGGTAAGAAAGAAGACTCTTCTACAAAGTTTTTCTTTAGATAGTTACGCAAGAGCCTAGGGAAGAAAACAGTGTTTCTAGACATAACTCACTCTCGTGCCTATGTGCAAAATAAAGGCAAGCAGTTTGGGAAGAGTGCTTCTTTCCTGTGTTTTACTTCTAACCAGCTGTCATATCAAAACCCATTAGAGTTCCTCATTTTCAAGAGAATCAATAGTTAAGTACTAAACCGCACCTGCACCACTAATGGCTTCTGTAGTTTCACAGTAGATATAGTATTCTCTTGCAAACAAACAAACAAACAAAAAAAAGGTTTCTGCTCCAAGCTTCATAATAATGTAGCATAGCTAATACAAGTTGTATAATAATGGGATGGTATCTATTTCTTTCTCAGTGCTGCCTTATGGTGCTGAGAAGCATCAGATGCTGATTGCATAGCAAAACCCAGAACAATGGCTGTTCAAATAATTAACAAAACATATCAGTAGTCACAGACAAATAACATTCTGTCTATAGTGCTAACTACATAAATGGAAGGAATCAATTCTTTCCTACCTAATTTTCAAGTAAATTGATATTCAGTTCCAGAAAGGCTATTAAATGCAGCTTCTGGACAAACCACAAAACACAATTAAGTGTTAATTGCTAGAGGCTCATGAACATCTTTGGAAGACGGAGAAACATAATTCATATGAAACTAGCAGAGCTTGAAAATGTGAAGGCAATGTTTGAGCCTACATTAAACTCGTGTGTATTTGCATAATTGTTAACACATAACTGCTTGTTTTTGAATGAAAGTCTCCATAAGAAGCTACTCAACAAACTGCCAAAAGGTTTCTATATTGACGTACAGTATCTAGAAGACGCACACTTCCACCTGAACTCACTCTCTGCTGCACAGAGAACACAGCAAGTGAACTGATATAACCTGAAGACCTAGTATTGCCAGACTGGAGAGAATTGAAGAATTTGACTGTAAATACATGTAAACGTTGATTTATCACTGAAAAGGAAATTTCGTAAGACATCAAGTTACTAATAACCAGGCAACAGCATTGTATTACTTCAGTAATATTCATACAGTACTTCCTGCTTTCTGAAGCAGTGTTTATGCTTCATCTTTCACAGGAAATAAGATTAGTTTTTCACATGCCAGGAAGCTTGAACATGATAGCTCTTTATGTAATGAATGGCCTACTGGATCAGGCCAGTATTCCAATTCTAATCACGGCAACACCAAGTGATGCTGTGTGAGACACATAACATTGGCAGCATTCTGCCATTCCCCCCATACTCACCCAATATCCACCATTATGACAACACAATTCCCAATTTTAATAATCAATGAAGCTCACTTCTGTCCATGTATTTACCTAACCATTTACTAAGAGACCACCATTTGAAAACTGTTTGTTGATAAGACACTATGATTCTTAGAAGTGTATTTCAAGAAGTTGGTGACTGCTTGTTAAATATTTAAAGTTAACACCTTCAAACTTCAGTTCAAACCTGCCCAAGCTATTTATTACTTTTGGCCCAGTATTTAGAAAGAAAACTTACCCAACAGATCTGTAAATAAGGAGTTCAAAAAAGGTTATGGTTAAAAAAAGTAAATCCACAAATCCCTGATCACAATGCTTAAGGATTTATATAAGAATTTGCACTGTTTCAAGAAGAAATTGCATTCAACTATTTAATTACAAAACAGTTTAATAAGCTAATATGCACTAGAGACTACAACTGTCTGATATCTATTAAGGTACTGGTCAGATGGTAAGAAATCTGTAACACAAATGGCAACAGAAGTCATTAGATCGTTTGTCATCACACCTGAACCAGTATATTTTGCATTGCTGCAGTCAGTCTGCGCTTTTTAACATGGAGAGAGAGAGTACAGGCTCTGACAGTCAACAAATCAATGTTCTGATAAAAAACAGAAACACCAGAAGTCCCCAAGCACCATGTCTGATGCCTACTTAGCAGCCCAGAGCATAAATACAATCCCAGTGCATACAAAAAAGCAAGATGATATATGGCTATTACCTAGGCTTCCCAGATCCCGAGATCATACTACCATATTTATTATTTTATGGACCATTTTCTAGGGAAAGTTCTCCAATAACACTCTTCCATTTCATGATAAATCAACTTACATGACTCAAGGAAAAAACTCCTGAAAATCAGTTTAAGAACTACTTTTATATATCAAGCCAATCTAGAAGTATTTTACAAACTGACTTTTTGACAAGGAAATACTCTGTGATAGTCACACTGCATGCATGTAGAGAAGGAATGTCTCTTGTTTGTTTTAGTACCTTGTGAGAAAGATCGATGACAGTTCTTCAAAGAAATTAGTTCTCAAATGGCTTCTTTAATGTTCCAGACTGGTTGGAACCCAAAGCCAATGTAAGGCATAATATCTAAGGCTTCTGAAAGTAAGAAGGAAGCGTCCACTGTGTCTATTTCTGCACTATACATGGAATACAGAAGTCAAATTATATTTGATACCAAAACAGGATGGTGGTTTGATAACAAGTATCCTCATGTTCTAGTGCTGGAGCAACTAGACAGAAAACACCCCTTTTACAGGATGTAATCCATATGTTTTGAACTGCATGAGTGGGCTGATGTTAAGAGCAGTGCTACCACTAAATAAGCACTGGAAGCAGCAGGTCTCCATTACTCAGTTTATCTAGTTGAGCTTTATTCCGAGAGATATTATGAACCTGCATCCTCACACATAAGACATGCCAGTAATGTCAGAAATCATGTTGGAAAATGAAGACTTAATTCTAAAGATGTTCTGACAGTGAACCGGGGACAGTTATTCAACTTAGTCTTAAGAATCTGAGTGGCATCCTCCTGCAATGACAAAGGAATGTCACAGGTGAATATCTTCCGTGGACCTACTGACAAGAAGAAGTAAAGTCTTCGAGTGTTGCAACATCAACTCCTTTCCACTCAGACTTCAGTTAAAACATTTCATAATGTGAAGTGTTTATTCAGGGCTGCTTTAGCTAGCATTAGACTAACTGGAAAACACTGTCTTCTAGTTCCCAACGCACACACACAGCCACCCTCCTCTGAACGAGGGTTCTGCAGTGTCAGTTCTGCCACATTCAGTACAAAGGTTACCAAGGAACAAAGGCTAGAGATTTTGTAAAATTAAACATTAGCTTAACTACTCTCATACTTTAAGACGAAGATAAATCCCGCTGAAGACATGAAACACAGGTGGCAGATTTATTCATCTTTCAGCGGCCCTGCCTTTCGGGCCGGCTCCTGGATTAGAGGAGACCAACAACCCTTCTCAGTGGGATACATGTTGGGCTTCTCCAGACAATAAAAATTGCAACCAAGGGAACACGGAGGAAGCTCACTTTGAGGTAGCACACTCAGGACGGCTCTGACCCACCCCGGGACCACCCTCGGGCAGTCCAGCCCCGCTCGGGGCAGGGAGCCGGGGCGAGGGTCCCGACGGCACCGACCCCGCTCCGCCACGGCGCCTCCGAAGGAGAAAGGGAGCCGGGACCCCTCGTCCCCGCAGGACGTACCCTCGCCGAGGCCCTCGGGACCCTGCAGTGCCTCGGGCACCTCGCCGTTCTCCAGGATGCCGTATCCCTCTTCGTTCTCGATGCCCGCCATCTCGGTCTCCTGCTGCGCCAGGAAAGCGGCGGCGGGGTCCTCCTCGACGCCGTCAGGCGCCCCGTTCCCGGCGGGCGGCTGCTGCGGCTGCTGGTCACCGAAGAGCTCCATGTCGGCCATGGGGGCGGGCGGGC
>WEIV01007675.1:26670-39514 GCA_013390005.1 Calyptomena viridis | reverse complement strand
AATAAACATGTGATGCTGTGCTGCTACTTCTTTTGCTGCTTTTACAGCTGTATCTCTAATCATCACAGCAGTGCACGGTATTCAGGCAGAATTTGACTAAGCAGAAAACAGAGATTGTTCCATGCCTAAGGTAAGCACAGAGCTGCACAAAGATCAACTATGTAGAGGGACAGACTCTCTGAGTAGAACAGAGGGAAGTAATATTGATGCAATGCCTGGGTTGGTTCTTAGTCTTCTGCTAGCTCAGTCCATCCAGGAAAGCATCAACGAAGGATAAAAAGGTTACAAGGAGACCCTGGTTGGACACTTTCAGTTTATTGATCCTCAGTTGCCGTAAGGCCCCAGAGGAAATCAATCACCAAGGGAGTCCAGGACNGTTTTCATAAGGAATTAGTTTGGTTAGTCCAGCCTGCTTGTTCAAGCTGAGTCTGAAAACATAGGATTCCCAGTACTGTTTGCAGTTTGGTTGTGAGGACCCCCACAGTAAAAAAACAAACAAACAAACAAACAAACAAACAAAACAAACAAAAACAAGACAAACAGACAAACAAACAAACAAAAAAACCCACCACAAACCAAGAGTTTTCTTGTGCTTAGATTTTTTTTTCCCTGTCCATTGCCCTCTGTCTTGTCACTGGGCATGACTGAAAAGAGCCTGTCTTTCCCTTCTTCATTTTCTTCCATCAGGTTTTTATAAGATCTCTATGAGCCATTGCTTCTTCAGTCTAAACAATCCCAGCTCTCTGTCTCTCCTTAATATGAAAGTTACTTCAGACCTTTAATAATCTCTGTTGTCTTGCCCTGCAATCACTCTAGTATATCTTTCTTGTACTGTGGGCCCAAAACTGGATTCAGCACTCCAGATGTGTTGAATACAGAGGAAGGATCGCTTTCCTTTACACGCTGGCAGTGGTCTTCCTAGTGCAGCCCAGAATGCCATTAGCCTTTTTCACCATGAGGGCATATTGCTGGTGGATGGTAAGCTTCTTGCTCCTAAGGACCACAAGGCCCTTCTTTGCCAAGCTACTCTTCAGCTGTTCAACTCCCAGAATGTATTAATGCCTGGCGTTACTATTATCCCAATGTAAGACTTTGCATTTCCCATTGTTGAGCTTACAGAGATTCCTCTCTGCCCAGTTCTCCAGCCTATCAAGGTCCCTCTGAGTAGCTGCACAATCCCCTGATGTAACAGTCACTCCTCCTGGTTTTGTATAGCCTTGTGAACTTGCTCTGATGCCTTAAGATTTCTTATATTCTTTATATTTCTAGATTTCAGCATAGCTGCACAGTTTCTCACACTTACAATGGTAGAAAACCTCCTTCCTACAGTCTGTGAAATGTTGTTTAACATTATTTTTGGGAAAAACATATTCTAGCAAGGACATCCTCTTTGGGACATGAAAAGTGGAGGGAAATAGCAAGATATGGGTGTAGACAAAGCAAGATAGAAGGCCGAAACCCCCCTGGAGAAGCTCCAAGGGGCAGGCCTGGGGGCAGGACGGAGGACAAACAATTTTGGAATTGAATGTATCCCTTAGGTATGATAATTGACTAGTATTGAAAAAGGGGTATTGGTGCTATGGTGGGCATGCATGTTGATGTACATTGTGGACATGGAAGCTTCCATTAAAAAACAGCTCTTTACTTTATCCTTGTAGGGAAAGTTTTTCTCTTATTTAGGCATCAGCTCCATCATCCAGACCCTTAATGAAGAAACTTAACAGTACTGGCCCGAGTCTAAGTCCCTGAAGCATATCACTAGTGACTTGCTTCCAATTTGATTTTGTGCCACTTACCACAACGTCCAAACCTAGCTGTGAGCTAGTTTTCAACTCACCTCACTGTCAACTTATTTATCCCACACTTTGTCAGCTTGTCTGTTAGAATGTTGTGGAAGACATTCCTAAAACCCTATTACAGCCAAGGTAAACAATGTGTCTCCTCAATCCTTCTGGTAACAAGCAATAATATTGATAAGACTAGGCAGATCCATCAGGTCAATGAGTGTCCGAGGCTGGTGTAATTAGAAAAATTTTGGGTTTTTTGACCATGAGATGATCTACTCAGCATCTGCTCTACTGACACCCGGTGAGATGCACCTTTCTCAGAGGGGAAAAAGAGTTCCAGCACAGGAGTTGGCAGGGCTCATTGACAGAGTTTTAAACTAGCTAGGAATGGGGAAGGGGACAAAACCAGTCCCACCAGTGATGAGCAATGAACTAGTGTGCCAAAACTCGAGGAAAGAAGCACTAATGGGATCCCTCACTTAGCTTCATGAGGTTTGGCTACAATGTACCACACCTAAAATGTTTCTACACCAATGCATGCAGCATGAGGAACAAACAAGAGGAACTCAAAGCTTCAGCCCAGTTCCAGATATGTTGACATCATTGGCATAAGTGAAACGTGGTGAGACGAGTCCTGTGACTGGAGTGCCCTGTTGAATGATTACAGACACTTCAGCAGGGATAGGTAGGGAAGAAGAGGTGGAAGGCTGACACTGTATGTAATAGAAGGGTTAGAATATGTGGAGCTCACAGTTGGCAGTGGCACAGTTGAGAGCCTCTGNGAAGTCAGGCAGGCAAGGCAGAAGGCCAGCTTGGCTAAACAGGAATCATCTCTTGGAAGTAAGGTGAAAAAGGAAGGCGTATGTCCAGGGGAAACAAGGTCAAGTGACATGGGAAGAATACAGAGATGCTGCTTGCCACGGTAGGGAGAAAATTTGTGTGGCCAAAACTCACCTAGAGTTGCAGCTGGCCAGAAATGTGAGGGACAATTAAAAAAAAAAATCAAATATATAAATGAAAATAGGCAGTATAGAAATATCATCAGCCCATTACTGGATGAGGATGGTTACCTCACAAACAGGGACAGAGACAAGGCAGAGCTGTTTAATGCTTTCTTTGCCTCTGCCTTCCACATGGATGATGGACCAAGGGGGTCTCAGTGCCCTGAGCTGGAGCACAATGACTGTGAGAATGATCAAATTCCAGTCATAATAATATTTCAGATTTCACTAAAGCTTTCAATAATGTCTCTCACAGGATCCTTCTAGACAAAACATCCAGCACACAGCGATACAAACACATCATGCAGTGGGTGAGCAATTGGCTCTTGGGTCGACCACAGAGGGTAATAGTGAATGGGGTCACATCAGACTGGGGACTTGTCACTCGTGATATTTTTAAAATGTCTTAACTGAACCCAGAATAAATGATAGCCACTTGAAATAAAGGGATTGTTCAAGTACATACTGAGTAGGAATCACAACTTACTGCAGATTGTTGCAAGGTAAGAAAGTCAAGTGAAGAAGGCTTTGGTACAAGTGAAAAGCCATTCTTTATTTTCTTTTTACCTTTTCAAAATAACTGCAACTTTTAGAAGAACTTTAAAGGATAGTTTGACTATATAGAAAACTGAGTATTCAAAAACTTCTAAGGTATCTGCCAGAATTTTCCTATTTCTGTCCTCTCTGGTGTAGTCAGAAGGTATCTGTGCTGAGAGAATATTCTTAAGGTCATCTTTCTTCTGTATAAACAGTGCCTCCATACAAGATGGACCTGCCTGTGGTCTCCAATTGAGCACATCAGAGCAACAAATCTAAAGTGCAGCAATTTGGTAGCACCACAACTATGGTCATTAATTTGTTAGCTTCTTTTTTTCTGCAAGTTGACATTTCTTTTTTTTTTGTGTTTTTTTTGAGCTGTACACACTCAGGACATTTTCCTGTGCAAAAGACAACAACAGCTTTATGACTAAATACAGAAGGTGTATTCTGAATACACAGGAAGCACCTATTCAGCTGCTTTGTCACAATGTAAATTGAGGAGGGGTTTCCCTCAGTGATCAAAAAAGTAACATTCATGGGAATGCTTATTTTCCCATTCAAAGTCAGGAGTTCTCTTTCTTCCTATCACCATACCTGCAAGTGTTAGAGACCTATTCACTTGCATCAGCATATCTAGACTGTGATCTGTTGCAGAAAAGAATTTGGTCCAGACTGATGTCCTTCTTACAATGGGAATGAAAGCAAATTGTTGAGAACTTGTGGCTAACATCTACAAAGCAGCTGGGATTGGCTTTGGCTATGACCTCGGCTCACAGATTGTAGTGATGAGGTGGGTCAAGCTGCGATGTCAGCCAGGCAGGCCAGGAGGCTGAGCTGTAGACTGGCATTCCTACAGCCACTGAGGCAGGACTGACAGACCCCCTGCTAAGCTGACATGGGACTGCTGGGGACATGGACCCTGTCACCAAATATTCTGTTTATTCTCACTGTTTGGTGTGTCACAGGTTTTCTGCACCACAAACTTTTCAACTGGTACTCTGACAACAGATGTATTGTTTTCTGTCCTATGGCTCTCCCTTGTGCCTTTTACAAGTGTGTAGAGATTTTTTAAAGTGATAATTTACTTACACACCTCTCAGAAAGAGAGAATTATTCCTCCCCCTCCTCTCTGCCCTCAATTTACAGAGTGTCTTCTTCTCCCTCCTCTTCCCCTATGTCTTGGGGTAACTTTATGATGTGTCCCATATTGCCATATCACCAACTCTACACTAGGAAAAATGAATCTTGGGCCTTTCTGTGTCTTTAAACTGGGCCCGAGAACTGAGACGGTAGTTAGAGGAGGAAATTTCCAGCAAGACCCCTGGAATACCCAGGTCCCAGCTGCAGAGCCTTTGGGCTTGTTAACACTCCTTCCCACAGCTGCAGGATATAAAGCTTGAAAAGGGCCCCTCTGGAGGGGTGCTGGAGAGAGGATGAATAGTGGAGCTTCTGTCTTTTCCTGAGACTTTGGTTTCTCTTTGCTTCTGGACTTGTTCGGGACATTAGAACATTGAAACCTCACTGGGAGACCCTTTCACCGGCCTGGCCTGGGGGGGGGCCCATTTTCTCCTCCGTGGCAAAGGAAGAAGGAGATCATATCAACAAAAGGACTCTGAATCTTCCAGGTTCTCTCTTCCCACCGTGGGGGAGGGGGAGCTGCGGCCTCTTTTTTATCAGAGAATATTTATCTCTCTGAATATATTTTTCCCAAACCAGGACATCCTACAGGAGTAGAACTGAAGTACAAGCAGATTAGACTGGATGGTGTCTATGAATTCCCACTGCCAACTCAGAGATGCTGAAGACTAGGTATTTTATATAAATATTGTGTTAGTTCAGCACACTTCTCCTAGTGATTTGTAGCTGCAAGAATTCAACAAATCTGTAAACTAAATAATAATGCCTTGAATAAGCCAGCTGTTAGAATTTAATTTGGCAATTATGTGTGAAAATCTTGTTTTAGTGATTAGTCCAGTATCATCCAGCAACCTAGTGGCAAAAATAGTGAACCAGAACTGAATCAATTTAGGGACCAGCTTTTCTCTTCCCTGAAGCTTTGGTTACTGTCTCCCTTCTGTCTTCTAAAACACAGAATACACAGGCTAGGGCAGTCACCTCCACTACATTTGGTACAGTCTGGGGCAAAATCACTTTTGAGGGGGTTATTTTAGTGATTGTTCACTAAGTATGGTAAAAGAGGCAAAAATTATGACTGGAAAACAATCTTAAAACTAGTAACCCTTACCATCTGAGGGTTTTATAGCCCTAGGCATGTGGTTTGTGTCATAGACCTAATGATGTACCTGTCAAATCAAAAGGCAATACATCCCAGTGATACAAAGAGGGTTGGAACATAGAGATCTCCATTCCTTCAGCACAGGAAATAACTGGAGGAGCAGAGACAGTTGTACTGAAGAAGCGAGAAATTATGCTGGTGGTAGGCCTCTGACTAAATTCTAAATCTTTACCAATGTTGAATATGTTTTAATGGATTATAGCCCTTTAGACATGATTTTTTTTAGGAAAAAAGATAATGTTTAACATCATCTGTTCTGTATCCTTAACTGTCTTTCTCCTTCCTTTTTCTTGTGCAGACTCCTTATTTCTAGTCCCATTTGTCTCATAGCACTAGGGAAAGGCCCTTAAGAGTTTTGTGGCTCAGTCCCCTCAGCTGCTATTTCCAGGAGCATTTCTCCTGAAACCGGTCTCCTTCAAGTTTGCTTGTCCCCCAACTTCCAGTCCAGCTTCTTAGGCTCCTCAGCTTTTGGGCTTCACCCCATTCTCACCAGTTCACTAACCCAGTACCAGCCAGTGCCACTTTTTATTCTGTTACTGTTCCGTAGTTTTTCCTTCTGTCTTTTCCCTTCTGAATTCTTTTCCACCTCTGTAACTCTTAGTAACTCTTGAAATGGTCAAGAAATTTCACTAAATAATTGTTGTCTGTCCCTTCCAACTGAAAGTATTCTATTGTATTCTGTATATGCTTCTTACTAACATGTATAAATAAGTTTTTAGCAACAGTTGTCTTATTCACATCATCCCAGTCACCCCTTCCAAATATTCTATCCAATCTCAGTATCCCACTTCTTCCTGTGGAAGCCATTTAAACAGTTACTTAAACTCTACAAGCTCTAGTGACAGGACAAGTTGATCCATTAGTGCAACTTCATACCTAGACTCATTCACAACACACAGGCTGGCTTTCAAAGTTGCAAGAGAAAGTTGCACAGAGCAAAAGAGAAACACACTGGTGTCACAATCTGCTAATATAAGCAGGGGTCATGATGGTTCGTTTGATCTCAGAGTGCAAAAGACACAAGGGGTTTCAGTTTTAACGAAAACAGGTACACTTTTATTAAGTAGTACCACAACACAATAATGTGATAGAAGAGAGAGAGAGATAAAGAAAATAAAAGATAGAAAGAAAAAGGAAAGGGGGGAAAATAGCTACCAACAGACGAGACAAAGTCCTTGTGGTCCTCTGCCAATAGACTGTCTCCTTCCGTGGGGAGATCTCAAAATTTCAGTTATGTAAAAAATGAGTGAATAAATTCTTTATTTTGGCTTTCGCATATAGGTTATAGAAATACTTCTGTTAGCTTATATAGATAAATGCCTCTTGTTAAGGTTTATGTTGTTTAAAACTGACTTCTTTTCATAGAAATACTCCTGTAAGCTTTCTGGTGAAGTTTTAAATATACCTCCTGATGTTTTTTTATTTTTATATATACCTCATGTTATATACCTCTTGTTATTAAGATACTTGAATATTTTTACATATATCTTATGTTATTAAAGTGCTTGAATATTTTTATATATACCTCATGTTATTAAGGTGCTGGAGTGTTNAGTTAACTTTGTAAGTCTCTTTATAGTCTTTTCAAAAGCTGGGGGCAGCCTGCCAAGAGGTGATGAAACCATGTAACCATGGTAGGTTTTGTTGAGTTGTTATGCTTCGGTTCCTGTCAGGGAACAGGTATAGGGCAGATGATTCCTTCTCTCCTCTGGAGCAAGCCAGCGCCGCCGCTCCCTGCACATTGGTTTCCATAGGAATGCTTTGTTGTACTGTTACCAGTTTTGGTCCAGCAGGCAACACCCACAGACAGCACTTGGCAAACATCCACCTCAGCCAGGCCAGACCAGAACCCCTGTGTTTGAGTTTTCGAGGTTTTTAGGGTCTCAGTCTCTGTCCCATCCTTGACGATGGTTGTGAAGCAAAATGAGAGGTCTTCACACCATCCTTCACAACTGGTCACCTTGGCTTGTCAGAACTTGGCCAGAAATTAAAATATGAAGATGATGCACTGACATAGAGAAAATTTGCAGAAAACAAATTCTTGCTGTCACCACAAGGAGGTATACTGCCTGTCACTGTTGGCTGGGTGGCCAAATAGAATTATATAAAAATAATACAGAATAAAAATTATTCCATCATTGCTAGTAAAATACATAACACATTGCAAGGCCACAAGAACTGGTGGGCTGCTAGGTTTGTTACTAGCTTGAGTGAATTTACAGTGCAAACTGAATCTTGGTACCAGGCATCTTCTGTTATGATGTGGAGTTTAAGTGTGAGATAATACCAGAGAAACTGAAGATACATGCATAGGCTGAATACAGAGGCCACAAAACTATAAATATCTCACTGGTGGTTAGCTTCCATTCCTTGAAGAATTATTACCTTAAATGCTGAGAACATTGCTTTAGACATACAAAAGAGGACAAGGAAGCAGTCAAACAGCAGAATAAGTCAAACAAATTGTATGGCCACAGGAAGTTAACTCCCATCATCACTGCAGAGTATATAATCCAAGGAAAGGAGACCAAAGACTTAAAATCCACTGAGAACCTCAAACAGTTTTAAAATTTACTAGATCTTGAAAGGAATTGCTACTGACAAATGGTTGTCATCACTGGATCATCATGGAATTTTCTTCCTAAAAACTATGTCAAAGCTTCAAGGATCATGACTCTTCAAAGGTCTTTTATCATGCCAGTCAAGTTTCAGGTATGTATAAAAGTCTGTCTGAGTGCATAAACTACAGGCACCTATTGTCTCAAGCTTTGAAATTACTGAATAAAGCCTTACTGCACATAAATTCAGTTTGGCTGGTGTGATAACTACCAGTGTGACAACTATCACACTGATCAGCCATGAAATGGTCAAGCAATTTCACTAGATAATTGTTGTCTCTCCCTTCCAACTAAAAGTATTCTATTGTATTCTATATATGCTCCTTACTAACATGTATAAATAAGAAATCCATAAAATCCTCAATGTGAGCTGGCTCTCCCATTGAAATAAAAGGCAAACCTCTAACAGAACCAGGGTTTTAGACATCCCACAGGAACACAGTTTCACGGAATACAGTGTTGGAATTGGTGTGGCCACTTCCTTCTTTAGGAAGTGTTAGGTAGTGTAAACGTGCCTGGGTTGGAATAGTTCTCCAACTGTTGCACAGTTTCTGTACTATTATTATCTGTTTCTTACTTTTGTGCTTTACATCAGAAGTATATATATATATATAGCGACATATCTTACCTCCAGTATTACTGCTTTAATACAGGATAAAGAAAAGCACAGGGGGTCAATTGTCTGATATTTTTACACTATGAAAGTCAAAATGGTATTCTGCCATTGTAAAATTTTTCCAGAAGTTAATTATTTGTGTTCTGGAGGCATTTTTTTCGTGCTTCTTTATCTGATGATTGAACAAGGAACTTGCCTCAGGAAAGAAGGGTGTGTCTGTTCAGTGGAACTGGAGGTAAGCACTCGTGCTGCGAGAACACAGAGCATCTAAAGAACTTCAAGGAACAGGCTGGGCCTCAAGCCATGCAGTTTAGTTGGAGAAATGTCTCATAGAGTAGTATATTAGAGTGTAAACTAAAATTTAGTGAGATGTAGCACACTAGAGACTTGCTTCAAATATTACAATTAAGAAACACACAATGAATTGCTCTTTCAATCAGCTAGCTTTTGGGGGAAACTTCATTATAATTATTGTCAGCATTTATATGCACGCTGTATTAAAGTTACAGTCACAAATTGTTTTACACGGCAAATAATGAGTGTGAGGTGTTTAAATGAAGTCTTTACAGTCTTAAAATTCAACAGATTATGGTTGGGCTTTCAATCCTATGTAATTCCAGAAATTCTACTGTTATTGTCTGTTACAGGGTATATTAATAATACCTTCAACATACTTCTAATTCTTTTATTCATACTTTTTATTCTCTCTCTAGAAAATTTTCATTTAAAAAGTATGTATTAGCTGTTACAAAAAAAATGCAACCATTTTTGAAAGGATTGTATTTAATTCAGATGTCTTTCTGTAACTGTCTAAGCTATGCCTGCATTTGTATCCATCTGTGACTGTAGTCAATATAATTTTTTTTTTACCCATAATATTGAGACTTCCAGCAGCAGAACCGTTGAAACAGCTGCAGTCATATGTTTTATATCACCAGTACCTGGAGACCTTCCTGATATTCTCTGTCTCATTTCTAAGTTTAACCTCTGTTTGATCACCAGAAATCCTCTGGCACAGTCTGCTTTCCATTCTAGGAGTTCAGTATTTTCTGTCTCTGTGTGTTCTGTGGTCATATCAGAGATTGCTGGCCTCAGGGTCAACAGAAAGGACTGGGACTTTCCTGTCTTTTGATTGCTTAAGTGAGCTGGCATAACTATTAATTTGAGCTCCTTACCAAACACAGTTGGCAGCCTCTCGAGAAAATAATCTTCTGCATCTTTTCACCATATCCAGAACATTAGTTCTTAACTTCTGGGGTTTTTTTTGATCAAGTCTATTACACCAACACCTAGCTTTGCAGCTCTCCAGCAGTCTGTCAGGTAGCCACTACCCACTTTCTGTGTCCTTAATTTAACACTTGGATACTGCCTTTCAGTTATCAAACAGGATAATCTCTCAATGATCTCAATAGGAACCATTAATAACCTTACAAATGCTCACTGGAAAGAGAGCTCCAAGGTAAATGACTTTATATGGCTTGTTCCATGAGATGTGGCTGCTGTTTGATTATCTCCTGTGAGTGCCAGTAATGTGAATCCTGAGTGTTTATAAATTATGTTAAAAATCCAAGATACTTTTCCACTTTTATTTGGGATTTTTTTTTCTTACAGGCCTCTTGCTCTTTTACTTCTTCAAAGTGTGCATGACATATCGACAGAAGGTAAGCCATATATACCCAAGAGGAATGACAGGAGTGTTAAATAACTAACAATGTGAACACCTCTGAATGCAGAGTACTTTTTTCTTCAGACCTGTGAACTCATAATTTTTCTCCAAACAAAGATATACATATGTATTAAAGAAAAAAAAAAACAACAAACAAAATCTGTGATTAATGTAAGTAAGCAAGCAATTCAGTATCTTCCAGTCTTACCAGGTTCAACCAAGAAAAAATTGGAGGAAGGAAGAACTGGGACAATTAATCACAGTTTTTGAGATTACACTGATCTATGGGTGGACTCTGTCCATGCAGCATAGCCTGGCTTGGTTTAATTCCTGGTTGATAACATGATGTTAAATAGATAGTTCTTGTTTTATTTTTATTTGAGTTAAAATGCAATTATTTGAAGGTTATGGTCAATAAACCACTACCTGCAAACACACTGCTCACTAAGCTATTCTGTTAGTCTAAATAACCTGCAGAATGTGCTCTTTACATAGAAACTTGCTCCTCAGGCTTAACAACCAACTTTTTATTTCATGCCTACAAATTTTCATTACAATGTTCTATATCCTTAAAGTCCTGGAAGAAGTTAAATGTGATCTTGGGCAAAATATCACAACAAATGCACAGGTTGTTCTTTCATGAAGAAAGCAAAAGTCTGAGTGGAAAGAAGGGATATGTGGGTAGCACTACTTAACATTACTGCTACAAATCTTTTCTGTTACACAACAGTGTTTAATTGAAACCACAACAATATATCTTATTTTGAGTCAATTGGCTTCAAGACTTAAAAATTAAAAATGTTACCCTCATACTCCATCTGATTACTGTTAGAACTGTCCTTTTATGTTTGACAGTTTTTAATTATTTTTGTCTTATGAACCTTATTTTGTTTATCTATATATTTTAAAGCACAATTATCAGCTAGAACATTCTGATCCATTCAAATAATCTGATTTGAAAATTTCAAATATTTTTGCTGTGCATTTCCTTGAAAATGCGTAAAGCCTTGAAATTTTTCCCTGAACAGAAATTTGAGTTTCCACAAGGTACATTTCTATGCAAGGAAGGGAAACAATAAACAGATTGGATTAAGATCCTCTAATTCATTTGGGGGTAAATATATTAAGCAGCCTCTCCTAGGAGCTATTCCATTTGATTATATCCTCCACAGTAACTATGCAAATCTACCATGTTAACATAATCAACATACTTCCCATCAGGAAAATTACCCACTTTTGGACATATCCTGAACCTCACCTTGTTATCAAAAGCATGAAACTGAAAGTGTTTACTGAAAGGACGTTGTAGCCAGGTGGAGGTCAGCCTCTTCTCCCAGACAACTAGTGACAAACTGAGAGAACACAGCCTCAAGCTGTGCCAGGGGAGGCTCAGGTTGGACATTAGGAATGATTTCTTTACAGAAAGGGTGTTAAAACATTGGAATTGTCTGCCTGGGAAGGCAGTGAAGTCATCCCTGGAGATGTTTAAGGAAAGACTGGATGTGGCATTTAGTGCCATGGTCTAGTTGGCATGGTGATGTTTGGTCATAGGTAATAATAATCTCCGAGGTCTTTTTCAACCCAATTGTTGGAAAAGACGATTAAAACAGTAAGTATCAGGAATTTTTTGCAACCGTATGACCAGGTGTAATATCTAGCTTGTTCTGTGAGTCTGTTTGAAGCTATTAAGTGAATGACACATCAGTAACTTAGCACGCAGTTTTATGACCGTGCTGAGTTGTGTGGGGCTCTGTCAAGACGCAGCAGGTGCAGTAAGTGGGCCATAAAGTATGTGTATTTTGGTGTCACATTGAAAGTTTGGCCTGGATCAAGTCCCTACAACTACCTTAAAGTTGTAGTGAGGTTGTAGTGAGGTGGGCAGCAGTTTTTTCTTCCACACCTGCGAGAGGACCAGAGAAAATGACCGTAAAATGAGGCAGGGGAGATTCAGATTTGATATTAGAATTTTCCTTGTCCACGTGGTCAGGCATTGGAATAGGCTGCTCAGGGAGGTGGTGGAGTCCCCACCCCTGGAGGTGTGTAAGTAAGGGTCATTTGGACGTGGCGCTGTGATATGGTTTAGTGGTGTAGGCGCTACGGTGGTAGTGCTGGCTACGCGGTTAGACTGAATGACCTTACAGCTCTCTTCCAATGTCGATTATTCCGTGATTCTGTAATTATATGATTCTTAAATCTTTCATGTAAATCTAATCTATATCGACGGCCCTTAACAGTGCATTCGGTGGGGCACCCAGTTGTTTTGTGTTACCTCGGAACCGCGTTCTGCCCCCGCAGCAAAGGCTCCTCCGGCAGCGCCTCC
>WEIV01007675.1:10808-26319 GCA_013390005.1 Calyptomena viridis | reverse complement strand
GGTGCGGCGGGGCCGAGGTCGCGGCGCAGTCGCGGGCGGGTGGAGCCGCCGTCGTTGTCTCGCAATGTCGCGGGAGATCGAGCTGTGCCCCGGGCGGCGCGTCGGCGGCGATCAGCCGTGCTTCATCATCGCAGAGATCGGGCAGAACCACCAGGGCGATCTGGACATCGCCAAACGCATGATCCGCATGGCCAAGGTGTGCGCGGGGCGCCCGCGGGGGAAGGCGGGTGAAAGAGAGCCGCGGGGTCGCGCCCTCGGGGAGCGGCGGCGGTGCCTTGCGGTGATGCCACTCGCGAGGAGCGGAGCGACTTACGGGCGGGTTTATTCCTATAGCAGAGTCTCTGCAAGGAGATCCTTGCATTTCGCTTTGGTGAAGGGTCTGGAACACAAGCCCTGTGAGAAGCAGCTGAGGGAGCTGGGGTTGTTTAGCCTGGAGAAGAGGAGGCTCAGGGGAGACCTTGTCACTCTCTACAACTGCCTGAAAGGAGGTGGCAGCCAGGTGGGGGTTGGCCTCTTCTCACAGGCAGTTAGCGACAGATAAGGGGACATAGCCTCAAGCTGTGCCAGGAAAGGTTTAGATTGAACATGGGAAGAAATTCTTCGCGGAAAGGGTGATTAGACACTGGAATAGGCTACTCCGGGAGGTGGTGGAATCACCCTCCTGGAGATGTTTGAGGAAAGCCTGGACTGTTTAAGGAAAGGCTGAACGTGGCACTTATTGCCATGGTGTGGTTGGCACGGTGGTAATTGCCGTAGGTTCTACTCAGAGGTCATTTCCAACCTCATTGATTGTGTGGTTCTGTGTGACAGCTGCATCCCCGCAGCTGGAGCTGGAGCTCATGGGGGATTTGGGAAGAATCGGGCAGCTGCTGAACCGTTTCTGATGAACCTCCAATTTGACTTGGTTGCCTTAGGGTAATAGCTTTTTTTTTTTTTGTGGTAATTCTTGTGTCATCCAGGAAGACAGCCAAGTTGCTTTGAAATTCCATGTTATATCCGTTAGATAGATAATGGCATATCATCACTGAAGAAGAGCTCGGGGCACAGTGTGTTCAGACCTATGACTATGGTATAAGTGCAAGAATAGTGTAATGAGGATGTGTCTTTACTGTTTGTGTTACTTCAAACAAATTATTATCCCTGGAGGTATTCACACGACATCTGGATCTGGCACTGAGTGGTTGGTTTAAGAGTTATAGTAGTAGTGCTGGGTGGACAGTTGGCCTGGATGATCCTGAAGATTTCTTTCAACCTTGATGATTCTATAAATTTAACATTCATACTCCTTGACCCACAGAATCCTATGTCATGTTTTAAAGTAAAATTATCATGTTACAGCTGAGCTGGGAAAAACACCACAGAAGTCAATTCCTCAGATAAGCAGCATTTGTAGCAAGAGGCTATGCAGTTTTGTAGGTTTAGTATGATTTCTCTCCAGACTGCTGCTTCTTTAAGTGTTGAAGTAAAAGGGCTTATGTGTGTGCAGCTCCTCAGTCACTCTGTTCATTACCATTTCTGTGATTTATATGATGACAATGTGAAAACTCCAAAGCAAATGAGCACATTAGTTGCTCAGTCCTTATGTTCAGACTTAGGATGAATGCAGTTTCTCTTGCACTGCCACTCAGTGTGTACCAGCTTCTTTTGCAGGACTGTGGAGCAGACTGTGCTAAGTTCCAGAAGAGTGAACTGGAGTACAAATTCAACAAGAAAGCCTTAGAAAGGCCCTACACCTCTAAACACTCCTGGGGAAAGACCTATGGGGAGCATAAGCGCCACTTGGAGTTTAGCCATGACCAGTACAGAGAATTAAAGAAGTATGCAGAGGAGGTTGGCATTTTCTTCACAGCTTCTGGCATGGATGAGGTATGTAAGCCATACTGGAATGACATGGGGAGTCTGGCTTTTGGGTCTGTTGGGTATTACTTAGATGTGATAGTTCTTACGTAAAAAGAATATGTGGATGATAACTTTCTAAATGAGACAACTAGAGTAATTTGACAGATCACCTGTGTCTCTACCATGGTTGAGTAGATGGCTGAACATTTTGGAAGACTCTTGCTGTGTGCACTGAGATATTCACGCACAGTAAATAATGTTAGAGACAAGGCCTCAGTTTGAACTTCGTCAACAATCAAGGCTTTGAGAGTTTAGATCAAGTCAGCTATATAACTGCTATCCAGTGTTGTCTGGTATGTTGGCTGCAAGCATTTCAAACTTCCTTCTGTATTTAAACTAGATTCCTTTCTTAATCCAAATTAGTTCTCTCCTTTTTCCCCTCCTTGGTGTTTACTAGATCTCTGTTTATGCCCCTTTTTCTTTTACTAATCTCATGGAGAAGGTCCCCACTTTGCCCTGTTACTCCTGAAGCATTTACTGATTTTTGCCAGTGGGCTCTTGAACCAGCTTGTCAACTCCATGAAGCTTATCTGCTGCTGTTCTGCCTTAAGACATGAATATCTCTAACTGTTGCATGTTGCCCACCTCAAACTGGTGTTAGTTACAGTGTTAAGAAATGCAAGGTACAGTTGAAATGTGTAAACTGGAAAGATCAGGTAACAGTTGAACTTCAGTGTAGATCAGGGATTGCAAATTGTTTTACTTTTCTTTGTAGCCTAGAAAATACAGAGAACCAAGCCAGAAGAGATTATAGCAGAAGTAGGCTAGCCACTCTTGCATACGGCCAGCAAAACAATGTCCCTGGCTTCCTGCAAATAGCCTTATCCAGGATGGGACAAGAATGTGATTTAGTTAAAGTTTTAAGGTGATCTGTTCAGTGCCCCACTCTTACCATCAGAGATAGTTCCTGATATATTAGTGTTTTTTCATCCCTCACAATTTTTTGTCCTGCTTCATCTGATGTAAAAGTTCATACTTTTATCTCCTCTCTGATAACACAATAGAATACAATAATTATTGCACTTCTTCTGTTTTGTAATCTCTAGATTTGGGAATTTCAATCCTTTCAACTTTTTTATGCTGTCTTTTCCAGTCCTCTGGCTATTCTTACTGCTTCTGTCAACTTATTGTCCTATTTACCAAAGTCCTTGAATCCCTGTACCCCTGCTGAGGTGGTACAAGCACCAAATACCATAAAAAATTACTTCAGGTGTGCGATAAACAAAAAGATGTTTTGTGTGCATGGCAATAGCTCAGTGCCATAGATTCAGAAATAGACCTTCTCTTTCAGAAAAGAGAGTGTTGTGATGTTTCTTTTATCACTCTCTTCATGTCTAGAAGGCCTGCTGAAAACCATTTATTCCTTTAACAAAGGAGTAATTGAATGCAGGATTCTTGGACTTCCGTATCTGGGATCTTAAAGACCCATGTGCCTTTGTGGAGAAAAAAATCTACATTCCTTGGTGTTAAAACCTCTAGTTTCTAAAGGCTATAGTGCAATACAGAACATGTTTCATATACAGCAGCTAAGATCACTTTCTGCCTCTAGGATCTCTCTTTTTCTTTTCCATTCTCCTTTGTGTGTTGCCACATCAGCTAATTAACTGAACTGATTCATGTTTGTGTCTTCTTTTTTGAACAGTAATTACATTACACAGCTCATAAGACTTCTGGTGGCATTTCTGCAAGACATGGGTTTGGAACTTAAGGAAAACATTGCATGAATTGATGTAATAAATCCTAGAGAATATGTTAAGTTCTGAAAATTTAATGTAATCTGTGAAACTCCAGCTATGTCAAAGAGGTTAAATTTTGTGTTTAACTACATGAGGAAATAAATTAAGTGATGTGTGGAGTAAATACAAAGGCTGTGAATAACTTATCTATTCTATTCCAGTATGTACCGAAGACAAAACAGGATCTTACTGAACCACTCCCTTCAATGTCATTCCTGTTATTTGAAATTACTTCCTGGTCCTTCAATCTCTTACAGAAAAGCTGCCAATTTTAAAGATATATTTATGTAATGAAGAGTGCCCTTAGATATGAGGTCTATCTGTCATATTTCGTGTCTTGTCCTGAGATTAGATTTGTGGCTTTTTAGTACAGTGCATTCATTGTCTTTATGCATAATGCATCTTAGTGAATAAACAATATTAAAGAGATGTTATACATACAAGGTACAAGAAATTGAATCTCCATTAATGATGATAGAAAAATTAGACCGAAGATGATGTGATTCTCCTCTGGACATTAGCACTCTTTCTCTGGCACTAAGGAAATTTACTGGAACAAGGAAAGGGCTGAAGAAATTAAAAGTATTTGAGGGAAGTTGATGGGGGACTTGAAAGAGAACTATTTAATTGTTTTCCCTGGAGGTGAATGGAGGATTTAAATATCTCTTGCCTTGATAGATTTGGAATTGGATTTTTTTTTTCTTTGAAACTACAGATTTTTTTAAAGGTAACTTACTGATGCAATACTGATTTTCAGGGAGCCTCCAGTAACTCCTGAATTGTCTTCAGTAGAGCACACATATTTTCAGACAAAAGCAGAATATAATTGGCATTTGAATAAACTGTTTTATAGTCTTTTCTTTGGCATATTTTATTTTCTAGTGTCTCTCCTAGAAGCAAATCCATTTTGGGTGCTTCTTTTTTTTCAGGTGTTTACTTGATATGCTCATACATTTTTTCAATGATGTGGCCAATTTAGTCAGGAAAACTGTAGTTTTAAACTCTCTGTGGTTTAATATTTCTGACCTGCAGGAAATGTGTGGCTGAAAGACTGCCTGTGTGCCTGTAGTACATTTCTTCATCAGGGAAGCTCTGATCTGCAGGTAGTTGCTTTCTCTGGTAGTGGTAAAAAAAAAAAAAAAAAGGGCAAGAATGCTGTGGCCCATAACTTCATCTTTAAGTTACAGGAGTAGAACTCACCTGTACTAAGCAGCAGTACCTACAGTACCTTGATCAGCTGGGGCTGGGACACCAAAGAGGCTGCCTTGAGACAGGGATTCCAGTCAAAAACCTGTAGAGAAATAGTACAAGTCTGAAGGAAGTCACCATAATTATACTTCACCTGGAGGGAGAACAGAAGCTAATATCCTTACGATAGCAAATGTTACTTCAGGAGCAGTGTATTTTGGAGGTATATCTACAATATCTACCTATATAATTAAACTTTGGTTTTGCTGTTTTGAAGGGTATTTCCCAGCACAGTAGTTCTTTATCCCTTGATCCAGCTGGTGTGTTAAAATGCAGTGATTTCCTTGTAGATGGCTGTGGAATTTCTACATGAATTGGATGTTCCATTTTTCAAAGTAGGATCAGGAGATACAAATAATTTTCCATATTTGGAAAAGACTGCAAAGAAAGGTAAGCATTTTCTTTGAGCCGTCTTGGTAAATATCACTGTGTCATAGTAGATCAGTTGTTAGATCTTTCATTCAGTTGACTTTTGGGAAAAAATCTGAAGTTTCTTTAGAAGAAACTCATCCTCAGGCTGGGGGAAAAAAGGTTCACCTAGCATTCTTTACTAGTTTCACTGAAATAATTTACTTCAAGAACTTGATTTAATCTTGTGTAGCTTTCTTGCAGACCTAGGACAAATTTTGTGCATATTTTCTAATGGCTAGGCCGCCCAATGGTGATCTCCAGCGGGATGCAGTCAATGAATACAATGCATCAGGTTTATCAGATTGTGAAGCCCATCAATCCAAACTTCTGCTTCCTGCAGTGCACCAGTGCATACCCGCTTCAGCCAGAGGATGTCAATCTCCGTGTTATATCGGTCAGTGCCTAACCCAGAGTGTGCCATGACTAGGGTAGCAGAAAAGGGCTGTGCACTTTTGCTGAGAAGTATTTCCAGATCTTTGGCATGCTGGAATTTGTTTGTGAGAAGTTAGGAGATGTACCGTGTTCCTCTAATTCATTCAAGTGTTGAAGTAAAAGTACCCACTGGATCTTTTTTTAGCAAAACTCATCTTTTAGGAATATGATAAAGGATATTACTGGAGTATTCACAGTTCAACAGAGGAAAATAGGACACGTGGTTAACAGGTTAACCCTGTGCTTTATAGGGCAAAGAAAAAATTATGTAGGCTATTACCATTAAGACAACTTAAGTGACAACTTAATTCTAAATAGGAGGCTAGACCAGAAACTTTTGTTAAAAAAGCTTCATGAGACTATCACAGCAATGAAAAAAATGGATTACACCCTGGCATAGTTTCCTTGGAAATATTATTCCACTGGAAATATTACCTGGATGTGCCCAATAATGATGTAAGAAAGTTTTCCCAAGTTGGCCAGTGTTCAAGCACCAGCTTAGATTTATGCTCATGCAGAATATCTTAGCAGAATGCGACATGGCTGCATTTAATTGCTTTCAGACTTGGGTGACTGTCCCCTATCTATGGATTAAAAGGTTTCTTCAGATTTTAAATATAGAGTTGAAATCTGCTTTGAATACAAACTTTTACCAGTCCACTGGGTTCTTGGATGAAAATAGAACACTATTAGTTTTACTTACAGTGATGTATGCTTTTAACACCTTGAATGATGAAGCTGAATTAAAATGAAAAACATTAACTTGTAGAAAAGAACATACTTCCTTTTATTTGTTAGTATTGATAATATTAGTGAAATTTGGAAGGTGACAATTGGTAATGCAGTGTGACTTGGTGAATATAAAAAAATGCATTCTTAACATAACCAGCTGCTTGTTTTGTGGCACAGTACTTGGGTTTTTATTGCAGTTATCACTGTTAAATTTGCTTTGACTTTGCAATTGCTACCTTAGTAATTCAGACCAACTCTGTCATGATTCAAGGCATATCAGTCAGCTTTTCCTGATATCCCCATTGGCTATTCGGGGCATGAAACTGGAATAGCCATTTCAGTGGCAGCTGTTGCAATGGGTGCTAAAGTAGTGGAACGCCATGTGACCCTTGACAAAACATGGAAAGGAAGCGACCACCAAGCATCTCTGGAGCCAAATGAACTGACAGAGTTAGTGAAAGCCATCCGTACTGTGGAAAAAGCAATGGGTTCTCCAATCAAACAACTCTTGCCCTGTGAAATGGCTTGCAATGAGAAGGTAACGTTTGCTTTTGATTTGTGTAAACCTGCAGCTCATTTAGACCTCTAGCTAATAACTCTATATTCAGAAAAATAGCTTGCCATTTGTTTATTGCAGCAGAGTTTCTGCTTCTGCACTTAAAAAATTCTCACTGCACAATGTTGGCAGTTTTGAGTATAATAAAGTTCTATGTTTATCATCAAGTAGTTAACTCAGTTGAATAGAAATATGGAATCATTTAGGTTGGAAAAGACCCTTAAGATCATAGAGTCCAAACATTTAACCTAACACTGCCAAATCCACCACTAAATCATGTTCCTAAGTGCCACATACATTTTAAATGACTTGGGGATGGTGACTCAACCACTTCCCTGTTCTAAACTGTTTCAGTGCTTGATAACCATTTGGTGCAGAAATTTTTCCTAATATACCATCTAAACCTGACACTGGTTGCCTGAGAGAAGACACCAACCCCCACCTGGCTACAACCTCCTTTTCAGGTAGTTGTAGAGAGCAATAACGTCTCCCCTGAACCTCCTCTTCTCCAGGCTAAACAACCCCAGCTCCCTCAGTCGCTCCTCTTAACACCTGTTCTTTAGACCCTTCACTAAGTTTGTTGCCCTTCTCTGGACTTGCTCCAGCACCTCAATGTCCTTGTAGTGAGGAGCCCAGAACTGGACACAGAACTCAAGATGTGGCCTCACCAGTGCTGTTACTACTTCTAGTAGTAACAAGAATAGTATATCTCTATGACTGTGTATGAGCTTTACACTAAGCTAAAATACCAGTCCTTATCAGATTGTCTCACTGTGATTTTGAAAAATTCCAATAACCCACCATCCAATTTCAGAAAGCATCTGGATGTTCCCAGCAGCCTTATTACAGTGAAGGTTTCCATGCTGACTCAGCCCTCATTTGGAATAAGTAATGGAGAGGGCAGTTAATACAACCTGTTCCCAAATAACTGCAGAATATTCTTTATCCTTTTTTGGTATACTAAGCCTAGCAATGTGNATGAACTGACAGAGTTAGTGAAAGCCATCCGTACTGTGGAAAAAGCAATGGGTTCTCCAATCAAACAACTCTTGCCCTGTGAAATGGCTTGCAATGAGAAGGTAACGTTTGCTTTTGATTTGTGTAAACCTGCAGCTCATTTAGACCTCTAGCTAATAACTCTATATTCAGAAAAATAGCTTGCCATTTGTTTATTGCAGCAGAGTTTCTGCTTCTGCACTTAAAAAATTCTCACTGCACAATGTTGGCAGTTTTGAGTATAATAAAGTTCTATGTTTATCATCAAGTAGTTAACTCAGTTGAATAGAAATATGGAATCATTTAGGTTGGAAAAGACCCTTAAGATCATAGAGTCCAAACATTTAACCTAACACTGCCAAATCCACCACTAAATCATGTTCCTAAGTGCCACATACATTTTAAATGACTTGGGGATGGTGACTCAACCACTTCCCTGTTCTAAACTGTTTCAGTGCTTGATAACCATTTGGTGCAGAAATTTTTCCTAATATACCATCTAAACCTGACACTGGTTGCCTGAGAGAAGACACCAACCCCCACCTGGCTACAACCTCCTTTTCAGGTAGTTGTAGAGAGCAATAACGTCTCCCCTGAACCTCCTCTTCTCCAGGCTAAACAACCCCAGCTCCCTCAGTCGCTCCTCTTAACACCTGTTCTTTAGACCCTTCACTAAGTTTGTTGCCCTTCTCTGGACTTGCTCCAGCACCTCAATGTCCTTGTAGTGAGGAGCCCAGAACTGGACACAGAACTCAAGATGTGGCCTCACCAGTGCTGTTACTACTTCTAGTAGTAACAAGAATAGTATATCTCTATGACTGTGTATGAGCTTTACACTAAGCTAAAATACCAGTCCTTATCAGATTGTCTCACTGTGATTTTGAAAAATTCCAATAACCCACCATCCAATTTCAGAAAGCATCTGGATGTTCCCAGCAGCCTTATTACAGTGAAGGTTTCCATGCTGACTCAGCCCTCATTTGGAATAAGTAATGGAGAGGGCAGTTAATACAACCTGTTCCCAAATAACTGCAGAATATTCTTTATCCTTTTTTGGTATACTAAGCCTAGCAATGTGTTTGACTTTTTTTTTTTTCCCCCCTCCCCTGTAGCTGGGAAAGTCTGTTGTGGCAAAAGTGGCAATTCCTGAAGGTGCAGTACTGACACTTGACATGCTGACAGTGAAGGTGGGAGAGCCGAAGGGATTTCCCCCAGAATCCATCTTCGATCTGGTGGGCCAGAAGGTTAAAAAAAATATCGAAGAAGATGAAACCATCACTGAGCAAGTAGTGGAAAATCATGTAAAAAAGGTGAAGTGCTAAACCAAAGCACTCCATTCCATATTTCATGATGCACTGCTGCACAACATGTTTAAGTATAGCAACATGGTCAATTAGAAGAAAGGGGTGTAATTACGAGGTTCAAAGCAGGTTCGAATTTTCAGGTACTCATTAGCAGGAAGTTTCTGAAGCAAGGGGATATAAATTATGAAGAGCAATTTTATAAGAAACTGTATAGCATTATGCCTAGGAAATACCATGCTCCTCACTTCTCCATTCCACTTAACCTAGGTTAATACAGAGTTTTGTCTAATCTAAGCTCAGTCTGCTGCTTTCTAGCTACTTTCTTAAGAATACAGTAAATCAGAAGAAATTTCTGTACACTTTGAGTTGTTCTAATCCCGTATCTTTTGATGTTCTTCTCTTTTCTGCCATTTGCCTCACCCTGTGAGAGCAGGACTCTAGTTGGAGTTGAAGGCAGCTAATTGAAAGTTTACATAGACTGAACAGAAAACTACACATCCAACCTGATAGATTTTTTTCAAGATGAAAGCCTTAAGATGAAAAGTCTGATGATAAAACAGTTATCATCAGGAATCTGCACTCTGCGGGAAAATGGGCTTCTTGAGAAAACCTAGGTTTTTGACAGTACCAAGAAAGGAAGTATACTAGGTATGTAGAAAGATCCCATTTAAAGGGCAAGAGAGCCCTTTTGTGATCTTAAAGACAAGAGGGCAAGCCAGACTGACTAAGCAGGGGAGAAAAGTAGCTCTGAGATGGATCAATGGAAATAAACCTAACCTATGCTTCAAAATTTGTCAGAAGCATCTATTGTGAGCTGAGTGAAGCCTGGAATCTTAAGTCAATTCTGCAGAGCTTTTGGATACCTCTTGTCAGATAGGAAGCCAAATGCTGGTAAAGACTGAGCAGCCTTTTTCCTGTACTAACAAGCAAATACATTACGTTGGAGTTTTTCCCTCAACACTAGAGTTTGAGATGGCTGAGGTTGACTGCCTGACTACATCACATCATTACACTTCAGTGTGATGGTCAGTGCACCTCTTGTGTGCACTGCTCTTGTATCCCAGCTTCTCACTTTTCAAGTAAGAAATTTAATCCCACTCGTATCAGCCTGCTGCTTTTCTGTTTGACCAGGAAGGAGCCATATTGCAGCAGCTCCAAACCAGGCATTCCTCAATTACTTTGCTTAGCGCAGAACTGCTTTGGTATAATTCATCTGGGTTTTTTTCTGTGGTGGAATCATTTACTAGTGATGGTTACTTAGAACTTGCTACCTTTTTTTTGGTCATGAGTTGGTGAAGTACCTTGAATTTGGTGGTGGGTGTTTGTACCTGTGAACTGTTCACTTTCTAAATGTTTATCCTTTTGCAATTCTGAGGAAACCGTCTTTAACTGGGGAAGCAGAGATTCTTTGAGTTATATGCTTGACCATATGTGACTGATGCAGTATGCTTGCCTTACATTAAAAAACTACTCAATTGTTAAGAGATTTTTTGATTTCATATTTGAAAAATAAATTTAGCTTATTTTATAAGGTCTTGTTTCTGCATTTCATCTTGCCTTTGCTAGCACTGGTGATAACTCCAGGGCCTTTAGTATTTGAAGACTTTACGTGACCTGCTTCAAGTAGCAGTGGTTCTTTACTCTAGAAGGGTTGGTCATAGAGACTGCTGTAAACATAGGTGCCAAAAATTTTCAGGACTTTATTTAATGTATTGGGGGGAAAAAATACCCATGTACAGAAGATTGCAAGCTATGTCTCCTAATTTTATGTGAACATACGTTTATCCAGCTGCAGTTAAAGAGCATTTGCAAATTGGACACAAAAGTAAGTTAGGCACAAGTGCCCCATCAATCTAGGGGTTTTATGGCACATGTGGGCCCTCCAGGCATTTCATCCTCTACTGGAGGTTGTAAACAGCTGTTCCTCATGTTTCCACCCAATAAGAAAAGAATAGGACCACCCAGAAGCCCAGTTCACAGTCCCTGTCACATGCAATACCAACTAATGGCTATTAAATGTGGCCTCAAGCTTCTGCTTCAGAAGGGACCTTTCAGCAGTTAGTGCCAGTCTTTGATTTTTTTTTTAAGTATGAGCTAATTCACTTAGAGCATTTATTATCGAAATCTGACCTTGTCAGCTATAGCAATATGCAATATATAAAATTGAAGCTGAAACCAGACTAAACCTATTACCATACACAACTGCAGCCTCTCCAGACAGATAAGGGGACAAAGTTCATAGAAAAAAGTATGTGTCAATATCCAGGTTCCAATATGAACTGTAATATGCTTCTTTCAACCAGACCTTTTCCATTTTGCAAGTTGAAAAAGAGACAAAATACTACATACGGCACTTTGGTTGGTACCTCAACACAATTTATAAAAGCCAGATCACCTTCCCCTATTGCAAAATACAAATACATTAAAAATTACATTTGGTTTTCTTGAACTGAAGGTAACTTTCTTGTTACCTTCTAAAAGCATCACAGTTACAACTTTCTTACAACAGAGATCAATTCATGTAGATAACTGCTACAGTGGCTTTCATAGAAAAAACATGAAATAGTAGGTTTCTTTTTTGCTTTGTTCCTTATGTTAGTTTGCATGTTCTAATGGAGCCTTCCCAGAGTCTCAAGGCTGGATAAACTGGTTCTGTGAACTTGCAGCAGAAGGTGTGCAAATGAGCCATGCCATCGCTAACATTGTAGAATGAAAGAATTCCTGCTTCATAATCCAGAAAAATGCCAATGCAATCGGGATCATCTTCTATCAGGATGAGGATTCTCTCCCCCTTGTGAAATGCCCAGTACTCAAATCCAAACTTCTTAAGGCACCAAGGTGCTCTATTCCAGCTCAGCCAGCAGGTTTCAGAGTCTCCTTTTCTGCCAATGGAAGGGTACGCTGCGCCAATCCACCAATCCTGCTCCAGCCTGAAGCAGGTCAACTTCCCAGTTGACCAGTGGCTCCCAGAGAGGAATGCATCTTTGCTTAGCACTTGCCATAATTTGTCAAATCTTTGGGGACCACAGGGGTAAAACACCCTCCTCCAGCTACAGCTTACTACAAGATGGTCATCAGACAATTTCAGTCTTGGGTGAATGCTGTCATATTCCCAGGTTGGTGATCTTGCGTCTGCAGTCAAAGCCATAAACATACTTAATACATTTATCATGACCCTTGGAAGTCCAGGTTACAAAATGCCTGCAAAGGAGACCACAGCTGGCAGTGTCTTAGGACAGAGCCAGAGCTACCCAGGGACACTGGAGCAGGAAAAGGCATGACAAGGGGATTACAGCAGGGCACCAACATTGCTGCCTCCACACCTTTGTAATATGGGCCACCCACAGTGATAAGGACCTCAGCCACAGCACCAACATTGCTTTACCATTAGCATTAGGGCTCAGAAAGCCTACAGGTCCAAGACACTGGGTCTGGAAAAGGCATTCCAAGCTCAGCAAGGCAGCGTACCAACATTGCTGACTCCACACTTTTCAAATCTCCATTGTGATGAAGACATCAGCTGCAGCACCAAAACTCTGTTAGGGATAGGGTTTGGGAAGTCACAGAGCCCATAGCTCCAAGGACACTGGAGCTGAAAAATGTATGGCAATCACATCATGGCAATGTACACCAGCATTGCTGCCTCCACACCTTCCTAATCTGGGCCACCAAGGTGATGGGGATCTTAGTTGCAGCACCAACCTGCTATTAGGGTTAAGGTTAGGGTTCAGAGAGCCACAGAGCCTACAGCTTCAGAGACTGGGGTTGAAAAAGGCATGGCAAGGGAATCGTGGCAGGGCTCCAACACTGATGGCTCTACAGCTTTCTAATCTGGGTCAGTCCTGGTGATGGGATGAGGGGAAGCCATATGTGGAGCAGCTACAGTCACTTGACTTGTTCAGCCTGGAGGAGACTGAGGGGAGACCTTATAGCTGTCTACAGCTTCCTTATGAGTGGCAGCAGAGAGGTAGGCAGTGATCTCCTTTCTGGTGACCAGTGACAGATCTGAGGGAATGGCCTGAAGTTGTGTCAGAGGAGGTTTAGGCTGCAGATCACAAAACAAATCGCTGCAGCCCTAAGCCAGTAGATGTCACCAGATACTTCGTAGGGGAAGAGTTCCTACCCTGCTCAATTCTTACCTTGGCACAGAGATAATTCTTTATCAACAGTGTGTGCTTCCCTGTGTCCATCAGATCCTCAAGGAACCAGCACAACTTGTAGCTTTGTACACTTTAGCCTGTCACAGTTCTGGCTGCCACAGCACAATATCTGCATCCACACATTGCCCTGGTGTCATGAAGGGAATGCAAACACTGTATTGAGTTCCCAGCTGCAAAAGGGATACTTTAGATGAAAGTACACCAGTAGGCAGGAAGAGTGCTCTGAGTTGCTCAGACGTCTTCAATGGTTTTACCCCTGTTCTGCTATTTGCTTGCAGCCTAGTGCATTGCTCTCTGCCCTTGTAATGCTCTCTAAATGAAGTGTATTAAAGTACCAGAGGAATTTAGCATGACGTGTGTATCTGCTTACAATCTCTGTGAACTTCCAAGCAGGAACTGTTTTTTCCTACTGTTTTCTGTAGGAAACCTCCTAGTAACACTGCTCCAAAATACCACAGGAGCTGGAAGGAGTTCTCTGAAATCGTAGAGAAAAAAAAAGTAAAAAAGAAAAAAAAAAGGGGGGGGGGGGGGAAGGAAAGGAAAAAAAAAGGCTCCTGAACATCAAAACTCTGTGTTTCAACTTTTTAAGCCTCCCAAGCTTAGCACCACAGCACACAGGCCTCAGCAAGCCTCCTGGCAGGCTCTCCAGAGTAAAACAGAGCACAAGCAGGAAGTATTTGGCAAGCTTGAAAAGCCTCCTGGGGATACTCAATAGACTGCTACACTGGGATGAAGAAAAAAAGCTTAGGGAAGAACCTTTGTTCTTGTTGAGGCTAGGATGGAGTTAATTTTCCTTACAGGAGTTCATATGCTTCTGTGTTTCAGCTGTGACTATCCTGTGAGTGCACAAAAGGCCAGGAGGGGACGCAAGCAGGCAGATGGCCCACAGCAACAAGAGATATATTCCATACCATATAAACACATGCTCAGAAACAAAACTAGAGTGGGGGGTGGTTAGGTGGGTTAGCCATCTTTTGGTAGGTACTGATCTATGCATGGGAGGTGGTGACTGACCACTTTTGCATCACTTTTGTTTTGTTCTGTTACTCTTTTCCTCCAGTTCTCCTTCGCTTATTAAACTGTTTTTATCTCAACCCATGAATTTTCTTGGGTTTAGTCTTCCTTCCCTCTTCCCCACTCTCTCTTGCTCCCACTAGGCAAGGAACGGGGAGTAAGCAGGCAGCTGTGTCGTGCTTAACTGCCTAGTGTTTAAAGCCACAATAACCCCTGCTCCCCCTCCCCAAGGATTATCAGAGAACAGGTACTGTGCATGGGCAGTCACTGTGGTCTAGCAAGCTACAATAGTGCAGGAAGGGGATACACAGAAATGGCCTTTCCTCTTCCCCTGTGGCTTCTACGTTTCTATCACAGGTAATTCCAGCCTGGCAATAAAAACAAGTTCCCCAAGTTCCACTGATTCTGCACAGAAGGTCTGTGAAGAAAATCCTACAACACAAAGTCTGAGGGTAAAATGCTGCTGCATGTGACCTAACAGTCAGTCTCACTTTCTCCTTGTCACTTGATTTATACACCTGGTATGTGGGCGCTTGGGGTCGACTGGTTAACACTTTCCCTTTCATGCAATGTCCCTGTCCAGTCGCAGCAGGCTGACGCCCATCCGGGTAGGATTTACAAAGCATTTGTCAAAATATAGAAAGTACAGCAACTTTCTTCTGTTAGCTAGCACAGCTTACAAAACTGATGTGACACCAAACCCTGAACTCCACAAGCTGCTCAGGAGGCAAGAAAAGAAAAGCTAAAGGCTGAAGATATTTGGCCTTCTACTGTGGGACTGCGCTAATACTCAGAGCTGCCACCATCTCACCCTGGCAAAAGAAAACCCAGCTGCACAAGTACCAGAAATGAGGGGAAAGCCGGTAAGACATACAACCAAACTGTGAAGACGTCTGCTCCAGCTCCTGGTTTTTACCCCTGTCCCGCAGGCGCTGGCCTCGCCGCAGATCTGCCCTGCGCCTCGCACCGGCACCGGGCAGGCGACGCAGCGCGGAGCCCGGCACCCACCTGCGTGCGGGGCAC
>WEIV01007675.1:537-10726 GCA_013390005.1 Calyptomena viridis | reverse complement strand
CCTCGCCGGCGCTGCGCCGCGGGATCGAGCCGTGATGCAGCGGTGGGTATCGCGTGTGGGAGCTACCTTCGTCTGGTGCCCGGGTTGGAAAATTGACTATTTTGTGGAATTACATCAGCGTCAATGAGGGAGGGGCGTCAGTGTTGCAGCTGAGCAAAACAGTTATCTGATACAAACATGGAAAACAAATTGCATTTACAACCGGGGCATGTTTTTTTGCTTCCTATTTTTCAGTTAGAATTGTGTGCTCTGTAAAGTCTCATTTATAGAAATCGAAATAAAGTGCTCATGCTCTTACAGAGTTTGCATAGTTACTTTCATTGGCCAAAAGCCTTAGCTAGATACAACAAAATTCTTACTTTTTTTTTTTAATCTGTGTTCTTCCTTCTGAGAAGGAGAGCAATAGAGAATAACAGCTCGAGTAGGTGTCTCTGAGGAGGGACTCTGAACAAAAGTCTGTCTAGGTTTTTATACCCTCATAGTCTAAGTGCACAATAGTCTGGAATCTTCCTGCTTGGCTCCTTCTGTGTCTGAGTGTCTGGTCACCTGGCTGGCACCACAGGTCCCTGTGCCCTCTCTTGTGCAAAGGCTCAGCACCAGTTTCTGGCCTCTTTTCCCAAGGCTCTTATCACCCAGAGCTCAGCCTACAGCCCCCACTGCAGCTGCATAGCAAGCTACCTGTGCTGAGTACATTCCTCAGAAGTCCTACCTTTGTTTTAATTGACCATACTTGCTAATACATTAAAAGAGAAAAAGAAAGCTTTCACAGCATTTTTCCACTGCTCTTACATACAACAGTGTTACAAGTAACAGAATTAAGGCTAACAAGATTGTCACAGGGCAGAAATTATTATCAAGACAAGATCACGAAACATTCTCAAAAGGCTGATATTGACAAATTGGTTAATCACTAGTTATTTGATATGAGACTGGTGTATCCAGTTTTTCTAACCCAAAATTTTAACAGCAAAAGAAGAATACATTAAGACAGTATACGGTCCGTCCCATTTAGGTTCTAATTTGGATTTTTGTGAGAACATCTTGATTAACACTTCATCCCCAGGTTGTATATCATATACTTGTATATCAGGCTGGGCTGGGCTGATGCTATTGTGCATACTTTCTCCACTCCTTGAACCCTTTCTCCATATATATAAAATACTGGGTCAGGCATTCATCTCCATCCAATAGACTAGTCTTATCTGGAATGTAAGTTTCTGATATAGCTGAGTGCCTTGCAAAGAGAATTTCTGTCAGTGTTAGTCCTATGGGTTGTCACAGAATATTCTGAACATTCCAGAGTCAAATTTAAGACTTCTGTCCATTTCAGGTTAGTGCATGTGGATATTTTTGCTATCTTTTTCTTTTAATGTCCTATTCATCCTTTCTACTTGTCCTGAATATGGTGGCTGATAAGGTATATATAATTTTCTATTCCCAAAGATTTATACAGCTGATTGATTATATTAGCTGTAAAATAAGCACCTCTGTTTCATTCAATTGAATTCAAAATTCTCTAGAACCCCGTATCTAGGTATAACTTCCTTTAGCCAAGGTCTTTTCTGCTCCTTCTGTGTCAGCCCTTCTTGCTGGAAAGGCTTCTGCCCAGTCTGATAGCTGTTCTACTATCACTAGCAAATGCTTGCACCTAGTCATAGGTGGCATGTCTGTAGAGTCTATTTGCAGTTGCTTAAAAGAGAAGTAAGACCATGGTCTCCCTCCTAACTCTGAGCTTTTTATGATACTTGAGAACTTCTGGCAAGTTGAGAAGCTGTTTGTGTTCCTTTTTGAAGTGGCATAAATTCCTGGAGTAGTCCTTTTTTTTTTTTTTTCACTGGACTAGCTATTGCCTCTGCCTCTCCATGAACTTTATTGTGAAACCATCTAGCCACATAGATAAATATTTCTCTGGCAGAATTGGCTTTGCCCCAATTGACAATATTTCATTATCATGTTTTGTTGCCTCCTACTTTTCCCGTTGTCTCTTTTTTTTTCTGCTGAGTAGTCCTTCTTAGGGTCTATCGAATTTGGCCATTTGCTCTGGTCAACTGGAGCCACAACAGCACATTCTCCCAGAGGCTGCATGGCTGCACCTTTGCAGCTGAATCCACCTTAGTGAATTCATTAGCATTTCTTTCATCAATTCCTCTAGTGTCTCTGATGTGGGCTGGGCAACATATTGCAGCGATTTCTGTAGGTAATTATACTGATTCTAGTAAGTTGTGTATTTCTTTTCCATTAGATAGTCTTTCCCTGCTGATGTGAAAAATCCCTGCCCTTTCCATAACATTTCTGTTGCATGATATACCCCAAAAGCATACTGAGAGTCTGTATAGGTGTTGACTAGTCTCCCTCTTCCCAGATGTGCTGCACATATCAAAGCTACTAGTCCTGCTCCTTGTGCACTCATCCTTGCTGGGAGTGGTTCTGCTTCTGTTACCTGTACCTGTCTCACCACATCATCCCCAGACTGTCACTGTCCTTACAGGCAGTAGGATGAGACACCTGTGAATAGAATTAGATCTGGGTTATGTGAGGGAACATCAGCTAAATCAGTCTGTGGTTTACTTGAAATGTACATCAGTTCCTCACACTGCTGATGTTCTCAATCATGTAGAGGCAGTAGGCTCAAGGTATTACATCTTCTTAAAACTACATTATCTTCCATTAGGAGTATCAGTGCATATCTATGTGCCCATTGTGGCATTAGAGCTTAGGTTGCAGACTGCCTCAACAGTATCTCCACCTTTTGTGGGATGTCCCAGGACAAGGGAAACATCTAATTTCTAATATTTCTACTGCTGCTGCCACTGACTTAATACAGGCTGGTGCTCCTGCTGCAAGTGGATCTAGTTGCACTGAGTAAGTATGCAAACAGTCTCGATGGGGTCCTAAATTCTGCATTACCGCTCCACTGGCTGTTCGTTTACATTCATGTATATAGAGATTGAAGGGTTTTGTATAACATAAGAGCCCAAGAGCAGGAGCAGACAAAGCTCCTTTTATTGCTTTAAAAGCTTGTTTCCTCTCTGGGCCACATGTGATAGATTCTACCTCTTTGATCATGGTTGCCTCAGTCAGAAGCTTAGTCAATTCCTCTAACACAGGACCCTATGACCAACAAAATTCCACAGCTCTAAGCAGATCTTGTACATGCTCGTACTTGTACTTGTACTGAATGTGGGAGCTTATTTATGGCCTCCGTTCTTTCTGGATGTGTCATTCATTGCCCCTTCCCCAAAACAAAGCCTCAATATTCAACTTTATTTCTAAAGTTTGGATGGAGATGCACACTGTTCCCTTTTTGCTAGGGCATAAATGTATTGTGTCTAATATACAAACATTCTCATCACAGTTTGCTAATGACAAATCATCTACATATTGTACAGGAACCAATTTGCCTGGTAATTTTATACCTTAATTGCAGTACATTAAGTGATTCAATGGGCCTAACCTTCTATCTCTTGAAGACCACAATAAAACCTTAAAGCATTTTCTCATGTCCTTTTTTTAAAAAATATACCTAGAGTTACCACCATTACGAAGGAATCTCATATACATACAAAAAATAAAGCAGTGTTTAAGCTGACATACAGCTGCTGGAGGACCTGCTCTTGGCATGGTATTTCAAGTTTAATACACAACAATCAATTCAAATTGTTACAAATAGCACATGCTCACATAGTGAACATGCCCCTACATGCAAATCTCCCTGGATCCCCCTTTTTTAAGAGATTCCAGGTGCACATAATAGGAACAAAGTGTGAACTACTTCATACAGTGTTTTGCACATTCTCCAGAGACAAGTTTTTTCTGTGTACCAATTGCCTCACAAAGAAGTAGTAGGAGACAGGCTGTTCACCTTGGAGACCTGGTGTAGATATAGATACAGCCCAGTGCAGACTGACTCCCCCTCCCCTAGATGGCCATGGGCTGGTGAGAGCTCACCAGACACTGTCAGAGCTCTCCTTAGGGCTCCTAATGGCTTCTCCATGAGGTTATGTCACCTCATTGGGAGCCCCATGACACCCATTCCTGCTACTCTGGATTCAGGGATCTGAACTATGACCTCCTGACTATGATTGGCAGAGGTCACCGAGTTTGGAAGGGTGCTTGCCTGTCGCTTATGACCGACCGACCCATGTTCAGCTGCTGATCACAGTGCACTGGGCAGGAATTACATCATGTCTGCACCTGCTGTGGGCCTATGCCACACTTCATTCTCATTAAATAGCCCCTGGTTTGCACAAATTCTAAGTCAGCCACTGGATGTTGGCCAAAGTAGGTCACCAACACAGGGACTCTGCCCTGCGGAAACACACCAAGGCTGACCATGGCTGCTCATGTTGCAGAAACCCTCTGGACTCTGGTACTGGATGCTGACCAAAAGGGCTGAGGGCAGGGAGGGACGGTGGTGTGCAGCAACAGTGCCTGATGCAGCTGGGCTGACCCATGGGAAGGGCCCGGTGCATTCAGAATCACTGCCCAGCCCCACTCTGTGCTCCAGCCCTTAGAGCCAGTCCTCATCCCCAAGTTATGGGTTTAGCCCACTGACTGTTCTAACATGCCAGGTGCAGTTTCTCCCAATTTTGCACAACCTTGGCCAAGAGCATCACCTTTTCTATGCTGGGTTTATTTTCCATCATTTCAAGTGCTAAGAGGTACTCCAGAACCCCCTGCATCGTATGAGAGACTTGAGCTTTCATCTCCACCTTGTGCCTTATGAGGGACTCTACACTTCTTTTATCTGCCTTTTAGGCTGGTCAGGCTGTGCACATGTACTCGACCCCTTACCAGCAATTTCATCAGATCTGTACAAAATACTGCACCAAAAGAGATACACAAATCTACCCTTATAATTTATACAGAACCTGCTCAGGGAATTTTAACACTCATCGTTTGGTTCTTCTCTGCTTCAGTGATTCCAGGTAAACTCACCCAGAGTCACTAGTGAAGAAGTTTGAAGGGAGACTCCAAAGGTAGTGGCCTAGGGTCCCATCTGGGACACCAAACCATTAGGAAAACTTCCCAGTCTGACCATTCAGGAACACTCTGGCAGTCACACTCCCATCACCAGAGACTGTCACTGCTGAGGCCAAGGCTCCTTAACAGTGAGTGGCTCCACTGAGCCCATGGGTGTCATTATTTATATTATTGCTTATATTTTCTCATTATTTTCTTGTTATCACAGTCCAGTACCAGATAAAGGAATAAAACTCACAGCTTCTCAGTTTTTCTTGCTGTTTATTAAGCTTTTATCACAAGTTTAGCATATCACCCTAACCTGGGTTTAACACNCTGGGGTCTCTGTGAGAGTCCCAGACCCTCCAGGGCAATTTGAGGTGTAGTCCTGATATCCTGGACTCCAACACATGGGTGCCTCTCTTGGCTTCCTACACACACTCCACTCTCATACAATCAGACAATGTTTCTTTATCGGATTGACTCCAGGTTGCCCATTGCACAGTCTCAGACTTCAGATTGCCTTAAGTAATTTAACTGTTATTAACAGAATAACAACATCTTGAGCTGGTGCTTCTGAGAAGGCTTCCCAAACAAAGGATTACCAATCTTGTATACCCTCACAATCTGTACACACAAAAATTGTCTTCCTACTGAGTTATCAGCTCCTGTTGTGTCTCTCAGCCTCTTGGTTCGGGTTCCTACCCAGCTCCCACCGCAGCTGCACAGAGAGTCCCCTACATTTGGCTGGTCTTATCACCACAGCGCCACATAACACTGATGGAAGATATTCAGCCCAGGATCCTGGTTCCTTTTCTGGCAAAGTTATTCCCTAGCCTGTTGGTACCCAGCCTTACTTTTTGCAGAGCTACTTCATGGTTTGGATAAGCCCAGAGGCCTGTGTCGATCTTTGTGAAGTTCACACTCATGCATTTCTGGACCACATCACAGTCCCCCAGAAGAGTGACCCCGCCTGCCACTCGATCTTTCCTCAACCCCTGTTCCACCCTCTCCTTGTTTGTGATCATACCAAATTTGCTGAAGGCATATTCCATCCTATTGCCCTGATTGTTGATAAGAACATTAAGGTGCATTTGGCTCAACATCAATCCCTGAGGAATGGCACTAGTACCCAGTTGCCACCTGGACTTTGTATATCTAATGACAGCACTAGGAGTTCAGGCATTCTAGTCTGTCTATCCAAACATCATCAGTTTGTCTGTAAGGACACTATCAAGACCCATCACTTGCAGCATTAAAATTTGCAGATTATCAGTACCCAGGGCATTTCCCATTACAAATTAACTTATTGAACTAGATTCTCTGTGCTTTTTAGTATTTTAAATTGTTTACTGCAGAGGAGAGAGTTGCAATAAAACTAAATAATGCTTGTGTAAACACTACCAGATGAACATGTGCTACTATAATGCACTAAAATAAGATGTACTTTCAACCCAGTACTTTATTGTTTGACACTGAGGGAAAATGTTGCTGCACTGTGGCTCTGAGAACTCTGAAGAGCAGGTGAAAACCTGCTCTTTGCATCCAGCTCCTACTTCCATCTTTCTGGAGGGAATAACGTTAAACTTTCAAAACAGGATTGAAATGCCTCAGAGCATGCCTCAGGCTGTTTTTGCCAAGAAGAGTCATCCTCCAGCACAGACAGTAGAGAGATGTAAGAGTTAAACCAAGAAGAAAACAGGAAGTTATAAAGGTTTCCTGGTTCAGCACCATGTCAGTGTGAAAGCCAGCTGGGGAAGAAGGGTGGGGTGGGCTGGCTGGGTCAGAATGCCTCTGAGTCTTCATCTGTTAGTTTTGAGGTGAAATGACACTTTCCTTCTCCCGACTTTGTAGCACCTTCTGCAACTTAGAGGTGCATTTCTGCAAAGTTTGTGTATGAAGCTGGCAGCATGCAACACATAGAGACCTGACTTTGATTTAGCCGTAGCATTCTCTATTTCTTTGTTTAGAAAATTCCTAATACACACTCTGACTCCATCTTCATTCTGGAGTGTAGGGGTGAGGGGAAGGAGTGAAGTCTGCTTTCATGTACAGCTTACAAGTTCTGGTGCAGATCTGGACTTTTTTTGCAGCCACCCACAAAACAAAACAAAACAAAACACCAAACTCAAATGGAATCACCTCTTCAGCAAAAACACTTAGGATTGCACTTTGAATGGCATTAATAGACCATGTACACACTGAACATCTTTGAGTCCCTGCTACACAAAGGCTGAATGTTAAATAAAGATGAAGTGAAGGATTCTGTATTAAACTGAGGTGCTTTCACTAGAAGTCACCTTTCCCTCTGGCTTGAGAAGAGAAATAATTTTTACCACAGAAATCAGAGTCTGTCTTGGTTTGGTTTTGCCTCAGGGTTACCTATTTCTGGAGGAAAGACTTCTGCAAGGAAGACTTATTTTGTTCTGAGTCAAGTGAATCTCCTGAAAACTTGTGCATACATATGTATATTTTAAGTAATCTAATTTTACAATTAAAGAAAATGTCTTAGCAGTGCTACATGAATTCAAATTTAATGTTCAAGTTTTTTCTCCAGAAAAACAAATAAAATTTTGAAGCTTCTAATTTTACTGGCATGAAACACTGTGCGTTTTGACATTTTCATTAAGAAAAATAAATAAAAAGAAGACTTATTTTGTGGCTTACTTGCCCACTATTTAATTTAAAAGGATAGAAAACCATTCTAGGCTATCAGAATAATATCAGTATACACTTCTTGCTATTTTTTAACAAAATAAACTCTTGAACACATACTTTTCAAACTATACTCTCTCCACTATTGTGGCAAGATAGTATGCACCAAAGAAGTATTAGAATTACCTCAAACTGACACAAAAATTTTGTCTTTCCTTGTAGTGTCACTGAGTTGGCCAACCCTTTAAACACACACATTTTTAAAGCATTCCAGACAAATAGGGATTAAGAAAAAGTGAATGCATTCAAAGCTTTTCATGTCTCAGCTTTTAATACTGACAATAAAACTTGTGCAGCCTGGTCCTTTGAGTTGGAAGGATCATGACTGTGGGAACAGTGACTTTCCATTCGTGGACAGTGAAATTGTCAGGGACGAGTTGCAGAGCTGCCTGTTCATAAGTTCATGGGGCCAGATGGGTTTAACCCCAGAGTACTGAAGAAGCTGGTGGATGTTACAGCAGGACCCCTCTCAATTATCTGCTAAGTTCTTAGGAGTCTGTAGAGGTCTGTGCTGAGCTGCAGCTAGACAGTGTTATTCCAGTTTACAAGAAGACCATGATGGATGACCCAGTGAGCTACAGACCTTTTAGTCTGTATTGTCCACAGAGCTACTCCATCCTGGGCTACCTGTGCCTACAGTAAAGCAATGCGGAATAAATAAACTCCACAACTTTTGATGGTTATGGAGTGGGTATGCTTCAGCGCTGGACACAAGGGATATAACTCTCCTAAAACTTCTGTAACTGGCCTCAGCCTGAACCACATCTTTATTCACAAAGGTGTTCCATATGCATTGTGTTACACAACTTTTTCATGCATATTCAACCCCTGGCCCTACCTGTCCTCACCTCGTATGTTAATTAAGTCCACGCCCTTCTGGGCATGTGTTTTTCATGCTGGTGGTCGCGTGGGGGTCTCTTGGTGGTCTCTTGAGGCTCAAGGCTGTAGTCTTCCTCACGACTGAACTTTTGAACTTTTCTCCTCTGTGAGTGTGCCTTGATCCTTGCTGCTTTATCTTGATTGTGTATGTTGATTCTGGTTAGCTTGGAGTCAGGAGAGCTTCTTTATCTGCCCCTTGCTTTCCTTGGTCTCCTCTTGGTATTGTCCTTTATCAGCAGGGAGCTCTAGAAATTTGCATTTTCTTAGTCCTTTGTATCATGGCAAATGTTTAATTCATGTTGCTAACTTAAGCAAACCCTCAAACCCTCCATTTCAACAGGATCATGTTAGCATTCCAGTACCCCTGTGTGTCCACAGCCACACACTCAACACAGCCTGTAGCTCTCAGAAGAGCAACTCTTTTTAACTCTACTGCTCCTCTTCCCTCTTCCTACACCTCAATACAACATAAAGTACCTCTGTGGTGACCATGGAGAGGGGAACACTCCCTCTTGCACCTAGGCTCCAGTACATACCATGGACTTGGCCTTAGTGGTATCTGTTAAAAGTCTATCCTTAGTGTGGGCACTGAAATCCAGTGGCTCCAGATCCCCTATGAAAGAAGGCACTCAATATTTACATGAGGAGATTATTTTACTTGAGATTATGTGCTGCAAGCAAAAGAGTTTTATTACACAGGCCCTGTGGTCTCCCAGCTGTGTTTTAAAGCATGATGCTGTAACTGAAAACTAGCTGACAGAAGAGAATTAAAGTAATTAGTTTGCTCTTTTCCTTCCTCTTCAGTCACATGCTTTTGCTTTCCACATGCCACTCCCCCCGGACCCGGGCAGACTTCCTGCTTATTCACCTTCTGAAGAGAGGCTGGAGTTCCAGATTCGCGAGACCGGCTCCTGCCCCAGTGCAAGGCATATGTCACGTCGGCAAGATGTTATCAAAAATACCTGCAGCGCCCCTTTTGGGCAGCCACGTACTGCAACACATAATGGACACCGCTCTTCATTGATTAATGTGAGCTGAGGGCTAAGGAAGATGAGATTCTGCTGATACGAAGTTTGTATAAATTTGTTAGAAAATTTTATATGATTAAAGTGATATATTAATGTATAAACCTTGTTAAGAATCATGTAGCTAAAGTAAATAATTTTGTTACTAAGTAAGTCCACTCTGTGCACCTCGACTCTGGTATAGGCTGGTACAAGCTGAAGCAAACATGTATTTCCTGATAAGAACAGAAAGGCAAACTTAACCAACCAAGTCAGCTTCTTCAGCAAGTCCAGAGTTCGGAACAACAAACCAAGGTTCTTACACGCCTGCGTAGAAGGAGAGGTCATCAAAAGGACACCCTGAAATCTATTAAAAAGACCCCGGAATCTATCAAAAAGACCACTACTCACGAGCACCAGGAGGCACAGAGCAAGTGCAGAACTGATAAAAGCTAATTATAATACGAAGCGAGGAAGGCGGGGACAAGATATTAATATGTATAGGTGAATTGAGAAATCTAGTGACTCTGTGTATTTCTGACTGATATAAGCAAGGCGTTCAGCCTTAACCAGTAGACATGGCTTTGAGAAATGATTCCACATGTGTCTCAGCTGAATAAAACATACCT
>WEIV01007673.1:8024-25759 GCA_013390005.1 Calyptomena viridis | reverse complement strand
TAGGAGCCAGGGCAGTGACATATAGCCAGTTTTTCTTTTGTTTTCATGGATTCATGATGCATGGAACTTTTGAATGGGAATGTAATAGATTTAAGTATTCTGCTTTCCATACTCTGATTTTCTGTAGTGATTGTTTTCAATTAATATCTTGAAAAACTGATTTTTTAATTTGAATTTGCATTTTTGCTTAATATACACTAGAAATTTGGGTTCTGTAAGATTGAAAAAGACTAAAGAATTTCCAAGAAGAACAAGTTACAGATATTATGTATTACTCAGGTTTTTTTCACTTTTTAGTTATGCAGACCCATGAAAATCTCTCTAAGAATGTCCTCAAGTAGTTTACCAGTTCTACTTGACAATCGCTGATTATTTCCATACTTTTCATCATTTGTGTCCAGTATTAGGGTAGAGGTTTTCCAACTGGCATTTCTGTTCCATGTTAAACATGAGAGCAAAGAGCATGTTTTAAATAGGTTTACCTATTTGTTTTTATTACAATTTATGCTCTTAAACAGCAGAGGTTTGAATAAGAACATTAGCTCCCTGGATAACTGCTTTTACTTACTACAGGTATCTAATTCTCCATTTTATTAGTCTATTTAATTTCTCAGTGATGGTTACTGGTGAACTGAACTGGAATATTTAGCTCTCAACTACCTTTTAAACATTCATAAATAGTTGCTTCACAAAACATTTCTTATTTATCCATCTTTTCAGATGGGAAAACACTTTTCTCAGAATTGATGACTACTTATTTTTCACCTAAAGTAAATACAGATCTATATCTCTTTTCATTTGTGCAAGAAGCTGACACATTCTGTCACAACATAGCATGAGCAAATGGGAAAGTGACAGCTTTCTGGCAAAATTTTAAAGAGATAAACATCTATTTTTGTTTAAACAGCTACTAAGAAAAATGGATAGAAGCTTTCCAAGCTGAAAGGCTGTAGAATATATGAATGTTGCAAACTGGCAAATGAATGCACAAGATCGTGATACTTATTATTAGCACTACAATTTTCACTGTATTTGTCCATTATCTAGTATGAAAAGTTTAGGTAATGTACAAGTATTATTAACTTAGGTATGTGAAATTATACAACAAACACTGTATTCTCCTATTTTTCAAAACAATAGATAACAAAACTAAAAAGCCCCAGACAACCTCTTCTAAACAGGAATGTATTTTTGCATAGCTGCATGGTGCATTAAGTTTATGTGGAAAGGTTTTAGTGGTGGGAGGAGCAGTGTAGAGTTTTGGATTCTGTGAAAATAGACCAGGAGCTGCCTCCATGTTGAGCAGAGCCAGCTTCAGCCAGCTCCAAAATGGACATGCTGTTACCCAAAACAGCCAATCGATGATACTGGTGGTGCCTTTGTGATAACATTTGTGAAAGGGTAAAACAATGCAGCATGGCAGCTATGAGAGATGAATAAGAATATGTGAAAGAGCCCTCCAGACACCCAGGGCAGTGCAGAAGGAGGGGTAGGAGGTGCTCCAGGCACTAGAGCACAGATACCTCAGCAGCCTATGGTGAAGACCATGAGGCAGTCTATGCCCTTGCAGCCCATGGGGATTCATGGTGGAGCAGAGATCCACCTTCAGTTCATGGTGGACCTCACACCAAAGCAGGTGGACATGCCCTGAAGGCAGTCCATGCTGGATCAAGGTCCTACAGAAGCTGTGGTCTGTGGAGAGGAAGCCATGCAGGAACAGGTTTTCTGGAATGAACTGTGCGTGGTGGAGGACCTAGGCTGGAGCAGTCCATTCCTGAAGAACTGCAGTTCGTTGGAAGGACCCCTATTGCAGCAGTTTGTGAATGACTGTCTCCCCACAGGAGGTACCCTACAACAGAGTAGGGGAAGCGAGTGAGAAGAAAACGGCAGACAGGAAGTCTTATGGACTGGCTCCAACTCCTATTGCCCCTCCCACTGTGTGACTCTGGGGGAGGAGGCAGAAGAGTCAAGAGCGAAGCTGAGTCTGGGAAAAAGGAAGAGTGAAGATAAGGTGGGTTTAATTTTGTTTTTATTTATCATTATCCTACTCAGTTATTAATTTGCAATAAATTAATTTGATCTTGGTGGCCAGCCAAGACTGAGGAACTACACGCACTCAGAGTGCTTACAGATTCTAATAGCCATGGATTCAAAATAGTTTGGACAGTGTTGGATTCTTTTTGCTTAAAATTAACAGGATGACAAGATATCGAAAGTTCTTTTACTGTTTTTCTGAACACAGAATTCAGAAAATTTAAGGAGAAAAATAAAGAGATAAATGAAAAGGAAATCTTATAAGGAAGATAAGTATGTGTCCAGGAAAATGAATGTAAATGTGGGACTGGGTAAAGGATAAGACTTTGGATAAGACTTGCAGCAGCTGATAAAAATTAAGAGGAAAGATGGAAAATTTATCCTGTCGTGTGAAAGGAAAGCAGGAAAGACATTTATCAAGGAAAGGAAAATAGAAATTGAAAGGTTCTCTGGTAAGGGAGAACTGGAAGAAAAGTGAAATGCTTGGAGTGGGGAAAAAGACTGTAAAATCAAGAGAAAGATAAGGTAAAGGTCTGGATAAAGAAAGAAGAATAATTGGATAATCTTTAAGGTCACTTCCAAGCCAAGGCTTTCTATGACTCTATAACCTAGTCAAAGATCACACAATTAAGTGGTGTGAGAAAACAATGTAATAAAACAAAGTTGTTTTGGTTTATGCTGCTGGCTAAGTTTCTTAGCCTTACAAATTTTTGGCCTTACAAATCTAAAAGAATATTTACAGGGATTATTGTCTGGAACCTATGTGCATTTTCCCTCATTTAGAACACTAGATATCTCTGAAGTCGACATGCTTTTGTTTCACTGTTGGCCAACACCTCTGAACATGAAAGTGATTTTAGTAACTCAGTTTTGCAAGTGGGGAAATTGAGGTAGGGATTTATGTTTTTCCTGGGCCTTCAGTGCAGTTCACAGCGATGAAGCCAGGATAACCCTATTCTAAACCTAACACTGAAATTTTAGACTCAACCTGCTCTCATTTTTCTTGTGCGGTTATTGAAATATATTGTATTTACACTTGTTGAGATCAGTGTAGAGCTCACTGAAGGAGAGTTGGGCTGGGATTTAAATATAGTATATCTTCAATTTTCATCGGCGTTTCTCACTTAACAGTAGAGGACAACTCTTCAGCAAGCATCTGCAGTGTCAGTAATTCCATTAACAAAGAAGCCACTGTATTATCAACATACTGTAGCTTCATTTTAATGTGTCATTTGCACTTCAAAGTCACATAACTTTTATTATGGTAAATCAATTAAAACTATTTCTCATGATAATTTATCTTCTACAGAGTTTATCATCTCAGAGAATGCAATATTTCCCAATTTAACTTCCGAGACAAAAGTGATGTAATTTGAATGCCTTTTACTGAGCTTATTAAGCATAAAGATCACAGAAATTTCAAACCCTGAAAGATAACTGTTTCATCTATGTGATAAAATGGAAGTCACATTTTAGTAGCTTACTGGAGGTAGTAGGAGACAGTATGCTAATTAGTGATATAACCTCATTTACTCATTTAGTATGTCTCTTGTTTTAAATGATAGTCTGTCTGGAATAGATATACAGCTTGATACAAATATGAAAAGGAAATAAGTGAAGCTACTGTATATTCAATAAAGCTGCGTGTAGCATTCATTTGATTATGCTTTTCTTTGTGTATTTATAGTCCAGGAATCACCTTGAAATAAAGTAAATATTTTCAAAGGTCTTGCAGTGAAGAACAGAGGTTTGTATAGAAAAATTCCCATTCAGAAGGCAGAGATGGGCCAGATCCTCAATTAATGTAAATTATCACAACTCCTGGGAAGTCAGGAGAATGAATATCAATACAGGAGCTGAAAATCTGATGATGTGTAAGTGTTAAAAAGTCATGAAAACATGAAAAAAGAACTAAACATGGCCAACCCAACCAGAGTAAACGACCATCCCCTCGAAATCCTGAGGAATTAATGTGAGATGAAAAGTTAATCTGTGTCTTTAGTGAATGTATTTGAGTATGACCACTTCTTTAGTGGCAGAAGGCTTGATTTTCATATACTTTTTTTCAAATATGCTTGGACAGCTGCCCCCTGACTTGTACTGTGATTTGTGCTCTTGGCTATTGAAAAGATTTTGGAAATGCTGACAGTCTCTAATTCCTGTCCCTTCTCTCTCTGAAAGTGCTGAGTTCACACATTATAATGTGAGTGAAACTAACAAATAAGAAAACAACCCTCGACTCTCTTAAAAGAAGACCATGCAAGTGTACAGCAACGGCAAAGTGCCAGAGCAACAGCAAAAATAATCTCAACAGCCAGTCAGGTCTCCAGTCCCCTTTCTCTTACACTCCACTAGCAGTAAATAATTGCAGCACCTAAGCTCAGCAGGGGACGGGAGAGCTGTTCCTGAACAGTGTGTGCCATTTGTTGGCCCACAGCTCCTGCCTCATGGTTCGTACAGAACGGTGCATGGCAGCTCTCAGCTAGAGTGAGTGTTTTTGGCTGAAGTAAGATAATTGTGAACACTGGGATGCCCTTTGAGCTAAAGCACAATACATAGTAACTATTTAGAGGTTTCACATAAATTTAAAACCCTTGACGTGGCTTCTTTTTGATCTCTGTTTCTGAAACTGGAATCTAAGGAGGTGCTTCTATCACACGTGGAGTTTATACTCGTATTTCAAATGGTGAGATGCTTCTCTGAAGTTATTGTTTTGCACCCTGTAAGACTAAAATGCTGAAAGTAATCCATCTCAGTTGCTCTGCAGTACTTTTACTGGGAAAAAAAATTGATTCTGTGTCTTACTATACTGCCTTGCTCTTAAAAGTACAGCAATATCTTATCAGTTCACTATTTTGACCATAGATCTGGAGGTCTAACTACATGAAATGGTTGACGTATACATGTATATAAAAGAGAAATTTAAACTGAAAATCTGCCTTAATGGTGTGATTTATTGGACTAAATTATAGTATCCCAGGGGAGGCAGTAGAAGTCCCATTAAGTGATGGAAAAACATGTCTCCTGAGAATCAGAACATACAAGAACTAAACATAGGAAAACTGATCAGATTTTATCTAAGTTAGAACTAGCCAGTTTCTCTTACCATTACCATATTCCCAAAGGAGCAGCAGAACAGATATAAAGTATTTTCCTGCCATTTGTATTTGTATGGCATAAACAGTATGAAGTATGTTCTAAAATAATTTCCATTGATGATGATTATTTGTTAGTATGCAAAGTAACTGATTTAACAGTAGGAATATTGTCCTAAAGTCAATCACTTCATGTTGTGGCCATTCAAGGAAAGGTTTTTTCATAATTAGTCTGGAAAATGCTTAGGTAAAAATCATGTATTTAGGACTTGCATTTGCAAAAACTGAAGAAGATTTTGCTATTGACTTCACTGGCAACAGTCAAGTCTCATTCTCTTAGGATATGCTGAAGCCTTTTTGGGATTGGTTGTATTTGACTTTGCTCAATATATGGAAGAAAATGCTTAGTATCACATTGTCAAAATCCATTTGGTCTAGGCCTACCACTGCTGAAGCCATTACTCTCTTACTAACATTTTGAAAACAGAATTACATTTTTAAGGACCCAAATATCCCTTGCTTTGTGTTTGGTTGAGTCATCTGCACTTTTGAAAATGAATGTAGAATTCTGCTCTATTGCTGCTTTCAGGGTTACAATGCAATTGTGCTTTTGTGCTTTGATTAAAGGGAAGTCTCATCAACATTCTATATTTCAGCTATTGAAGAAGCAAAGACCCGCTTATGGAAGGTTACTTATAAGAATTCTTTTTTCATGCACTGGAATTATGCATCAAGACATTTGGATTATAATACAAAAAGCTGCCTATCTATTATATTACCACCTGAATGTGTTATTAAAATGTTACTGGAGTGCTGCACTTTGATGGTTTCATGCAGTCAGAACCTAACAAACGGATTTTAGAATCCCATCTTTGTATTACTACTTTTAATGTTATTGCTTTTTTTCTAATGGCCTTTCTGAACAGTTTCTTGGGTTCAATGAGGTTTCTTTATTCCCTAATTACAGAAAGCTTACTGAAGATAATACTTTTTTGAAAGACTCTTTTTTTCAGTTTAGTTTTGTTTTGATATGCTCACGTTTATGTAAATAAAGATCTGTTTACTCAGTTTCAATATACAGTAGTCTTAAATCAGAGAAAGCTCATAATAAATATGAAACTGGAACATTCCTTTTTGTAAACATATCTGCAAGCCTGACTGCATCTCACTAAGCATTTTATAGGTTCATTACAATACTTGGCTCACATTGAAGTCACCTCAAATTTTATTTTTATTTTTTTCTAACGATCATATGAATAAACTTTGGCTTCTGTTTAGACTGGAAAAGATCCAGTATCTGCTTATAATCTACAGATTCAGGAAAAAATAATGGCTATTACTGGTAGTGAGGCATTTCTCTATATCTGTGTGTCACATTCTACACTTTAGTGGGGTCAGCAGAGGTTCCACTTACTAGAACTGCATCATGTATTTTATGTAGAGACATGAAACTTAAATGAATTGCCTGTCAATTGTGTAAATGTGAGAAGTTTGGAGCAGAGTTAACTGACAGGCATAAATATATAACCAGGTGGTTATATACATATATACGTATATGGAACATATACACACACACACATATATATATGTGTGTCAGATATATATCTGTAACAGACCCGCAAGGGATGGCTTCAAAACATCCTGCTGCTATAGTTTGACCAAGAGTGCAGATAACAATTATAACAATTGCTTGTTTATTTCAGTTCTTTCCCCCCTGCCCTTTACGGCTTAGGTGCTTTTGAAGAGTTTAATAATTAGTTGCCCAACAACTGGTTTAAAAAGCTGTTTAGAACAACGTAGGTGATCTTTAAAGTCCCTTCCAAACCAAACCATTCTATGATTCCATGAGTCTGTGTACAGCATTTAAGAGTACATTAAGGCATTCTTGAGAATGCATGATCAATATAACAAGACATATATACCATATACTGAAGGGTATTAGATTTAAAAGAATACATTCTTCTTTTATCAGGATGCTATACTTTGCAAACCCATTGTCTTCCGCTTAAGCTCATCATTTGCAACAATAGCGAAGTCAAGTCCATCAATGACATTGTAGCTCACAAGATTCTTTCATGCGTAAAAAATAATTAATGCCTGATCAGCATGACAAAATGTTACTTGTGTTATTTAAATTGTATTCTATTTATAATATTAATATTGATAGTTATTATAAGTTGTTATCTGCAGCTAGCTAAGATAGCAGCAATTTTTGGAGGACAGTGTTATAAGAATTACATTTTCCATATTGAAACTTGGTCAGCTGGATTGGAAAATTTTAATTCATCAGTGTGAAGTGTTGCAAAAAGTCAATATGCTTAAGATCAATCACACCCTACTTTTGTTTGGTTGTAGGTAGGACTGTCTAAAAGCTTGGAAAAAGATACACAAATAATTTACTTAATCTTGGCACTGCTTGTAAATCTTCAAGTAATAATTATTTATTAAATATTTACTTGAGGTGAAAATTAGACTTCAGCAATTGAAAAAAGATTCAAAGATGCTTGGATCTGTAAGGCTTTTCTTCTTTAAATCTAAACTTTAAACCAGTCTCTTGAGATTCATCTTGTTTCTCTGAGCCCTAGGGAATAGCAGGAAATTCATACATATTTAATACTAGTCAAATCAACCAATGCAGTAACCATGCTAAAAGAACAATTATGCAGACTATTTATGTAAATATGGAATAGGAATTACATGTTTTTATTTAGAACATTGGAAAGACTTGTAAATTATTTAATTTAAGAAGACATGCTTTGGAGTGATTTTGAGCAATTTATTTACAATACATCTATCATAGAAAAATATTTTAATATCTTTGTATTTTCATATTAATTTTAACCATAACTAGGTTAAGACTAGTATAATCTTCAGTGAACAGAATTACTTTGTCTTTTATGGAAAATACATACAAATATCTTTTCGTGCCAGAAAGAATTTATTTAATATTTTATTTAACAACTGTTTTTTTTAACTAAGGAGGTGTGCCAAAATTATTTAACTCTATCTTTTTAATAGTAATAGAATAATAGTGTTTTTCATGCATATAAGAATTTTAAAAATCTGAAAGTATGTTATGTATTTTCCTGATCTAATCTAATGGTCGAGAATGATGCATATTTTAATGAGACCAGAAACCAGTTATCTTCCATCTCCTAGATATTCTTCTAGAGGAAGAGCAAAAGGTATTCATAAAAACTATGAATCCCCCCTTTCATAAACTACTTTCTTATTTTAGTATCATAGTTAATCTTCAATTATTCATGTTTATTCTGAAGTCTGTTATTAGTTGAAGACACTTTTGTATTCAGAGACATTTGCACTGAAACATGGTGAAGAAACAATGTCAAGAATTAGGGTCACAGAAAGACCTTTGGAATCTCTGTGCTATTCAAAAACTTAATGCTGAGAAAGGTTGGAGAATTCTTATTTATTTAGGCAAGTTCAGAACTTCACAACCATTATATCAATTGCTTTCCTGCAAAAAGGAGATAACTGACATGGCAGTAAACAGGTCTTCTATGTCAAAATGTGGGGTTTTTTTATCATCAGTTGGTTTGACAAAGCCATTTTGGGGGTTTATTATGGCCAGGTGTAGATGGTGGTTAAAACCATAGACAGCTAGACACTTTCATAGTCACTTTTCTGACTCATTTGATATGTACGTGTAAGTATATTTTACACTAAACATGGAAGATTTTCATTGACTGACTGTAAGGTGAAGCCAGGATAACTAGCTCACCTAGTTGTTCAGCTAACTCTAGTGGTAGTGTCTGCAGTGTAGACACCTGTATTTACTCCTGCTGTCCATGCAATTACACCTCAGCTTCTCTAGGCCTTTACTATTATATTAGCTATCTGGCCTGTCACTTTGATTGATTATGATTTTGGTGTCAGTCAGCACTTTGAGTTGATCCCAGAGTGATATAATTGGCCTGCCAAAAAAACCCCCCCCAAAATCCAACCAACCAATGACCAACCAACCAACCAACCACAACAACAACAAAAAAAAACCAAACCAAGAAAAAAAGTAAACCAAAAAATAAAAAAACCCAAAAAGCCAAACCAACCCCCTGCCCCCCGCCCAAAAAAGCTCAGTGGTCAGAATATTTACCCGAGTTTCAATCCCTCTCTGTCAAGTTCCCTCTTGTCCGTCTTGTCCAAGTTCCTCTTTCAGAGTGCTGCACAACTAACATAGGGACAAGGGAAACAGAGAAGAAAGAGACGTAATTCTCTGGTTCTTTTAAGAAATTATCTTTTAGTCTGTCTAATTGGGAAGGCACACATAGACGTAAGACACTACTTCCAAAAAATTAAGCAGCATAGCTGCATTTACCTTTTTCTGTGTCCAGCTCAGCCAAGCATTTGTGTAAGGTGGCAGTAATGAGTACGATAAATCTGAACATGGGGATGAAGAGATGCACCTTGAAATTCTTTCTTCAGTACATTTTTATCAGTGGCAATTTTTGTTTGTTTATGAGATTAAAAAAAAATAAGATAAGAAGCAGTCTTAGGGCCTGAGTCAAGGAACCATCCTTCTGAAACAAGTTTAGCACTTTACTTTGCAGTTCCAACACCTAGGTTGTATTTATTAACTTAACATGTTTGAGAATTAAACTAACAATTAGCTAATTCCTTCTGTAATTTCAGTGTTTCTCTTAACTCCCACAAGCAGAAGTAACAATTTTTTCATTTATTTTACATAGACTATGGCCAAAAAATTGTCCTAATGCCTTTTAGCTTTGCCTGTGTCTTTTCAGTAAAAACCAAAAGATGTTTTTGTACCTGACAGGCCTGGTGTTATGAGCCTTGCAACTAATATCCCTTCCTTTACTGCTGCTTTCTGCCTCTTTTTAGTTTCACATTCTAGAAAGGTCTACAGTGCTGAAGTGAAATTAGAGAGCAGTACTAATTGAAGATCAGCTGAAAGAAATCAATAAAGACATTACTATATATTAACTGTTACTGTTATCCCAAAAGAAACATTGGTTCATCGGGTCGTTTCAGAACGAATAAAAAAAAAATGGATTGATGTAATAGATTCCTGAGAAAAACAATGTAAAATATGAAATTTCAGTAACTGCAAAGAGATACAAGAACGATTTTACCTGCTATGGACGAATGCTTCATATTGTAAGTATGAAAGTCGTGCAGAAACCTAGATTGGCAATTACAATGTTGTGGATTTCCAAACATAATTTAATTCCTTCATAGCCAGTAAGTTGAGATTCATTTTTACATAAACACCCATGGGGTTAGTACTTCTAAAAACACTATGTCATTGTTTTAATTGTTTACTTCCAATAATCTAATTTGTTAATTATTAACTAAGCTACAGTTCAAACTATGGGATATTATGATTCACAATGCACCTTTGATTTAAATAATATTATTCCATCATACCTGATCTGACTTAATAACGTTTTTTTTGTTCTGTTAGTAAAGTAATAGTTACTTTTCAAGTGTTTATTTGTTACATTCTTTAATTTCTAATAACATGAACTTTGTGTCAGACCCCATCTACAACGAATGAGTTCTAGTCTATTCAGGTTTCAGTTATACTGATTTACTTGGGAATCTGCCCCAAATGAATGTATTTAACAGATATATTTAATAATGTTTTAATTATGTTCTAGATTGATGTAGGGAAAACAATCCTTACATCTTTCTTTTCTTATTGGAAGACACTATTCATTAGAAATGTCTAAGAAACAGTCTAAGATTGTCAGGATATTTCTGCACAACTTTAATAATAATTCAGTTTGATTTTACAACAAATAAAAACCCCCAATGTCATTACAGTAGCTTCGGTAACTGCATTATAGAAGGCAATTATTTTGTTTTCCTCTGTGTTTTTATATAATGTATTAGTCATGTACCTAAAATGGTGTGTGTATGTAGGCATACGTACAGTATGGTGATTTGACCTTGCTTGGCTGCCAGATGCTGACCCAGCTGCTCTTGTACTTCTCCTCCTCAACAGAACAGGGTGGGGGTGAAAGGGCAGGTTAAGGTAAAGACTGTGGATCACTTACCAATGGCTATCACAGGCAAACAGACTCAGTTTGGGGAAAATTAATTCCTGCAGATTTATTAATAATATAGTTGGATGATGAAAAACAAAGACAAAAAATAGAAACACCTTTGGCTCTGCTCCTTTTTCCTAGACTCAGTTTTGGTCTTTCATTTTCAATTCCTCAACCTTCTCACTCTCCAGCATGATGCAGGGGGATGGGGTATGTGGCATGTGGTCAGTCTATAACAGTTTGTGGTCAGTCACAACAGTTCCTCTTTGCTGCTCCTTCCTCCTCATGGAGGTCTTCTTTCTTCCCAAGGCCAGACTGGATGGAATTTTGAGCAACCTAGTTTACTGAAAGGTATTCCTGGCATGGGGACTGGAACTAGATGACCTTTCAAGTCCCTTCCAACCCAAACCATTCTGTGATTCTATGCTTTTGCCCTGTTCCAGCTTAGGCCCTTCCATGGGCTGCAGTCTTCCAGGATGAACCAGCTCTACTATGGTTTCTTCCCACGGAGAATTTCTCCTCTATCTTTTAGAACACTATCTCTCCTCCTTCTTCTTTGACCTTGGCGCTTGCAGGACTATTTTTCACACTTTTCCCCATTTGTCCTCTGCTGTTCAGCATTTTGATGTTTCATAAATACGTTTTCCTCGAGGCGCCCCAACCTGGCTGCACGGCCCAGCTGTGCCCTGAGGTGGGTCCATTAGAACCACCTGGAACTGGATCACATAGGCCCCTGCAGCAACCTGCTGTCAGCACCTGAACACCTACACGAAATACAGGACATAAATATAAATAAACCTAAATATTAGGACAAGAGGACACAGTCTTGAACTGTGCCAAGGGGAGGTTTAGGTTAGACATCAGGAAGAAGTTCTTTACAGAGGGAGTTATTGAGCATTGGAATGGGCTGCCCAGGTAGGTGGTAGAGTCACTGTCCTGGAGGTATTTAAGAAGAGACTGGCTGTGGCACTGGGTGCCATGGTCTAATTTACAAGGTGGTGTTATGTCAAAGGATGGACTCAATCTCATAGTTCTTTTCCAACCTAGTTGAATCAGTGATATACAGAATTTTTCTGATTTTCTCATTTGTAAACTAATAGCAGGCTCCACAACAGGGCATCAGCTTATGACCAATCAAACCAATGTCCTTATCTCCTTTGGCTTTACCTATGGCTGCAGTGCTCATTCGTTCAGGCAGTGTGGAAAGACCAACATCTGAAGCAATTAAGAACTAATGATCCAGATAACCACCTTATCCTGCTTTTACACTGGTTATCTGGATTGTATTCATTGTATTGAACGAGTAGACCATGAGAATATGATCTTTCACATGGAAGAGATCTCATATTAAAGGTTACAGGTTCAATCTCTACAGGTGATCTCTGTTTAGGTATATTACATGAAAGACTAAGAGAATGGAATAAAAGGTGATATAAAGAATTTTATTGAAAATGCTCTTGCATAGTTATGCAATGTGAATACAGGAGTTTTTAATACACACACTCATCATAGATTCTACCACAGAACTAGAAGCTAGTTCTGCAAATACAGTAGGGCTATTAAATCATAGGTGTTATACTGATGACTAAAGTTTGGGACATCAAACTTCTAACCATGTGTCTTAAATCAATGTAGTTATATTTTTCAATTAGGTTGTTATATTAGCTTTATTGGCATCTGTAACCAAATACATAACAATTTTCTGCTTTAAAGGCAACCTGCAAAATGAGTAGAAGAATTTATTGCCTATACAAGTTATCAAAAGATAGTTTCAATGGTTCTTCTTAACTTTTGGGGCTATGCTTGTTCAGATATCTAGCTTATGCAATAAAAGTACATGGGAAAATAAGGATGCAAAAAGCAATGGCACAAGACCTGCAGATTTTCTACTAACATCTAGTTGAAAATTGAATTAATCAAAAATCAAGAAGAGGTTACTGAGATATGGTTCTAATGAACAGAAGGCCACATAGATGAGAACATGACTCTGCCGTGATGGCAATGACAGATTTATCATAGAATTTCTCATGATCATCAACCTCTGTGTATTTGGTAGCCAATATCCACTACCATATGACTGCTGAAACTTCTTGAAATGTTTCATTTTCTGCTGGCTACTGAGGAGTTTTATATATGCATTTATCCTTGGAAAGAATATATAGCCTTTTTGCAATAAAATTGATTCCATTGATCTTGAAAAAATCAAAAGGTATTTTAATGATGTGGATATGCTAGCAGTTTCTTACGGAACTTGCTTCACCATAGGTCACTGTCAGACTGGGTTTTAGTTACATGGAAATGTAGAGTAGTTTGTGCATAAATGCAGATTTTAGTTGTCAAATGGTCAAATGTCTCCTTAGATAGTGTTGAGCTTGCAGATGACCTAGGATAAGTTTTAAGACAAATTTGAAGTATTAGATTTTGAGATAAGGTATATAAGACTTTGGCAGCTTGGTTTTGGTGGGTTTTTTTGTTTGGGTTTTTGTTGTTGTTGTTGTTTTGGGGGCTTTTGTGTGTGTAGTTTTTTTGTGGTTTTTTTTTGTTTTGTGGGTGGGATTTCTTTCATTTTGTTTTTGTATGGTTTATTTTGGTTTGGTTTTGTTGTCTTTGTTTGTTTGTTTCTTTGTTGCTGTGTTTGGGGGGGCGGTTTTGGGAAGAGTTTGTGGTTTTGTCTTTTTTTTTTTTTATTTAATGTAGGCATATTATAGGCAGATATTAACACATAGATTTTTAAAGTCAAAATAGATTTCTCTTAGAGATCTACTTTGAAGTAAAATACACAAAATGAAACTAGAGAGAAATCTTAGACCAGGAATCTGCACCATTTAATTTCATGGATATATAGCATATACACATAGCATTTTCATGGATCTAAACTTCTGTGCTGCTTTTCTCAAATTCAAATCGTGTATACACTAGTTTATAGTGGCCCACACTGTGCAGATACACAGCCACAATCTCAGCAAACTGTGAACTCTCCATATAGTACACATGCAGGCTAATGGGGAAAGGTCAGAACAGCTAGGACAGATGGATGTTACAAGTAGGAAAAAGAATGCGTGGTGTAAGGGAATCCATTCTCAAATCTAAAAAGTTTCAATATTTCTCATGATTTGTTTAACTAAGCCTTTAAATTACAGCTAATTGAATAATGAATGAATTAGAGGTGGATTCATAAGTTTTCAAGATCTTCCAGCATGTACAGCTAGCCACCTACATAAAAAAAAAAATCAACGGAAATCCCACATGAGAAAACAAAATGAACATTTGGATGAGATCAGTCTCCTTAGTTCCGTGGTTCCTCAGAGAACTTAAAATTTGTTTTCCTGTACTTTAAAACTTAGTCAAATAATGCTGATTTTTCTCTGCCTTTTTGCTAAAAAAAAAGGTTAAGACTGGCAAGTTAGAAACAGTTTTCATCATAGTTTTTTTTTGTGCACCAATGTCATCAAGTGAATGATAAAATTCTTATTTAAATTTGTGATGATTACTGAAAATTGATGATGAGAAAATACAAGATAAAATATGGATTCCATATAGTATGCAAATTATGAATGGTAATTTGGACAGATTGATTAGATTCTAGTATGTGAAACAGTTTGAGACCTAAGCTTGTCACCTAAGCTTTTTGACAACTGTCTAGTAAACCAAATTTTTTTTAAAGGGTATCTTTTAATTGAAATAGAATTCTATAGGAATGCTCTTTTTTTTTTTTTTTTTTGTTCCCAGCATCCATTTATCAGCTTGGCGAACTCTGGAATAAAGTGTATCTACTTGTTCCCTTTATTTCCAGACATCATTACTGAGTTAGGATCATTCAGTATTTTATTTTAAATAAATAAATTAATTAATTAACATTTATGTAATTGTTTGAAAACTAATCTTCTGAGAAGGAGTTAAAAGGAAGCATTTCACACAGAAAAAGTTGACGAAATTATAAGATATAAATTTATCCCTAGGACAAAAAAACAACCTAAAAAAAATGCATATAGTAACTTTAAAATACCTCATGAAATTTCAGCCATCCAGTCTTTGTAATGGCAAAGTGAATGGCATTGGTAAAATTTCCAAACTCTTAGAAGATGTATCCACAAACACATAGTTAATCATTGCTATTATGTTAAACATAGTGAAACAGTCATAATTTACCTGGTAAATTACAGTATATTTTGGAGTGCACTGTAAATACGAATATTCATAAGAAATAATTACGTATTTTAAGAGATAAAGCAAAACTTCCACTTATAAATTGAAATTCCTTGATCTTCCATGTATAGGATTTGTTGAATCAGAGAATATGAGAAAAAAAGAATAAGTTGTGTCTCCTATTGGAGAAAGAGTATTACATTCAAATGACTAGCCTAATGAAGTTTCTGGCAAGGTGTCCCCCTTCTCTGCTTCAATATGCCTGTCCCCATAGTCTCTTTCTCTTCCCTTTCTGTCCCTTGGCAGTGTCTCTACTCTCAAGTCACCACTAGTCATCTTTCCTTGTAGTAAACACATTATCTCCCCTGTTACAAACCTATAATGTTGGAGGGTGCCAAGTTGGGGATTGAAAAATACTAATTAGAGAGACAAATTATATAACATATTCCTTCTATCTTCAGAAGGTACTCAAGAGCATATAGAAATTTTATGGAATTAGACAGGACAAACGTTTGTTTGGAATTGTGTCTAAATGAAGGGTTATTTAAAACGTAGGAAAACTGGTGTTGGCTTATAGGGTGGCAGGAAAAATTTGCAGTAGTGATTTTAGGAAGCCAATTTCAAATCTAATTTCATGTTTACAAGTGTTTGACTAGCAAACTTAAAAGTCTTACTTCATAGGTATTTACGAGTTATAGAGTCTCCATCCCTGGAGATACTTAAAAGCCATCTGGATACAGTCCTGGGCAACTGGCTGTAGGTGGCCCTGCCTGACAAAGGGGTTAGACAAGTCAGCCTCCAGAGGTCCCATTCTGTGATTCTGTGATACAATTTTCGTTTATAAATGCACCGACCAAAATTGTATTTTTACATTATTCTCTGGTCATTTTATGATTATGTAAAAAAATCTTTACTTGCAGCAATTTGTAAATCATTAACAGGAATTCATTTTCTAATCTGGTACTTTAAGTATGCAGTGTCTGAAGCAAAAACATGAACGAAGCTATTGACATCCACTACTCTAACTTAATAACTTTGGAAACCACTCGATCTTCACATTTGCGCTTTACATGATGTGGGACAACCTCTTTGAAAAGAATCATCCTCTTAAAAGGGAAACAGTTTTTACCTTCTAACTCTAGTTATTAATCAATGCAAAACTCTTAGTTACAGCTGCAACTTCTTATCATGATATCATAATTTTGCTCTCAAAATGTAGTTTTCATTTTAAGATATTGATAACAGGAACTAGATAAGAAACTTTACTTTGCCTTCAGCATTAGAAAATATCTTGCACTGCTAATCAATTATCTCTTTGCTTTTAAAATAACTCTACTTTGGGAATAATAGGATTCTGTATATGAATATACAATGTGCCATTCTGTGCACGTGTATGTGAGTAAATTACTATGTGTTCTGTCCCTTTTTGTGAGTGTAAGGTAGAGATTTAAGTCTCTATTCTTGAGGATAAGACATCTTCTTCCTTTCTTACCGAATCCAAGATGATATCTAATGTAAAAATGGGTTTTACAGTTGAACCAGGATTTCAGGCTTACAGTAGCTTTTTAAAAAAATATTTTTTTTTTCATGCTGCATTAAAATTAGTATATAATTAAACAATAGGCAGTCTGTTCACATATTTAAATGTCATTTTAGCATTACATATAGCATTTGCAAAGCTTGTTTTTTCATTATAGTAAGATGAGGAAAATAGAAGCACTATACTGTGCATTTTTGTACCAAGAATTTTAATTATGTAGACAAATAGTTCCAACAATAGATTTTTTTCATATAAATGTTTAAAAAACTCTAATCAGATCAGCAGTAAACTGGCCAAGTCATAAAAAGCAATTTTCTTTGAAAATTATACCTCTTCCAAGTTTAGGAAAAAAAATCAATTAAAAACTATACAAGCCCTGGGATTAAGATCAAGTTTCTCTTAGTTTTAGAAAATATAAATTTCTATACTGCATTCATTAATCCCACGATTTGCGCAGCTCTGGCCTGAGTTTGTCACCTCTCCTGTAGAAATGCAAAAACCAGTCTATGCACTGATAAAAATTCTCCGTTTTTCATAACTATGCAAGTTTTTAAAAAGTAATATAAGTTTTTCAAAATCACTTCTGAAAACAGTTTTTCCATGATATAATTAGGAGCTGAGGGAAATCAGAAAGGGGAAAAGCGCCACCTATTGATCGTGACTCGCAATCTTACTCGTTGCAGTTTGGTACCTGTTGTAGTTGTGTTTAATGAGCACAGCCGGCATTTTAGATGAACATATCTGTTTCAAGTTTCAATATTTTCCGGCTACATGCTGAAGTGTTTAAAGAATATATATTAAAACATTACTAAAGCCAAATGAATATTTTAAACAGTAGTAAGTCCTTCCTTCCTTCCTTCCTTCCTTCCTTCCTTCCTTCCTTCCTTCCTTCCT
>WEIV01007672.1:208098-221797 GCA_013390005.1 Calyptomena viridis | reverse complement strand
TCCCTGGAAGTGTTTAAGAAAAGACTGGATGTGGCACTTAGTGCCATGGTTTAGTTGGTGAGGTGGTGTTAGGTCATAGGTTGGACTTGATGATCTCAAAGGTCTTTTCCAACCTAGTTAATTCTGTGATTCTATACAGCTCTGGCCTGCCTCCAAGGCAGCACAGACCCTACTCTTTATTTACCCATGCCTTGAGATGAAATAATGAACACATTAAAACATAGCAACTGAACTCCCACACGCCTGATAGACTCCTCTTTCTGTGACAGCAAAGACTTCTATGAATGCAATCAAAAATAATTAGCATTATCAGTCCCAATTCATTTTCTAACGTTAATAGTTAAAGGAAACACTAATTGTTGTTTACAGAGGGATGAATATTTAAACATTTGCATTTTAATTATTTGAATATTTAAATTCTAAATATTTAAATATTTAAACAGAGAAGTGGGAAAAATTTTTTTTTCCACTTGAAATAGATGCCAACTGCAGACACGTATATTGTAACATTTTAATTTTTAAAATATGGTATCCTATTAATACAAAGACACGGAAGATCCATACACAAAAAATTACAAAATATATGATCACAGTAACCTCAGGGCATAGCATTCAAATACAGTAAAAAAAACCCCTCAAAACAAGCTTGAATATATCATGAAATCTTAACAAATATATGTGGTTCTTTTAATTAGTCTTTCTTGTTTCTCTTTTTAGGGTTCATATTTACAGGCTTCTTTCAGTCAACCAGAAAGGTTTAAAAACTAACTCCTTTTGAAATGTAAAATGATATTAATCAAATTCAGAGAAATTCAGGAATAAGAACTTCAAAAATAACCAACCTAAAATTGTGTCAATTGGCAGCATTGCAATCATAAAAGCTTTTGAAGGCATAAAATGCCCATTTATATTTTCCCCTTTTCTATTGAGGAAATGTGATGATACTGGTTCACCAAGAAAAGACTGCAACAGGTTGTAAATATTTAACACGGTTTTGAACTGTAGCCACAGAGTTCAACTGAAGTTAAGTTTAGAAGCAACAGTGAAAAGCTGGTTACTCCAAGATATAAGGCTAAGTACACAAGTAAATGCTGCAAATCTGGACTACCTATCACTGTAGAACACGGACTGCAGAAGTAACATTCAAAGCCTATTAAGAACACAGTATTAAACAGCAAATTAGCTGGAATAACATAAAATCAGAGGACAGAAGAGTTGTTGTTCCTCCATGTCATCTCTTCACATCATCCGCTATACTGCAGCTTATCACAAAAGTATATAAATACAATAGTAAATTAGTACCTATTTTATATAATAAATAACCTTTCTATTTGAATTATGAAAATAGAGCTACAGTAAAATCAGTGCAAAAATGACCAAAATGTACTGAAGGATCACCGAGAGCTGCCTACTACAATGTACATCATAAACCACCCATATTTCATCTAGTGCATCAAATGCTGATAAGCATTAAAAAATGCACAATGCACATCCCTAACTGTGCCATTCCAAAATTACAGCATTTTCCAATGTCAGACAAATCAGGTTAAAACAAGTTATTTGAACCACACACTTCATTCTTTTCCAATATTTTACTGAATTTGACATAACGTCCTCTTCCCTAATTGATACCTTAAATGGAAGTTGCCCTCATAAGTCCACGTTTGCATGAGCAGCCTTTTTAGAATTAAGAAAGTTCTTTTTCTTTTTCCTTGGAGAATTATGCAAAGCAAGTGTTGGGTCATTTGGCTCACGGAACAAAAATATCTTCTCCCCTGTGTCTAACAGCTCTATGGCTTCGTTAGTTGCAGTGTTCAAAGCAACAGGTGGATCAGACTGTTCCACAGAAGGATATGTAGGTGAACATCCAAGATGAAGGAATGCTGCTTTTTCCAAGAGAGCACATTGCTGCTTCTTTATCAACCTACATAAATTAAAAAAAAAAAAAAAAAAAAACTGGGGCAAAAAAAGCGCATAACTTCCTATACCATATCCTGACATAGAAGTGGTGACTTTAGAAGCCAAAGAAAATCATATTTCAACAGAGAGAATTGCAATTTTCATTCCAATTCCCAATATTTCACATATCATTTTATGAGATTTAAAATTGCAAAAGGAAGGGTAACCTTATAATAAATAAACATAGGGAAGATGAGCAATGTATATGAAAAATGTGAGAATTTTATGAATATGTACAGAAAAATCCTTTTAGAGATTTACTATACTTGCTTATTATGTATAAATATCTTGAAGGAAACACAAGCACCAAACAGCAGAACAGTGTTAGAAAACGCACATTTATGAACTTATTTTCGGATTTCTAACAGTTGCAAGAAGAATCTTTGGAAATTAAATAAACTGTAAACAAAAAAACCCCATATATTTATTCTGGTTTTCTCCTTACCTATCTTTTCTCTTTTTTAGAGATGGGATATTTTCTAAACTTCTGTTTATCAGATCTTGCCTTACTTTGTTCTCCAGTGCTTGCCACAAATCTTGGTTCTTCCTGAAGGAGAAAAATAGAAACAAAATTTCCATCAGCAAATCCCAAAATATCCACATTTTTCTCCCCCTTCTGACTTGAGCTACCAAACCCCATGACAGTAATACCACAAATATTTGCTGTCTTGCCACATCATTTAAATCAGCTAAGATCACACCTCAGGGCATGCTCCCAAGGACTCTTATCTGTTCTTTGACAACCCACACTGGACAACTAGAGGGCTCAGTGTCACAACACCTGCTTTTCTCTCCTTCCCAACTCACAGCAGAAAGTTGGGAGAGCAGGCCTGGGGGCATTTCTCAATGTTAGCTGCACAGATATTCAGCTGAGATTAATGAGGCTACATTGGAGCAACAAAGGCTCTGAGAGTCTACCTGTCTTGTGAGTAAAGGGAAAAACAGTGGCCACCTGAAACTTCAGTAATGAACTACAAGGTCGAAAATTCCACTGCTAGAAAGGAGGGCCTCCTTTATATCTGTAGAACCTCCACCTAAAAACTCCTGTCCTATAAATATTATAAATACAAAAAAGTGGAAGAAAAATATTTTAACAAACTCCAATTCAGTCAACAGAAAGAAAATTATCAGAACAAGATATATAGATCTATGAAATGTTTAATTAATGAATTTATCAAATTTATTAACTTTTTATCAATCAATTTATTATAGTTAAAATATTTCACAAAATAAGACAGCAGTTTCAGAGTATTTTTATCCCACAAAATTCCTTTCAAAAGGAACAAAGTTTCTTTTAAAAGGAACTTATGTATTTGCTATTCTTTCTATTGCTGTCAATCTCCTTGTCCAGCAAATACATGCACATGTAATGCAATAATATTGTCTTGCAATAGTCTACCAGAAAACATCACACTTACCTTTTCTTACAGCTGCCAGACTCATCTGCATTACTGTCACTTTCAACACCACCATCTGAATATTTACTGATGGAATCAAGGACAGAAAGAACCTCACTTTGTGAGCTGGAGGGCAGCAACAAGTTCAGGACCCTGTGCAACATCCCCATTGGCACCCTTGTCAGTTTAGCTAAATAACCTGCCAGATGGAGCTCCTAGAGGATTAATGAGTAGAAGACAGATAAATTTACCACTGAAAACAAATGTTATCCAATTTTAATTATTATCATTAAATAACTATTGATTATAGAAACAAAAAAATATTACGGAAAATCATATCAGTAATGGCAATTTTGGTGTCAGACAGTCCCATGTATATTATAGTTGTCCATTTCATTTGGAATATAGGCAATGTAAATGTTAAATAACCTGTTGATTTTGGCATATTTGCTTAGAGCATGCATTCGATGCCCTTAAATCTGAGAAGTCACAATGCAACCATATTCAAACATGTAAGACTTAGTTAATTTATTGATTTTACTATTATAAAGAAATCTTTTAAAGGTAGCAAAGAAGCAATATGGTATTCCTTGGTACATAAAATTAGGGGGGGGAAATAGCCTTTAAAACCTAATGACAACATTTATATGTTGTCATGGTTGATCACTTAATTGTTCAACTTCCCCTAACACCAGATTCTGTGATAAGCTCAGAGAACAGCTTGTAACATTTGTTAAGAAGCAAAGGAAACCTCTGTTTTTGTTTTGGTGGTGGTTTTTTATTTCCAAATGTCCTCTCCTTTTTGGCCCAAAGGTCAGTAGTAAAGTATATCATTCATATAATCTTCAAATATACCGAGTTCAAATTTATTTGTTCCCTAGACGCCCAGCCAGCCCCATTTCCTGCCCCCTCCAAACACCAAAAAACCATTGCTATTCTCTGCTCTGTTGTCAAAAATAATGTGTCCCCGGGGTTGTTTCTGCAAATCTCTCATGCATATCAAACATGAAAAGTTTACAATATTGAGAACTACATGGAAAGAAAAAAGTAGAGCAAATTAAAGCAAGTTAAATGTGTCCAAGAATGACAGACAAAAAGCTGTTGTTGTCTATTCAAACCATACATATATCTCAAGTGCCTGAAATTAGGTAAGACGTGCCAAACACTCAATATGACTCATGACAGCTAAATCATCCCTGCTCTGCAGTCCCTTCTGTAAGCATTGATGGAGGAGATAACTACAAAGCCCATGTCATATGAAAACCCCACAAGGTCCCACCATGCAGGATGACAGCCGGTTTCCTTGTCTACCGTGGATTCAAAATGTCACAGCAAATGTTTGAACCCTGCCTGTTTTTTGCATGACAAGTTTTCAGAGGAGGGAATGCACCTAGGAGATCCCTGTATTAAGTGAATCTTCCTCTTTGAAAGAAACAAAGCATCATGAGCAAGGCACTCTTACCAAATTTAGACAGCCACCCAGAATAAAGAAATCAATCAACCTCCTTTTCTCATACTTGTTCTCCATGCAGAGAACTCCCTGCCTGAAGGTAGGAAAACTAGACACTTTCCGAAGTTTTGGTTCCAAAGTTTTTCCAAAGCGTTGGTACAGGTTTCCCAGGGAAACCACCAAGATCACATAAAATTAACAAGACAAAATCCTAAGACTGATGAGAGATTAGTAAATTGGTGCCGTTCTTAAAACATCCAGTATTTTCAGCCTAAACAGGGAACAGACTTAGACACTAAAGAGATGTCTGCCCAGGCTACTTAGGGGAAGAAATTATTTGATTCTTCTATGAAGAAGAATGTAAATAAAAGCACCTACAGACATCTAAGTATTTCTATAGTTGTACACAGACCATATTATACTTTTGGCCCTTAAAAACTGTTATTCTAAAAACTTACAAAACCCAACATTAGGTGTGAATAAACATGAAAGATCTCTTTGACGTATTCTGTCCTTTTTGGCTAAGTGGTCTAAGGACCTTGAACTCAGTAATTTATACATGGATGATTGAGACATCATTACTTTACTACTGCTTTCCTCTTTTCTCTGACCCCTCCTTTCTGCCCCAAGTATGATTTGGACTGAGAGGCAACACTTAATACTTTTCTAACACAACAGAATTGACAATGAAGCAATTCTGTAAGGTGTCACAATGCTGTCAACAATCCCAAAAGTGGCACAGGTGCCCATGAGACAGGTGCACATGGCATATGTACAGCAAAGGGAGTGCTGCTGTGTGAACCAGTCAGACCAAAAATCCTCCAGCATAGGATGAGTTTAATTCTTCAGGTAAAATACCACAAAGATCAAGAGTTCACTTTTTTTATGCATTCACAAATGGATAAAAGTGCTACTTGTGCCACCAACTTACTCATCCGTATTCTCTGAATATGGACAAAATAAACACAGGAATCACTTGTAGTTTACAAACAGCAGAGCTGCTTTTAAGTATCTGGACTGAGCAATGTGTATTCAAACAACTTATGCAAGAATCAATGAAGCCATGCTGTGTTTCCAGCTTCCAGTACTGTTTCCACACAACAGTCTGCCTACATCATCTGTTGTATCCAAAATGTAACCAGTGTACCTGGGGCTATAGCTAAGAGCTTATTCAAAAGTAACATCTCAGCCAGAGGCTTATGATCCTGAACTCACTATCATTCAAGCAAATCTCTTATTGACCTAGATCTGCCTTGATATGAATGTAAGCTGAAAGACAAAATGTAGGAAAGTAAAACTTCTGTGTTTTTTTCAGGGAGGGCACCATCCACAGCTCTAAAAACTAGTCTAAAATGGAAAATCCTCTTTAAAGTATAGAATGAGTGTAAGATAGCTATAGTTTCCTAATACTTGCCAATGTAATGTGTTCTTTAAATTACAAGAAAACAGGAGAAAAAAGATTTAAGAATCAATTTCCAATATCAGCTCATAGGATAAGCACATTCAAAGGTAGGAATGTGTTACACTGTGAGCCTGAATAAATTAATATTCTACTAAGGACACACTTCTTTACAATTGAATTAAAAGTAGTCAGGAAATACAGTTGGAGTTAGTATACTATTATACTTCTTGAGAACAGAAATCTTGTTTTATATATCTGCAGGGTATATAGGCTTTATGGAATTTCACTGAAGTATGATGCAGGATATCTCTGGGCTACCCTTTATATGAATAAATATAAACACAAAACCCTCAATGGTATATTTAATGCATATTTACACAAAAAAATTATTTCTTCAGGGAATCTTATGAACAGAACAAAAAGAACAGTACCCCAAGTATACACTGAGCAGTGCATCCAGTTTTTCAAGTGCAGTGAAGTGACAGTGATGCTTTTAGATCTCTGTCTTCAACTTGTCAAGAGTTATAACTATTGAGGGTCATTTTTCACTTGTTATGGTGCAAAACAGGAAATTATGACACATTCTGTTTGCATACATATGTAATCTGCAAAACAATAATTTTAACCTCTCAACTTGCAGAATACGTCATGCTGTTAAGAAATTCTTTCAGAATGTATCTGCATCAAAGAAACTTAACAAGCATTATGGGAAGACAAATTATCGTAATCCAAGGGGAAACAGTCAGTGACCTGCTATGCCACTTAAAACACTACAAAGCTATGGGGCTGGATGAGACCCACCCAAGGGGACTGAACGAACTGGCTCAAATGCTCATTAAGGCATTTTCCAACATCTACCAGCAGCCTCAGATAACTGGAGGGGTCCCAGTTAACTGTAGGTCAGCAAATGTGACAGAAGGGCTGGAAGGAGTATTTGAGGAACTACAGCCCTGTCAGCCTGACCTTGGTGTTGGGGAAAGTCATGGAGCAGATCATCTTGAGTGGTATCACACACCACTTGCAAGACAACCAGCAAGGGGATCAGGCCCAGCCAGCATGGATTGCTGAAAGAGAGGTCCTGCTTGACAAACTTGATCTACTTCAGTGACGAGGTGACCTGCCTGGTAGATGAGTGAAAGGCTGTGGATATAACTACCTGGGTGAACATTTGACACCATTTCCCCCCACATACTCCTGGAGAAACTGGCTTATCATGGCTTNTGTTGATCTCCTGGAGGGCAGGAGGGCTCTGCAGAGGGATCTGGACAGGCTGGATCAATGAGCTGAGGCCAATAGTACGAGGTTCAACAAGGCCAAGTGCCGGGTCCTGCAAAGTCCCGGCTGTCACCAGACAGCACTACAGGCTGGGGAAAGTGTCTAGAAAGACGCCCAGCAGAAAAGAACCTCGAACGTTTTTTGTCTCCATCACAAAAAGAAAGACACTGAGATACTGGGGACAGTCCAAAGAAGGGAAATGGAGCTGGTGAAGGATCTGGAGTACAAGTCTTATGAGGGAGCTAGGGTTTAGCCAGAATAAAAGGAGGGTCTGGGGGGACCTTCTTGCTCTCTACAACAAGATTGTAGATGAGGTCTCTACATCAACCATCTCTANAGAATAAAAGGAGGGTCTGGGGGGACCTTCTTGCTCTCTACAACAAGATTGTAGATGAGGTCTACAACCACCTGAAAGGAAAGTTGAAAGCCCCCAAAAATATAAAAAGAATTTACAAGACTTGGCCCACCAAGACCAAGGACTTAAACCACAGTAGTACAGGCAAAAACCAGAAAAGTCCAAATGACCTTTCAAAATATTTTCAATTTTTGTATCTTTTCTAATGTTTATTTTCCACTGATGTCAAATGGAGTTTTTTATCCTATTCAATATGCCTTTGAAGCACTGTATGTTTCAGCAAAATATTCACATAAGCCTGTTCACGCCTTACCTGTTTTACAAAAAAACAAAGCAACCTGAAATCTTGAGCAACTACAAATGGGCAAATAAAGCCTCATATTTAATATCACCTCTAAAAAGCTGTCACTGCCCACACCACCATTCCACCACTGAATGAATACATACAAAGTTTATAAAGAAATACCCAGATTAAAACACAACATAATGTGAATATTTACATCATAAGCATCCCACAAAAGCCTGCGGCAGAAATTTTTAGCAGTGTCAGCAGGATGCTATTTTTGTGAAGTCCCAATAAAATGTCAAAAACTCTACATGCAGTAGGCCATGGGGGCAGAAAACAGTGAGAAGGAACTGTGAGAACAGTGAGAATTCAGCGGCTCCTGACAACAACATATGATTACAATACCAGCTGTCAAGGCCAACAGGGTAGCAAACTGATCTGAAAAAAACAGTTGCAATGGGAGGCTCAGTGGGAAATCAAAGAGGAAAGTAACACTAAACAATAATCCCAACAATAAACTCTTAGGGAAGACATAGCTTGGATTTAAAACTGGTAGGCCGATAATGCTGGTCATGACCTCCTCAGCAAACACCTTCATATGTTACACACTACAAGACACATCAAAAGAGGTTTTGGATGGAAAAGTGTTACAATGAGGTCTGAATTCCCACTCTGTCTGATTTAATTAATTACCACAAAGTAAGATCTTCCATTCCAGGACAGCAGCTTAGCCATCAGACTGACAGGCATGCAGAGTTAAGCCTTTTCCAGCAAGGCTCACAGAAGAACTCCACTCTAAATGGAGTCTTGAGTGTCCCCATGAGAGCCAGAGACTAAAATTATTGTCATGCTCCTGGGAGCATTAGGAGATCTTGATGCAAATTCTTTACCCAGAGTAAGGACCTGAAAACATAAGCTATCTCCCAGGTAAATTTCCTAACCCAGATAGTCTCCAATTCCTCATGAGAGCACCTGACCTCAAAAGACATCTCACTCAGGAGAGAATAAAGAATTCAGAATACTGACTGGAAACAAGTTAAGACATAGGAAAAGCTGAGAGATCCTTAGACTAAAGTGGACTTTGAAGCTCTCAATTTATGATACAGGGGACTGCGATCATATTTGTCCCTGGGGGGCAAGATACTTGGATACAAAAAGCTGTACCACTGAGTCTCTTTTCTGATGAAAACATATCTCAACCAAGGCCTGCAGATAAAAATTTGGGTCAATCAAGTGATTCATCTGTAGGTCTTTTGTAGGACTGACAAGCAGCCAAGAGACAACAAATTACCTGAAGACAAGATGCTCTTTTTGAAAAACGTATGAGTAATGATACTAGAAAATTTAACTAGCAATCCTTTTATCATTTAATTTTGAGATGTAATCAATGCAAATCATTCCTAACACTCATTAAAAACTAAACAAAACCCTGGTCTCATTACCTGAAGAATACACTGTAAATCTGTCTGTCAACCAGAAAATCAGGCATTTTAGTTCTTCACAACAGGACAACTCCCAAAAGGATTTGTAAATGAACAAATAGAAGTACAACTCAGTAAAATTCAGAAGGCTAAAAAAGTAGGTCAGAATTAGCTGAAGTGACTGACAATACAGGCTGCGAACCAGTAACAACTACTAGCAGACAGTAACTTCAAATACATCTGTAATCATTCCCAAAAAAGAAGAAAAGCTGATTTCCAGATACAGCTGTAATTTAAACTTGGAACTTTGTTCTATTTCACGCTTACCTGACTATAAATTGCCAAAAACGCATCCATTTCTATGTTTTCCAGGAGATCTTCAAGCACCACACAATTCCATTGTTCTTCTCTCAAGCTGAAGTGAAAGACAGAATTAACACTGAAATCTTCCCAGGTACAATGATTGCATTATAGGAAATAATACCTAAAAGTCATCCATTCAGGAAGCATCTCTGTCAGCAAAGCTGTGTGAGTAGCATAACTCATAAAATACACCAACTTCTCCTCCCTTCTTCCCTGAACCACCAAGTAAACAGAAGAGCAGAATCTAAGGCTATGCTCTTGCAAACAAAAAAAATCTGCAATCGTTCCAAAGAAGAATCATTCAACCTGTCCCCATCCTCTTCTTTAAATTTCACCACCACACTTTATGGCAAGTTGTGGATCTTTTTGTTATTGAAATATAATACTAAACAGTTAACTTCCCCACTACTGGTGATTTTTTTGTTTCTAGAATAAATCATAATTCCACCATGTACAAACTTGTATATGTACAAAAGTACAAAACTTGTTTCTTCCCATAAGTTTGCAGTTTCTTTGAAGGCTTCACTGATAGGTTACTGGTTTGTGGGTACTACTGCAGAGATCTATCTGCTCTTCTAGTGACTCTTTACTTCTGTACCAGGGAAGTTCTTAATGTACACTGTGCAGAGCTCTAGCCTTTTCAGAATTAAAACAGACTTCTCACAATCATAGCCAGTTTTAATACATCAATTGCTTCATGGAAAATACTCTTTTCTAATGGAAAGCACCCTTTGAGGATCTTACATGAAGTTTGAAATGTGGTAGGCTTTTAATACTGTGCAATATGCATGGAAATGTCATTTCTACCTCCTGTAACCCTAATGAATGTAATACAATAGGCTGCAATTTTGCAAATTATCATCCATTTTTGCTAGGCAATCTTCATGACAAGACAGATATTTCTATATACCTCCCAAGAGGCATTTTATTCATCATTGATATCTTTACTTAAAAACTGGCCAGGGAAAAGTGAAATTGAGCCTGTCTTCAAAGAGTTTAGATATCCCATCAAAAATAATTGTGTGACAAGGAATTCAGTCTACAGTGTGACAATGGAGATGGAGATTCAATTTAAATTGTCTCAGCTACTTCCTCTGACCCCAGCAGATCAGGTTTCTCTGAAGTCTCTACCTATCTCCTGGGGAGACAAAGTAACTGGATTAAAATTCTTTAGCTCCCTGCTGCTAAGGAGTATCATTATTTTTCCACTATGCCAATCAAGAAATGGTGATTGCCATGCAACACAGCACAATCTAAGTTATTATTATTTCATGTTCCTTATTTCAGTATTCCCAAAACTCCTTGGTTATGCTCTGGGCCACAGCACAAGGCGGCAGTATTCAAACACAAGTGAATAGTCCCTCCCCAGCACAGTGGAACATTTAGCCTGCTGTTTCTCCATATCTTATGCTCCGTAAGGACTGCAGTAACACAGGAAAACTGAGGTCAAAGAACTTACCTTTGCTGGTACAGATTTATAAATTGCCTACACTTATTCATGGCCTGTCTTAGCAAAACTGTCATGTGTCTTTCTGCATTTGTTTCCACAGCTTCACTTGAAAGTCCCAAACCATCCAGAATCCACCTCTGGCTACTCATTAGCTGCTGTTGTGCTGCCTCCTTATGCAGTATCTCGTAGTCCAGCTTCCTGTCAAGTTCTTCAATCTCCTAGAGGTTGAAAAGGCGTGATGACAAAATGTTGTAATTTGACTTGAAAGAACAAATTTCATTTGAAGTGAAGAAAAAAGATGATGGTATCAGATTTTCTGATATTACTTTATTAATTTCTCATTCTACCCAGCCACTTGGAGTCATTACACTTTCCAATTCATTGCACAGCTTCAGTAAACATGACTGGCACATCATGGATATTAGAACAACGATGAAAGATACGACTCAATTTTCAATGTGTTAAAAGTCAATGCTTTCTGAAACCTTCCACTGTAGAGGACACCTAGAAAGTATACTACCAGCATGGCTGAGATCCAAACTAAGGAATGTCACCATTAGAATTCATCTATGAGGAGCAAAAAACCACTGAAACAGCTTGAGAAATTCAGACTGACTAGTTTTAATTATACTGAATTAACAGCTAATGTCTGAGAGATTTGAAGTTAAAAGAGTCTAGTGTGTTAAGGTTAGGATTAAAATACTGTGCTCTGAAAATCAAAAGGTTAAAACCCGAAGTCTTAAGTGGACTGGATCCCTCCTGCCAAAGATCTCTCTTTGGTCAAAGAGTCAAACTAGACATCTGAATGAAGGCTTCATATTCCATTTTTTTTTTCCCATTCCAACATGTCACTGTTGTATCATCTCAAGCTTTACACATCGCTTGTTAACTCAGTGCCCCACTTCCTAACCTGTACCTTGGAGAAAATGGTGAATCTATTCCTCTGCCTCATCAGCTGTATTCACACAACAGATTCCTTGGAGCACCCCGTCTCTAAGCGTCTGCTCCCAGGGTTAGACCTGGCAAGGTCTAACTGGTGCTTAGACCTACTCTGCTAACACCAAATCTGACTTTTCTCTAAGGGGATGAAGCCAATTCACACACAGCCAGATGTGTTTGTTTCACCGGTAGGCAAAAACTATCACTGATGTCATCACCATTACACAATCCTGGGTAATCTGATATACTTGTTTTAAAGCAACAGGTGATTAAATTTGACAGTTAGTGGGACCACGGAGTTGGACTAAAACATAGCAAGAGAGAGAGGTTTGATCACCAGGAAACAGTCGCTGTAAACTAAACCTAACAGGGACTGTAAACAATTGTCTAAAATACCATAATTCCCCCACCTCTCTGAAAAAAAAAATTAGGGCTTAACTCAGTTCTTGTCCATTGGATAAAGAATCCAACATTAGCTACTCTAGGTCTCTCTTCTGCACCTCCTTCAATCCTTTTTGTTCCCCTATTCAAGGACAGTGAAGCTAAAAGCAACTTCTCTGAACAGTTCCCCCAGCTTACTGCAGAAAAGGCAAAAATACTCCATCTACATACAACTTTTACTATTTCCTACAGATTTAATACAAATTTAAGCAAAATTGGAGGCATATAAGAATTCTAACTGCCACTTTACAAGAAAGTCTGTAGAGATGACTGCATTAAAATTTAACCAGGAATTTTCACAGCAATAGCTGTCTAATGATGCCCTCTAGCAAAGAGGTTTTTCTCTTCAAAACCCATTTTGTTTGTTCTACTTCAATGCTCTTCCAAGCCTCACTTGGATGGTTTCAAATAGCAGATGTAGAAAAAAAAGTCCTTATGAATACAGAGCACTGAAGTATTAAAAAAGGATTAGAAAATTGGCACATATCAAGTATGTAATAAATATAGTGAAGGGAATAGGTCTTTCCAAAGTTTCCACTATTTAAACTGCACAAGTGTGCTCAAAGGGAGATAGACAGGTAGAAGGCTGTAAATATAATCTCTAAAAACATGATGATTGAAGCATATCATGTGGTTATGGATTTTACATATGGTAGCACTTTAACATGAACAATTTTGTAACACAATCACAACAATTTATTATCCCAGTCATGACTGACAATCACTTCTCAGCTGTCTTCCTTGCAACCAACAAAATATTAATTAGCCACCAAAATACTACTCCTTCTCACTGTATGCAACTGTAATAAAAATTAATAATAATAATAATATACAATTTTCCCTAGCTCTAAGACTTTCCTTCTCTTTACATCTTTTACTGAATGCATGAAAGTGCACACAATTACAGAAATTAAAGGCTAGGCCACCAAAAACTGCAAACTAGCAGTTAAATCAAAATAGA
>WEIV01007672.1:141289-200880 GCA_013390005.1 Calyptomena viridis | reverse complement strand
GCCATTTTGTGGCTTTTGCAGCACATGTTTCAGAGTGTTAAGTCCAGGTGTAGGACAGCACGCTGGAATTGAGATAAGGACTCAATAAACAACAAGAGAAACTAAAAGCTGCCCAGCAGAGATGTATTGGTCCATTATCCTTTTTCTCTGCCTCGTATTGGCCATGAAACCTCAGGTGGGTAATGTTGAGTGAGAAAACAAAAGTGTTCACATTAAGGCAAAATGTAGAAGTGTAAGATTCTAAATCAGGAATGAGGTAATAGATTGCAACAGCCAAAAGAAAGAAACTCCTGTGATCAGTGTAAGGGTTACTGCAATACTTCTGTGTTCTAACGATAATGGGTAAACTAATGGTTTTCTTTAATGATAGTTTAGCTTCCTGACTGGTACAAGCACAAAGGATTTGGCTTTTCATAACTAATGTGCAGCCATACAATTAGAACAACAACATGTATGCCAGATAGTGCATATAAAACTGAAGCAATCAGGCTTAGAGAAGCTAAATTTCCAATCTTAAAACAAGATTCTAATAAAAATGTAAGGTATTATTCATACCAAATAAGTACTCGGTACTTTTATAACATAAGAGCTTAGTCCATTAGCTGTTGTACTTTCAAGTAACAATACTAAAACACCCCTAAATTTTTGAGATTATGGCATTAGGTATTGAAATAAAAAGTTTCAATGCCTCCATTAAAGGATTAGAGCATTCTTGGACCACAGTTATTAAATTATTGAAGAGTGCTGGAACTCATTTGCCCAAGCATCTGTTCTCACTTTCAAACACTGAGTGCTGGACTAGCTAAACATTTGCTTTTATCACCTGCAACCAATACTAACAATGCGTTGCTCTCTCATAAAAGTGAAACTATTTCTGAATTAACATGTTGACCCAGTATTTTTCATTTCTCAGAATACAGGAAAGAGGTGTAAAAAAAGATTTTTGTCCAAATTGTTACTAAAATTGGTATTGCAATCAATTGTGAAACTATTTTTTTATATGCTAATTTTAACGACTAATGGCACCTTGTTCTGCATAGCTCTTACAGCTGTGCACCAACTATGTCTAAGACGGTTTCATTGCAATGTTCCTCTGATATACAAAACTAATATTACCCATATTTTATGTGTGGAAAAGAGGAGGAAAGACAGGTTAAATAACACAAACAAGACCTCATGAAACATCTGCTGTCAGAGCAGGAGAAAGCCTCCAAAATCCCACATTAGCATCAGCCCCACTCATTTCTTAAGGATTAACTTCAGACTAGAGCTTTGAGTCTTTAACAGGTACCCACCAGAACCACGACTTCCTTCCAATTAGCTCTGCACAAATAAATTCAGGCCCCATCCCAAAAGTTTCTGGATCTAAGAATCCAATTCTGGGTTTTTAGCAGCATTAGCAGATGTCCAAGAACTAAATGTTGCTCAGCTAAAGTATGCAGTGAAGCACCATCCATGTTTTGAAAGCCTTACTAATAAAACCCAGAGAAACTAGTGGAGTCTTGCAATCTTGCAAACACCAAGCCCCAGAACCACTGGGAGAAAAAAAGGTGAGACAAGAAATCAATTCTGTAACTAAGATGCAAAAATTAAAACAAAGTGAAAACTATTAAGCTTGAAATACATCATCTTGATATTTGCCAGCAGGTAAAAGTAGGCAAAGGCATCAAGTCACTAGACCTTATGCTTTCTTTATCTGGTTCTTATTCACGTTGATAGAAAAACGTCATTCTTTAATTACTAGAGAACTAGGTTTTGACTTCAATCCAGAAAAGGTTTATACTTACCTTATTCAAATTTTCATCTTTCACCAAGTCTTCATAAATTAAAATTTTGTCCTGTAAAGATTTCTTCAGAATATCTAACTTATTTCTATTCCTGGACCCTGTTTTTCCCATCTTAGAATGCTGCTGTAAGAAGATAAGCACAAAATGCCTTATTTGTAAGAGATATATGAGTATGCTAACATTATTACTTGCTATTATTAGAACATCTATCAATTATTGAAACACTTTGCAAAAATGACTTTCAAAGTATTTCTGAAATGAAGATGCTGCCTATTCATTCAGAAGACTTTTTGGACATTCAGACAAAGTTAGGAATTTTTTTTTACATTTCTTTCAAGTATAATTATATATTCATCCTTTCCATGAAAACCGGTAGCATATAAATTTGATTTTAAAAAAGCTTTAGCAGTGATACTACGAGAAGATTTTAACTGATATGTTGTCTTCCCAGCACAGTTAAAAATGAACAAAGAATATTAATTTAAGAACCACATTGTTTTCAACACACAGTCTATGAATCACAAATGAACCATGATAACATTAAGAGGCACCGTTCCATGTAATCAAATTATTCTTGACCTTTATGTTTCTTTACAAGAATACCAACTAAGTATATGTACTCTTGGGGAAATGATAACATCTGTTCAACTATAAGGCTTTGCAAAGTCATTTCCCTTCTTTAGTACTTTAGAAATCATTAAGGTTCAGAACTAGGCTAATTCCTAGTATAATTAACACAAGGTAGTGTGCATGTCAGAAAACATAACTGAACCAAAAGAAAGCAAGGGCAAGTCCTCCTTTTTAATGTGGTATCTGATACAGTTCATACAGGAAACACCTTCTTTTCCTCTACTTTATAAGAACTGAAAATCACTTATGTCTATATTCCACAGCTTTTAAATTCTACTAAAGGAATTAAACATCTCTCACACAGTTCTTTAAAAAAGTGCTAGATAGGCAGGGAGACTCCTTGTTGGGAATGCTTCTCTTTGAGTGAGCGTGCTTCATCTTCTACATATTTAGATGTGGGAAAAAAACCAAACCCTCTGTATACACTCAACTCTTTCAGAGAGAATAGAAATCACGTCTAAATTCTTGCCAAGAAAGACACCTAATTCAGGAACTTTATCTTTCTAAATGGACAAGATAATGTAGAACACTGCCTTTCAGAAAATACAAAAATCTTTCCTTGATTTAGTTCCAAATTTAGTAATGTGTAGAGGAGGCCATAGAAATTTTGATCTGGGCTGTCAAGGACTCAGCTTGTCTCCAATATGCAGAGCCAGACTTAGCACCACTCAGATCTCTGGTATTTCAGTGGACTCTCCTCAGAGCCTGTCCCTTTTGGCCACACATCTGCCTCTCTGTACTATGCCTTCTTCTTGAGAAAGCTGGAGGACACAAAAGCAGCAGAAATACACAGGTGTATGTGAAAAAAACTGCATTTATCCAACTGCTGCTCAAACAATTCTCTTTGAGTTCCACTGGTCCATGCAGACAGGGGAAGTGTGCACTGCCATAGCACCTATCCAGAAGCTATGGACCCATCTGTACAGTCAACGACAACCACCCACAGGTACATCCATGAACCCCTCGCACATCCCCACACTGATCCCACATCATTCCCACCTGTTTACTGGTCATTGCCAAATTCTGATCGATTTTCAGCATTTCTGTGTCCCTCTGCTCCACCTCAAAAGTCCGAAGCAGGGTTCTTGCTCTTGTCTTGGGCCAAGCCAAGCTGCTGTCCACCTGAGAGAAGCAGCAGTGCAACTCTTGTCTCATTCTAAGCAATTCCGCCTCCGATAGTGAGAGGGGTAAACTTAGAAGCTGCCTGTTAAAAAAACCAAGAGCCATTTGCTTTTCAGTGATATAGGCAATACTGCATAAAACATATCATAGACATGTCATAGACATATCATAGACATGTACACATATACTTTACATGGCAGTGATCATCCTATTTTTGTCTATTTCACACATCAGTTAACGATTCCACATATAGCACTGAGCCACTCAGCATGTTCAAAATATCCTTGAGGATACTTTAAATTCTGCATACAGAATTTAACGGAATGTAAAATTTCATTTCTAAGGGAAAACAGTTTTAAGTATTAAAAAAAAAAATTAGTATTTTTAGCACATTTTCTATGCACAGAATCCTTCCACCTCTTCAAACAATAGAATCCCTGAACTTTGTCTGAGATCAAGGCAAAAGTCTCCCATAAAGTCTCCCTGTGCTGTTTCCTAGCACTTAGCAGTGACAGCTATCAAGAAGGGAGAAAATAAAATAAAAAAGTCTCTTTTTATTATAAACATACATGTCATCCCTCCCATCACCAAGTCACAAGGGTTCCAGCTGTTATTTGTAAAAAGGCTCTTTGCAGTCTGAACAACATAGAATATATTTTAGCAGTAATTTAAATCGCTCAAAGTTCCCATTTTACAGAAGGAAGATTCTCAACACAGAACTCTGGAGAACTCAGGTCAAGCTGAAGTTGACTTAAAAATAAAGCATGTTTAGTTGTGACTAACCTTAGATGACATTCATTTTCTTACCTTGTTGCTGAAAATATTTCCTCAAGAATATTTCATTAAAAAATAGCATAATTTTTTTGTTGGGAAATTTTCTACATTTCAAAAAAAAGTTTGTACTTAAATCATGAACAGCATGATTTTTAAAAAGTAGTTTTCATTGAAAAATATGTTATACTATATGTTCCATTTTTCACGTTGTCTTAGAGTCATATATATATGCAGAGACAGAGATATAAAATAAAACGCAGCAGATGCAGTTTTATCATGGCTATATTTAAAGAGGACTTTAAGCATGAGTGATCTTCATAAATATTTTGGACTAACTCACTGTCTCTTTGATAAGCAACAAAAATGAAAAGCTATCATCCAAAATAATTATTTGTGAAAACTAGATAGCAGATGAGAACATAAACATGAAAACTGGCATCTGTCATCAAAATATCATAATTGACAGACGATGAACTGAACAAAGACGATGACAGATTTTAAGGGGCTTTTGATAGGACAGTTGTTGATGCATTTTTTTGTATATATTTTCCAGTATTTTACTGGGAAAAAAACCCATACAGTTTACTGTTGCTTCAAATAAAGATAGCATCTAACAAATACAACAGGCACACTGCAGGTTAGAACACAATTATCATGGAATTCTAAGTTAGAAACAGGGAAGTCCTGCTGGGTCATACAATCTACTTCCCTACTCCTGCAGCTCCGCTTTCAACAGTGTAAACAAGAGACAGTAAGACAAGCTAGAAAATATATATAAATGGCTTATAGGAAAGTATCTAAAATGCTGAAAAAATACAAAGCCCTTGAAATTAGAACAAAAACAAGACACAAATGGAATTTTTTTCTTAAACAAAACAAATGTAATGGGTAAAGTTTCTTTTTATACATCTGTTATATGATTTTACACTGTGTGGCAGGAAAATTTACAAAGACACTGTCTGTGCAAAATTGTTCATACAAATCTACTTTGTTTTAAAGAAGAGGTATGAAGGAGAAACCTTCACTAGTTCCTTTTTTTTCCCCTCCCTGTTCAATCTCTTATGCCTGGTACATTTTCTTCAGGGGCATACAGCCTACTATAGGTTTGCCTGTTCAAGTCGTTTCTTCTAAAGCTGCAATTTTTTTTTTTTATGTTCTTGTGTCTATAACAGTGTCTGTTATTAAACAGACATTGTATAGGAAATGTAGTACTGTAAATATCCAGGCAATCTTACAACTAGTCATAAATATACTTGAAAGCTAAGAAGAAATGCTGATGAACAATGCCAGCCTCTCAGGGGCCTCGCTGCCTAGTCCGAGAGGCTCCATTACTCTCAGCCACAGACAGGGGGCTCTTCCTGTGCAAGGCCTCCCAATGGTGGCAAGGCTTTTCCACCTCCTTAGGGTCACATGGTGGCAGGCAGCAATGGTTCACAACATTTCCTGGGGCCAGAAAACCTCTCTGCAACATTGCCTGTGTCATGATGCCTCTCTGGCTCAGGGCTTGGTGCCAGTGACACTGTCAGCAGGCCAGAACAGCCAAGTGATACATGGAGCCATGAGCTGGAGAGGTAGGCATTGTGTCCTTAGGAAATATGTGGCAATACTTTGGCAAAGCTTAAAATGAACATGATGAGTAAGGTCTGACTTGTGGCTATAAGGAATATATTGAAATTGGACGTACTGACATACTAATTGGTGTTTCCAAAGTATGGGACCACTAAGAACAGACTGAGAATAGTAATGAAAGATGTGCAAGTGAAACCTCATGTGGAATCAACGGAAGTACAAAACTTTCACTCCACATTTTCAGTTTTAAAACTGCTGTTTCCTGGGATTTCCACTGCAGCACTCACCTGCTGAGCACTTGAAAAAAAATAATACACTTCCCAAGTGCTTCACAGAGAACTGATCGTTAGGAATTATAACCAGACAGCTGTGAAAACTAGTTCTCTTCTTTTTGCAATAGAACTAAGAAAAGAGTGCGGACAGATACTTGCATGAATACCGATTGTTCCCAGCTCCTTAATTTTTTTTGTCCTGAAATGCCTGTTTCCAGTTCTTGGCTTAGCTTCTGCCTGGTGAGCTGAAGCAGCTCTTCAGCAGCCCTGTTCTTGTCACGTTCTTCCCTTTCAAGCTGTTCGTGTTTAACAGCCATCTCTTTTTTATGCTCCTCCACAGCTTCTAGCAGGAACATCTTTGGCACATTGAGTTTGACCAATTCTTGCACAAACACTCCACACTGAACACATTTAAGCTCTTCAATGGCTTTCTCTGTTAGGCTAAATAGAAGCTCTTTCAGCTCTTCACTGGCCTCATTGTCAAGCTTTTCAGTAAGTTCTTCAAATTCAATGGTGTGATCACTCAGAAGATTTTTCCAGTGTCTCAAGTAGTGAGTGATCTCATTAGCAGTTTTGAAGGGGTCTCCAAGTGACAGCTGCTCCTTCTGATGCTCTTTCTGCTGATCCATTTGCCAAAAGGAGGAACAAGAGAAGAGAAGAAATGTCTCAAATTCTAGCTCTTTAAGTATGAATTTCATAGCAATACATTTCATACTTTTGCTTTTCCTTGTTCTTGAAACAGCTTTTCAGTGTCCAGAGGCTTACCTCACCCTCAACATGATGGCTTTGTATGCATCTACCAGGCCCGAGAGAATTCCGATTATTGTTAGATACAAGACCTAACACAGGCCTGTGATAATATGCACTGTTGCTAGATAGAAGGGCTAACAACTAAACAAATGCATGATTGTGTGATTTGAAATAATCTCAACCAGCTGAACTTCAGTGATCTGGCAACATTCCAAAGGCAAATCTGGATCAAACAGCAAGGAAGGAAAGGAACTTAAAAAAAAAGATGAAAAAAAAGTTGGTTTTTTTGGTATTTTCTCCATTTGCAACATGCAGCAATTACATTGGAAAGCCAAACCAAAGCTGCCTATGCTGAGAATAAATATAACAAATGATGTCTCTATCTTCATACCTGCTGTCTCTGCCCACACTGATTTCTGTTAAAGAGCATAAAACACTGAAACACATATCCTGCAAGAGATAAAATCAATCCCACCTAATTTTGATAATCTAAAGAAATATCACTTAATCCAAGATAGTTTTTTCTACATCTTTTAGGTAGAGAAAGATAACTTTGAAATATACCTTTGAACAACAACTACTTTTCAGATCAGCTGCAAGTTATCTTAAGTTATGAGTTTACATGAAGATTTTTAGATGGCCGAGGTGAGGTTACTTCCTATCACAAGTAACCACAGGTAGAGCATCTTTTAAAGAGTTTTGGTTTTTTAGCTGAATTTTAACTGTGCTGCAGAAGTCATTCATGTCACACACAGACAGGAAAGCCATTGAAAATGATGACTGTCATGAAAGTTATCTCCCTAACCAACTCTTGAACTTCAGTTGGCTTTTGGCTCTCTGCAGGTTACCGAGGTTTGTCATGACCCCCTTGAACAGGTTTGACTAAATAGAGAGGCTTGAGAAGTTTGTCCAGCTAAGCTGAAGTTACTTTCATGCAGGTATTTCTAAAAGAACAGCTATTAATTATTCATAATTAATGCAGTACATAGTGGTACACAGCTAAAACCAATGGACACTTATTTTTAACCCTGCTCTGGCAGTGTTAACCCCTGTTTTAAGAACTACTTTTTAACAAAAAAAATTTATTCCATTTTTAATTCATGATAAGCCCTATGAAAAAAACCACACTGAACATAATTACCTTTTGCAGCATTTCCCGCTTTCGTTTGGTAATGAGTTTCTGGCGAAGCTTTTGCTTTTCTTGTTTTACATCATGATCAAATTTCTGTTTAACAGAATTAATTTCGGTCTCAGCTCGGTCCAGCAGCATTCCCAAATGACTTTCAGGTAGATGACCTGCTCTGGAATAATAGAGTTTGAAGCCTGTTATCCCAAATTCTTAAAAGCAAAAGGATGTGTGAGGCAATTAGTACCATAATAAGCCTCAACACAGTAGACACACAGAATGATCTTTGTTTCTTTAACAGTGACACCTGGGAGGTTCAAACAAGGAAGTGGATAGCAGAAGGACAATCCCAGAGACGAGTGTAGAACTGAGGCAGTTTGTGAAGACAGAGTGAAGATGTATGAAGAAGGAAGGGGAAGAAGGAAGGAAGGAAGGGAAGGCAAGTGCAAACCCAATTGCATATCAGTTAGTAATGTAAGTGATATTCAAATGAGACATTTTAAACCTTCTACATATTCATATTTAAATTCTTCATTTAATGTCCTGGAATGCAATTGTAGATGTCCTTTATAACTCCTTCTCCTCATTAAAAACAATTTTGTCTTTAAAGTATGTAATCGACTAAAAAACCTCAAACTTTTAACATACAAAGCAATCATATCCACAAAAATATTTATATTCAGATTTCCTATTACATTTACATCAGAAGAATTATAAACTTTCAAGATAATAGCAAAATACAACAATCTGAGAAAGCAAATTGTCAATCTTAGGCCCACAGTGCTTTCAAATGAAAGTTCAGGACTCCAGTTGCTACAGTATCTAATGTCAAAGTGAAAACAAGACCCCAACAGTGCCTCTAACTGTTAGAAAAATTTTCCTCTCCACAAACTCAAACTGAATTTCAGAACTTACCTGCTATTATACTTGCACTAGAAATTCCTCAAATCATTCTTATTCCACAGAAGAATAAATGAACATCTTAATTCAGACCAGGCTGGTGGATATTTGTGATTCATAATTTCTATTAAGCACAGTGGACAATTATCCAATCTCCATTTTTCTGAAGACATGAACATTGCACACTGAGCCAAGATACAGATGAATCCAGGCCTTCCAAGGTTCCATTCCAGTGTGATATCTGGCCCAATTTGTAAATTAAAGTAGCAGCTAAATGTGGTAAGCAAGCCCTTCTCCAGAAAGGACAATCTCATTTTCATTTTTTACGATTTATTGATACTGTGACACTTGTTTGCAGCCACTGCACTGTAATCATGGTGGCCAGATTCCACAATTCACACGTCTCCATCTACGGCTCAAGCATCCACAACTATCTGAGCAAGCCACAAAACACCATCCCCTACACAATATACACACTGGATAGAAACTCAGATGTGCTTTATCACAGTTATGTCAACCAGAGAGAGCCTCTTTCTGCAGAGTTTTTCCAAAGTCTGTCTATCGCATTTCTTCATCTTCTTCAAAGACGATTAAGATACCTCTCAGTATCTTGAGAGTAATTCACCATGCATCATTCTTGGCCAAGTAATTTTTGCCTTGAAACTAAGCAATGTTAAAATTACAGAATCACAGAATAGTCTGAGTTTGAAAGTACCCATGAGGATCATTGAGTCCAACTCTTATAGTGGACAGCCTCTAAAGGAATTGAACTTGTGACCTTGGTGTTATTAGCACCATGTTCTAACCAACTGAGCCAATCTCAGGGTCCAATTCAGTGTTATATCAAAAAAAAAAACCCAAACCAACAGCACCACATCTTTAGCCCATATTTGGTAACTCCAGGTCTTGCTTCTCCTTTTTGATCAAGTCCATGGCAAAAGATACATGAATAAAAAGTAGATTAATTATGGTGAAAAAGCGAGGAAAGATAATAACCAAAATATTATTTCTAACACCTTCATATTCTCTTGTATTGAGGAAATAAACCCAGGCTTGCTGCATCCAATTAAAATTCCTGTCCAGAGCAGTGTAAAGAGTCTGCAACAGAAAAAGATAGATGTGCTGGAACCACCTAGGAAATCAAGGTTTAAGAAAAGTCACGCAACATAGAATGATAGGAAGATGATATACAGCTACTTATTTTTAGGATCAAGAAGTTTCAGGTTGTTGATTTATTTAGAGATCTAGTATGTCCACAGCTCACGTTTTGCAGTTCTCACCACAGAGGTCTATGTCAGTTTATGAGGCAGTTTATATTAATCAGTATTATAATAATTCCTAGAAGGCTCAATCCTGGCAATAGACCTTCATTTCTGATTTCATGTAAATACAACATAAAAACAATTACAGTATCAGGAACAAAAGATGTCCTGTTCTCAAAGGACTCTCAACAGAAACGCAAAACACAAGGAGAGTAGAAAGATAATGAGACAGTATAGACTGTATGATAAACTGCTTGGTCTCAGCATACCAGACATTTAATCACTGAAGAAATGTGCAGGCACATGTCTAATGTCTTTGAACAAGGAGAATTTTAATGAAGAAGAATACTGCTGTAATGACAAGGCTGTTTAGAGGGAGATCCTCCCAAACACAGTGAGCACCAAGGAAGGTACAGAGATGAAGTGTGCAACCAACAGCAGCAGTATCACAAGTCCATCACAGGGAGTACTTCTCTGTACTAAATGAAAGCAAATAAATTAAGGAGAAAATAAGGAGTGAGGGCACTAAAGTAAAAAGTAGGACTTTGTATTTGATGCTACAGAGAACTACCTAAGGGATGCTGGACCCCAGCAAAGGAAGACTGTTATATGAAAGTTAGAGAAGTCAGGGGACCATCACTGAAGCAAAAGGGAGATAGGTATAAAGCACAAAATTGTACCAGCCTGAATGTTCATGGAGGCTGAATCACAACACCATACAGAAACTATACAGCTAGAATTTGCAAGACTGTGCCCATGCTACTCTAGCAACTTCAGAATTTCACCTGCTCAACTGGCATCTTGCGAGTGCCCAGATCAGAAGTTATGTAAATACCTCAGGGCAATAAATGCTCTACATAGCAAAGTGCTACAAGTAGAAAGGGTTTTAAGAGATTATTAGAAGACTTCGTATGGATGCATTACTTTTGGAGGCATTCACTTTCCAACACCAACTTCCAGAAAGGTCTAGTAGGACACTGTTAGAAAACTACTTTATATGGACAAGGTTCATATAAATAAAACAATTCAGAAGAATGTGGCCAGCACAATAGCTTTGATTCTATCTTTTGAGAGTTTATTGACCACTTTAGAAACACAATACACAAGAAATTCTTGAGATCTTATAAAAAATTAATTTTGAGGATAAACTTATAAAGGAGCTTGCAATTGTTTGTACCTAGTGAGTCACAAGAATTGGATTCAACTTTCAAGAGACTGAAGAACAAATATTCTTGTGAACAAGCAGATACTGGCAAAAGAATTGTGCAACACATTACAGATGCTGTAGTTTAAGAACATCAAGAATCTTGTATCTCTGCTGACAGCAGAAACAATCCAGGATAAACATTGCCTCAAGTATTGCCCTCTAACCCATTATTCTTTAAAAAAACCCTATAAAGAGGGTAGACATCCCCAAATCTAAAATTACAGATTGTATTTTAAAACCTCCCTTTCTGGCTTTTATCACTACAGTCCAGATGTTCAGAAGACAATGAGTACTCGAAAGCTAGTCCTGACAAATGGGACATTTGATTTAAATATTGTATTTAGAAGGCCCAGCTTGAAAACTCTGGCCACTCTATTTCATCTAAAATGTTCACAGCCCTTCCCAGAATTGGTCTGGGTTTATTTAGCTTTTTATAACATTTATTTCTGACCACACAGAATCCTTTCCATGTTAATTTGAAATTGCCTTGCTATCTAATATGTTTTAAACATACTATTAAGCTCCATTTAAAAAAAAATTCTCCTCTCAATATTTATCTGCTGGTTTGTCACTGAATCTGTGGTATGTCTAATCTACATATTTTCTCAGTCTCTCTTCTCCATAAAAAGTTCTTCATTTTAAAATTCCATTTATAATAGTAAGTTTAAAGCATTCTATTAAAGCTGGACAAAATAGATTAAGACAGACTTGTATCTATAGGTAGAATCAATGATAAAATGAAAAATAAGAGGATATTATGGATACAAATTTCAAGTATCAGTCATTCAGACCAGACTTCTCTTACTGCTCAAATTTTAATGCTCCAATTTGTAAATATTCCCCAAATTGCTTTATAATTAGAAACTGAAATACAAGCCTATGTAACATAACTATAAATAGGGTTCACACTAAGATATTTCAGTTTTCTGTAGAAAATAAAAGACTAGCACATAAACTGAAATACTACATTCTGGAGTTTTATGATCTCAGTATCTAAAGAATTCATTATGGATATGTCTCCTTTGGCCACAGAGTACTACAACTATTGCACACTTTGAGAATTTAATAGGGTAGTTCTAGAAAAATTAATTTTTCATCTTGATAATGATTCCTGCTGCTTTGGGAAGTTTCTGGGTAGTTTGGGGTTTTTTGTACATTTTGGGGATGAGATCCACAAGGTCTTGGATTATTAACACTAACACCTTTCCTCTCTGTTTTATAATTGATCTGTTTTGAACTGTTAGGTGCAATACCAGGCATTAAACAACGGGTGAAACCTCTTTTTCCAGCTTGAGAAGTCCCAATTGCTCATTGCAATAGCCACACAGGTGAGTTTCTCAAAAAAGCTCTTCACAAAACCACAACACCTGCTAAAACATCTCAGACTGATTCTCATCATACAAGTCCAAAGATAAGCTGAATTAATGGAAGGGAACTCTCTGTGGAAGATGTAACGATTACATTTCCTATGCCAAGACATTTACTTTTGTCTTTGAGCCACACAGCTGCAGATCTTGGCAAAATTGGCAAGGCAGTGCAAAGCATACTGGAAAACCTCTCTCTGATTAATGAATCTCGAGGCCAAACTTAGGGTGATTCAGGCTAAACTTAGTGTATGATACCAGTGAGGCAGCACACAGGATAATCAAAAAGCAAAGCAAGGAAAAGTTACAAAAAAACCCAGATAAATTACTTCATCACATCAACAGATGCAATATTTGGTAGCTTTTAACAGACTTCCTGCCTCCTAATATTAAATTACTTTTAAATTTAGTTAACATTATGAAAGAAAAAACATACTGTAAAGTCCAGTGCTTATCTTGTCCTCTTATTGCACATTTCACACATTGGCAGTGGCTGTCATCAATATAGGCATCTGAAATATAAAGCTTCATGCTTTATTCGGATCAACAGCAGCAGTGCTACATTGTTTTCCTGTACACCAACACGTTTTATTGCCCTGGCACACCCCTCAGTAATCTCTCTGTATGCCAAACTGACATATGCCATGGTTCTCTGGGGAGCAGCATGACATCTCTCTCAGCACTACACACTGCCACATAATTTTAAATAACTATGTGTCTGTGCGTCTGGTAAGTCACCACTTCCATCTCTTCACCTCGACTGTGAGTATCCTCTCACAGAGTACTTGATCATCCTGCATCTGATAAAATATCCCAAATAAATTAGATTAATGTATCACAACAGTCCATTTCTAGGTCTACTTTTTATTTACCTGACCTCTACTTTTTAATTCCCTGCAAAAGATGTACTCTGCTAGTCAAAATTCTCCCCAGCTACATTATTTATAAACTTAGTCAATTTTCTGTAGAAAATATGACGCTTTCCAGCTTAAGACTGTAAATTCAGCTCCTCAAACACGCTCAATCACAAGTGAATCAAAATTGTTCTCTCTTGTTAAATCCAGATACTCATGCATAAAGAATGCAGACAAAAAGTCTCTTAACTGGTACATGTTGCAATGGACTCTGGGGTATGACTTCTCACATGACTGCTGACAAGACACAAATAATGGATGTATAAAGACATTGAGAATCTTACGTGAGCCTGTTTCCCACTGAAGTCAGAATTACAAACAGGCACTACATGTTTCCAGCAATTCATCTCTGTGCTACACAAATTGGACACAGATAACAAAACCCCACCATAGTGCCTGATGGGATATTAACTAACAAAGTCATTAGTGACAAAATATTTTCTTAGAATTAACTTACAAGATAACATTTTTATGTAACTTTCCTGCTAGATAACATAGAAAAGACTTTTGAAGAGTATTCCATTGAAATCACACAATCACAGAATATGATGAGTTGGGAGGGACCCACAAGGATCATTGAGTCCAACTCTTAGCCCTGCACAGGGCCATCCCCAACATGGTCATTACAAAGATATGAAGCTGTTAGAGAGTGTTCAAAGGAGGGCAATAAAGATGGTGAGGGGAAGCTGTGTGAGGAGCAGCTGAGGACACTTGGTCTGTTCAGCTGGAGAAGAGGAGACTGAGGGGAGACCTCACTGCAGTTACAACTTCCTTGTGAGGGGAAGAGGAGGGGCAGGCACTGACTGATCTCTTTTCTGTGGTGATCAGTGACAGGACCCCAGGGAATGACCTGGAATAGTGGCAGGGAAGATTTAGGTTGTATATTAAGAAAAGTTTCTACCTCACCCAGAGGGTGGCTGGGCACTGGAACAGGCTCCCCAGAGAAGTGGTCACAGCACTAAGCCTGACAAGAGTTCAAGAAACATTTGGATGATACTCTCAGACACAAATGGCTGACAAGAAAACAACTCAGATATTTACCTTTCCATCTTATTAATGAGACTTGATATCTGGGCTGCTGCTGCATTTATAAGAGCAGAGACATAAGAATCCCTTAACTGTATCTTACTTATAAGATACTTTCTGTAAGAAAATCTTCTATTCAGATGATATTTCTTGATAGCTTGCAAAAAATCCATTAGCTCCTCAATGTCTTCCTACAAGAAAGAATGTAAAAAAATGCATTTAAACAGATGTAATGCTAATTTCAGCTAAAACCTATGAGTATCAGACCAGATTTGTTCATTAACAAGGCAAAGTTAAAAAAATCCTTACAAGTGAAAATCAATATGCTTATATCAACTTAACTCTAATGATCATGTCACATGATTATAGAGTTACTTTAACAAAACAAAATAAATAGTGTGCTGAGCTTTTGGCCTGATTACCTCAGTGTTTTGTGCACTCTCCGGAAGAGCCAGTGCACCTCCTCAGTGCCCCGAGTTAACAGATGGTTTGATCAGGTACCTACAATTAAATACACATGCAATCCCACCAGTGTTAGTAGCACTGCTCCTGCTTACAGCCATCCACAGGCTAAAAGGTCTTCTTGAACACAGCAAGTGTTCAGTAACACCAGTAAGTGGCATATGTGCTTTCTTTTTTTTCCTGTTAGTTCCTCTTTAGAATGTGTGATTATATAACTAAAGGTTAACATTTTAAAAGGTATCTAAATGGACTTCAAAGCCAATGATAACTCTTCCACATGTGTCCAGTGCAGCATAGGGAAAGCCATGCCCAACGCACACAGGCTGGCTTAGAAGTTCCTCCTTACCACAGCAAGGAACAGGAGCAGTTTAGACACCTACAAATGGGTCTAGCACAGAGTGGTCTATAGCAGACATTCTGCTAGCATCAAATAACCAAGACAAGGACTGATAGTTACATGACCCATGTCTGAGCAGCCAAAACATTGTCAAAATGTTTCACACTTGCTCTGTCTCTCTGAGCTGGCTACTCAGCTATCTTTTGCACAATGCTTGTTGCATCTACCTCTGACAGTGGCCCATGTGTAGCTTCTGTGTACTGAGATTGTGCATCAGGTTTTAGGAGTGGGCCTTACATGTTTTGACATCTACTTTCCAGATGTTGCTCTTTAACCTCTACCCTCAACCTCTAGGATCACAACAATCATACTCTTCCTCAAGAAGCAGCCAGAAGAATTATTTCCAGAATTTTTTGTAATCTAGAGCACTAACTTTCAACGCAAATGGAGTAAAAAACTAAACGAATAAAACCCTTAAGGAAAGAACTCCAGCTGTTCAGTTACAAGAGGCTTAAAATGTAACTGAAAGCAAAGCTAAAGTCCTGAGAACATACTCTCGTCAACAACCCTGGACCATGTAAACTAGATATACTCAACCTCTCTAAGTACAAAACTATAGTACTTCAGATATACCACAGTTTTAATAATCTGTGTATTTGGATTTTGGGGTTCAGTACATCTTCTGAAGAATATACCAGCACCAGATGCCTAGGAGGGTTTGAAAATGTGCATATGGCCTCAATATACAGTTGTGTAGATGTCTAGATGTGCATAATGAAGGCATTATAATTTTTAAACTAGTTTTTAAGAAAGCCAGCTATAAAAGTACCAGTATTTATCCTGAAACAAGTTCTCAAAAGTTACTGTAGGTTTGTGTTCTCTCATTAGGTTAGGATTGGAGTTATCATCCTATTACCTGTATTTTAGAGTAAACCTCCACTAATGTTTTAGCTGCTTCCAACTTCAGTTCTCCCTTTAAAGTAGCATTTGCTATCTGTGTAAAAAAGATAGTATGGAGCTCCTTTCTCTGGGTAACAGCCAGCTGTCTATAAGCCTTTGCAAAATATTCTTCCTGCTTTACCAAAAGGAACTTCTTCAGGTGGTCTTGCTCCAGTCTGTGAAATCTATCCAGAAGATTTCTGTATTCTACAGCAGGCTGCAGAGAAGAGAGAAATAAATATATCGGAAGTGATTTTCAGAATTTGACATATTTTAAAGTATCAGTGCTACTAACTTACACATACTATGATTACTGTCATTTCAGGTTTTAATGAAGGCTAATATTAAATCAGTGTACACTTATATAGTTTTCACCTGTCTGGAATGATGGCATTGTGCAGTTGTCAGTCTTTAATAATTATGCCTTAGAAGTGGCATCTGTAAGTCTTTTTAGAATTCGGAAGTCTAAAGATAAATTATGTAAAATGGAATAGAAATCAACACAAAGACTATATACAGGAAATTAATTTCTCAGGTTTCATCAATTCTGAAATCCTATTAAAATTGAATAGACTCATATAAGGCACAACTATGAAATAAAAATGAGCATAATTAAAAAAAAACAATATAAACAAAAAAACCCTCTACTACAAATCTTTGAAAGTTCTTCAACCACCAGTTTCTACAAATTAATCAAAGAGCATAATTTTAGAGTTACAACAATGGAGTAGAATTTAATGGCAATTAATTTCAAAGCTTCTTTGCAAGAAATACTTTCTCACAGTTCTCCAGTAAGACTTACATATTCATAGTTATAATCTCAGATGGCATTAAGTCATCACAGAATCAAAACATACTTGTCTTGCAGAGCAAAGAATGCTTCTTATGCCAACAGAACTACCTAACAGTTGCTATGTTGGTCTTGTTCTAAATTTCATACCAAATTACCCTGAGGACATCTGTCCTTTGCACCTCATTCTTCACTCCCAAGAGACATACTACAGGCAGCAAACAATTAATGAGAAAGGCAAAGAATATAAATTCATGTTTTGGTTGAAAAGGGGAGGAGGTTATTGCTCCAGCTGTATTTCACTGCCACCTGTCAGATGTCAGGATCACCGTGTGAGCCAACCCTAGCACTCCAGAATGTCCTGCTGGACCACATGCCATGGCAAGTACAAAACCAGGTCCTTTCACAGACAGAAAAGTGAACAGCAAGATGTTAGTGTACAGTAAATGGATCAGCACAAGTATTGGATTGACCTTAATTGTTTGCTTGATTCCTACCATTTGGGATTTCCAGTACAAACCAGACTGAACTGGTAAGAACTGATTGGATGGCTGAGCAGTGGTGGTGAATGGTGTCACATCCAGTTGGTGGCCAGTCACTAGTGGTGTCCCCCAGGGCCTAGTTTTGTTTAATATCTTTACTGATGATCTGGATGAGGGAATTGAGTCCACCATTAGCAAGTTTGCGGACGACACCAAGCTGGGAGCAAGTGTCGATCTGTTAGAGGGTAGGAGGGCCCTACAGAGGGACCTTGACAGGAGAGATGAGCTGATTTCAGTGGGGTGAAATTTAACAAGTCCAAGCGCCAGGTTCTACACTTTGGTCACAATAACCCCATGCAGAGCTATAATCTGGGGACAGAGTGGCTGGAGAGAGGTCAGACAGAAAGGGACTTGGGAGTACTGATAGACAGGAAACTTAATATGAGCCAGCAGTGTGCAGGGGTGGCCAAAAAGGCCAATGGCATCCTGGCCTGCATCAGGAATGGTGTGGCCAGCAGGACTAGGGAAGTTATCCTACCCCTGGTGAGGCAGCACCTTGAGTGCTGTGTCCAGTTCTGGGCCCCTCATTTTAAGAAAGATGTCGAGATACTTGAACATGTCCAGAGAAGAGCGACAAGGACGGTGAAGGGGCTGGAGCACAAGCCCTATGGGGACAGGTTGAGGGAGCTGGGGTTGTTTAGCCTGGAGAAGAGGAGGCTCAGGGGAGACCTTATCGCTCTCTACAACTGCCTGAAAGGGGGTTGTAGTTTGGCAGGGGTCGGTCTCTTCTCTCAGGCAACCGGTGACAGAACAAGAGGACAGAGTCTCAAGGTCCATCAGGGGAGGTTTAGGCTCGATATCAGGAAAAACTTCTTCACTGGAAGGGTGATTTGCTATTGGAATGGGCTGCCCAGGGAGGTGGTGGAGTCCCTGGAGGTATTCAAGAGAAAACTTGATGAGGCACTCAGTACCATGGTTAAGATGAAGGGCTGGTATTGGGTTATAGGTTGGACTAGATGATCTCAAAGGTCTTTTCCAACCTTGAATGATTCTATGAACCAACACTGATAAACTTGGTACAAAGAAAAGCCACATTACTGAAAGCATGTATAATATGAGTTCACATACTGAGTTGCAGTCAGGACCTCAGTGAGTTTGATCTGAGTGTTAGACATCTAGTCTAGGCTCCTTCTATAACCAGCAGAAAGAAAATGTCTTCTGCAGAATACACTTCATCTCATCCTTAAGAAGATGTTGACAAGTATCTCTTCCCTATAGTTTGAGTTTCTAGAACCTCTAGACTATGATATGCATATGCTACAGGTATTGAAAGCTCCATAGATTCACGATTTAAAATTCACCTGGAAACAACAAAGAGATTCAACTGGCTCACTAGCCTTGTGCCATCAATTTTCTCCACACCAGATAAAACAAGAGTTCTTCCCAAAAGCCACAACATACTTGAGTACCTTTGACAGTACACTCAACAAAAAAACTTCTTTTGTCAAAACTGCAATGATGAATTATGAAAAAAATACTTAACCATTATGGGTGCATGATATGCAAATACCACTTGTGGTCCAAAAGCAAAGCCCCACTCGTAAGTAACAAATTGTAATATTTATTCCCATCAAGTTATCCTCTTAATAGACATGCATGAAACATTAACTTAAGCATTTTCACATTTTAAGCTTACACAGATGAAATATTCAAAACTTACCAGAAGCCTTTCCATCCACATGATGTTGTTAAAAAAAAAAAATAAATAAAAAAGAGTGGGGGGAAATCAGTGTTACTGTAAACATTCAATATACTTGAAAAAGGACATGGAAAAATGGAGCATAACTTTGTACATTGGATGTCAGACTGGTTACCCAGGATCTATTTAGAGTAGTAACTACCTATGAAATCCTGGGTAATGACACTTACCTATTTGGACAGATATTTCGGAATGAAAATTACACACCTAAGCACTAAGCTTTTACTCTAAATTTGTAAAGAATCATACTCTGACTTAAATCATTTATCTATTATCTAGAGGCTATTTCCAAGAGAAGTCCACTCCCTGCTCTGTCTAAAATACAGATTGTTCTGTTTGCCCTTATTCGGTTTGAAGGGAAATCAGCCCTTTGTTGTGCTTATATTCTCATTTTCTTCAAAATAAGAACATAAATATTGGAAGCATTTTACCCAGATAATAACATTTATGATGCAGGGAGTTTGTTCTGCTCTCAATGTGCAAAATAGTTTAAACAGTGTCTGACTGGAGATCTCAGGAGCTGCTGCAGTAAAATACAATAAATAAAAATACACCACTGTGCAACAGTTTAAGTGACTATAAAAAAAACCAACAGACTACCGTCAGTTTTCAGGTGTCACAGATTGTCTTGAGATAAATTCATTTACTGGTGAAGTAAAACACTATTTCTAAATAAAAACTACCCTAATTACAACATCTGAATTTTTGAACATATTCAAATTATAGATCTTTGTCTTTACTCTTCTAAGAGGATAACTCAATGATTCTGGTCTATAAGAGAAACCATCTACATAAAGGTACATATGCAAAATATCTAGGTTTTATACCAGATTTACCTTCTCATTAATTTTCTTCATTAATTCCTCAGCCTCTTCATTTGCAGCTCTTGCTTTTTGACACTGAGCTTCCATTTTCTTCCTAGTCTCCAGATTACACTCAGCTGTTAAAGCCACCATCTTCCTTTCATACTCCTCTTGAATTTCTTTCTCCATTGCAAGAAACCGCTTTTTGAAAATAGAACTTATCTTCTTCTCCACATGAGGAAAGAGGCTGTGACTTAAGACCATGTTCTTCAACATCAAAGCAATCACTTCTTTACATATCTGCATTCGATATGCCTCCAGATCAGCATCTGTCCGTGTCAGGCTGGCAACCTCCAGGCTGTAGAAAGGTAATTAGGACTGTAAGAATTGCAGATAACAGGAAATTTCTATCAGAAAACAAGGATATCTAGATTCATTCAACACTGGGTAATGAAATGGCTATCAGAAAAATGCAGGAATATCACAGCATATGAGTTTACTAATCATGATAGTAATCATTCATTAAAAACCAGGGTGAGTCGACTTCTACTACAGTAACATTAATGAAATATGTCCATCCTTCCATTTTCATTTCAGACAGAAAAAGCTTGTCTTTAATAAAACTCAAAACATTCCCCCAGATAAAACCCAATAGAAATGTCCTCTCTCCAAAAAAAACCCCCCAAACCAAACCAAACCAAACAAAACCCGCCATCTCTGCTGGGAAGCAGAAGTGGGTATCTGAACAGACTATGAATTTCACTGACTGTAAAATAGTTGTAAACTCACTGATCCATCTACATTGATACATCACTGTTTCATGTTCTGTGCAGGTGTACTCTCTTCTCTGCAGGGAAGAAGGGACAGTTTTGCTTATATGCTGATACAAATAAATTAAAACAGCTGATATCTGTCTCTCATGAACATTAATGGAGTTCTAAAAAAAGAGATGAAAACCAGATGGAAATACAAGAGCTCTTACAAAATGCCATAAATGTCAAGTTGCATACAGATACATTATCATTTATTTTAGTGTTAATTAAACTGGAATTGTAATTATTCTAATTTCATATACTATGTAACTATATACATTTGCCTATTCTGAACTCAATTTAATGCTGGAAAATTAGGGGTTTGCCCCTGCAAGTCAAATTACATGACCACACAGCACTGTATGCTTCTGCTTGTGGATTATATGTACATGAATTTCTTTGTGACCCACAGAACACACTTTTAGGAGCCTAAATCTGTTCATTTTTTCACCTAGGCTAAATTTGTCTAACTTTTCCAAAGACAAATCTTAGAATAAGTTTCAAATCCATAGTAAAGATCTTGGCAAGATTTGCAAGAGAGCAGAATGATACTACATTCAGAATGATATATATCAAAGAGTGAAAATCTAGAAACATTTCACCTTTTTGTCAAACGCTCCTTTCCTTATGTAAGCAAATAAACTTTAACTAAATCATTGAAATATTACTACCAGTGCCCCTCCGTTAACACAAGAGATGTATTTTCCCCATCCAGAATTTAATGGGATGGAACTGTTTTCTTACAATGATTCAAACACTTGAAGTATTTAGGAGACATTATCTTAAGTTGTGATAACCTATCAAAAACAGATTTTTCTGTTGCAGGCTTTCAAAACCACAGAAACACACTGGTGATGGCCACACATCTGGGTGATCTGCTGAAGGGCTCATTTGTTGCAGCTACAAAACTTTCTCCATTTTACCCCCTCTTCCTTCCATACAGGAGCAGGAATTCCTGCAGTTGAAACATCCTGTGCCTGAAATACTCTTCACAGTAATCTGATGATCCTTTAAGAGGTAATATTTGTTATAATGTCCCCAAGACAACACAACCACCCAACTTCTCTGTGCTGTGTAGAGATGGACACTGCAGGACAACACCTGATGGTACACAGCTTCCTTGGGTGATGTTCACCTACATTCATGGTTAAGTGTTCCAGGGTGCTGATCTGCTCCCTCTGCTTGGGGAGAGTCCTTCTCACTCCAGGAAAGTAGGGCAGCCACTGAGAACAGGTGATGACAGGATCAAGGTAACAGGATGCTGAAGCAACACAGCAAGTACTTTCAATGGGCAGCACAGTTGTGTATTTTCTTTAAGTCATTTTGTTTATAGTCTTAGGATTTTTGCTGACACGGCCAGCTACTAACAAGCTGTTTATGACAACTTGAAAAATGTAAGTGTTTCAGTGGTCTGTAAATGTGCTTAAATAAACACAAGGATTCAGAAAATGGGAGCTTTATGCTGTAACATTTTCCTAATGACTGTCAGGCAGTGGTAGAAAGCTTCCCTTCACAGATTCTTCAATTCATTACTATCCTGTAAAATCCAAGCCACTAGATTTATTTTTCTGTATTACTTCCCGCTTGAAGTTCAACAGCTTTGATTTAATTGAAGTGTACTGTCTTCTGTGAGAAATATCTCATCCTGGTTTTCAAGTATCCCCTAACAGAGAACTAAACAACACTTTAGTTAATTATTCCACTAGATAATTTCTTGAAGATCTAAAAATGGTAACCTCATCCTCAGCTTGAATTTGATTAGGTTCAACTTCCAATTCTCTTTGTTTGCTGGAACTAGTTCCTTAATCATTATTTTAATGTTTTTCATGCATGCACTGATAGATGGTGATCCCAGCACCTACTAATCCTCTCACTGAGATGTGAGAGACTGAATTCCCCTTCTCTTTTCCTGGCAAGCAACACTTCACAGCTCTACCACACTGATCTATAGTTCATAACATGTCATTTATTCCTTAACACAAATACAGGTTTTTTTAAAGCATGCTTTAAAAGAGATTAAGCCACTCTTCACTCACCTCTTTAATTGTTACTTTCCCAGTCTTCTTCACCAATGATCCCAAGAATAAAAGCCAAAACCAAACACCATCACAACATTTCCCATTATCTTTCCCTCAGTCTTCCAACAGCATTTCTTCCTATTTACTGCAACTCATTATAGACTCAACCTGATTTCCTTTTGAGTAAGATTCTCATGCTCTTTCTCACCCACAAGGAGAACTACAGTACCCAAGTAACTCCACATGATGTGGAATGCAGAAGGAGCAATAGGGGTAGTTCATCTGATGCTGGTTTGCCAGCAAATGAGTAATGCAGCTGATAACATCTCAAGTGTATGTAACCTGCAGCTCTCACTCTTCATGTTCCTGACAGGATATTTGTGAAGAAGGCAATGAAAGAGAAAAAAAAAATTAACTGTCCCACCAATCCCAGGTCACATCCTGGAAGACAACAATTACCTTTTTTAAGTGGCAGCTGAAAAAAGGTTGTGTCTGTAAAAAACTTGAAATATACCTTCCATGTTATGTGTTCTGCTTCTGGCCTGTGATCTCCATACAGCAGCCAGCAGGAGTGAGACAAGCTCATCACATGCACCAGAAACCTTGCTTCAAGCTCTTACTCAAACTAGAGGAGCTGAGGCCAGCCCTTACATGCTGCATCAGTACGTCTTGGTGTCTTAAATGCCAACAGCCAGTACAACACAGGAATCCTGTGCATATAATAAACCAAATGCTTTCATTTGGTTTCATTCAAATCCATCAGAAGAACAATGTTTAAAGTCATCCAGATTAAACGTGCAATGTTTCATGATACTAGAAAAAAAAAATACTAGTCTGATACACTGTGTCTCCTCAAGCCAAGGTACATTTAGTAACTCGCTTTAAATGCTATTCACTCTGCTTGTTACAGTAATTGATATTTAAAAGGTCTCACCTCACTTGCTGAGCATATTCAGCATCATAAAAACATGAAAGCTAATGAGGTACAGGTAGCTGACGGCAACCTATTGATGAAAAAGATCAAGGCTTCTGTAGAAAAAGGATGAGGACAGTACAGAAGGTGGAATAAAAGGATGAGGGGAGGAAAGGTAAACAGATACATAGAAAATGAAACTGCAAACATCAAGTGTAAAGATTTTTCACTCACATGAAGATATAAAGATCTGTCAGAGAAGACTTGGAAGGGGAGAATCCCAGATACCAAACACAGAGAAGAGAGAGTGCCTGAGCAATTGATGTCCTCCACAGACCTAATAAAAGAATACAGGAAAGCAGCTAGGATCAGGTAAACTTATATAGTTAATTTAAAAAAAAAAAAAAAAAAAAACAAAACACAACACACCACAAAAAAGGAAGCCTCTCATTAACTACCAAGTAATTGTGTCTTTAAGTCTTGTTATTCAAATTACAGGCCCACAGAGGGAATTTTAAAACAGGAGAATTAACAACTGCCCAATTTAACAATCCTAAAAATAACTAATGGCTTTCAAACACATTTTTAAAACTAATTCTGAGTTCACAAAGAAAAGAAACTACTATGACCACTTTCTGAAGTCTAAAAGGGAGAGCAACATCAAGCAAATTCCCCATTGGTGACATTTTCTCACCAAAACAGAAAAACCTGCCATTTTCAGAAGGCTCATCTCTCATCTGCCAATGGTAGCCAATTAGTAGCATACATATTACAACAGTATCTAGAGGAGACCAGAGCTCTGTGGTAGCAGTTTCTGCAAAAGTATCACTTTGTAATACACATTCTCCTGAAAAGCATGTCATACAGGGCCATTTGTGGAACTGTTCTCACTGCTGCAGGGTCTCAAAACCCCAAGGCACAGCAGCTGCATCAACTCCTGATGGAAAGAGGAATGCAGAGGACAGACAAGTGCCTCCAGCTCAGTGGCATCCATTGTTGCAGCCTGAGCCACAGCAGCATGTGTCTTGTACCCATGGGTACAAAGGGACGGCTGCTGTGAGGAAGGAAAAAGGAGGACAAATCTCAGGTTTTATTGTCTGTGTTGCCTTGTTACACTCCAGAGAAGTGAAGATGGAGGAAGGGTCAGACAAGGAGAATCACACAGAAACCAGTTCCTGCAGTGCTGGCTTTACTAACAGTAAGCAAAGAAAGAAAATTTGAGTAAAGTGGCCATCAGAGGTCTTTGAAAGTTGCTGATGGTGTTTGTCTCCCAAAGCATCCATTTATTGAGGGGTTAATAATACAATATCTGTAAGTTGGGCTGTGGGTTTGTTTTTTTTTTCTGGTTCGTTGTTGTGTTTAGTTTTGGTTTTTTTTAAAGTACAAGGTCAATGTGGACCCTTTGTGCAGCCTCACAGTTTCCTCATTTCAGCTTCTCCCTATTTTTGTCCCTCCTCTGTTTCCCATGCTCTCCTGCTGGGTCCAGTCTCAACAGAGACTGCAAATACTTCAGGGCAGGGACTTACAAAGACGGCAGCACAACAAGGCACAAACCTTTGCTGGAGAGCAAAACTGTGATCTCCTCAGAGGCAGAGGTAATGGCGTGAGTTCTGGACAGCCACCAACAGCTACTGACTGTCCAAACCCAAATTCTTCAGCCCTCCTGTGCCACAGAGGGAGCAGTGTATTGCCTTTCCCCAGTCTCTGCCTGGTGACAAGGTGCGTTAGCAAAGGTCTGATGGTGCTCCATGCTATACCAGTAGCTGTACTGGCCTGCAGGGAGCTCTGAACTGGGGGAGTTCATCCATCTGTCCTGTGACACACACACAGCCAAGTGTGAACTCAGAACAGCTCATACATGAGCCTACAGAGAATACAAGACATCACATCAGTAAATGAAATTGCTAAGAAAGGTACATGACAATTATCTAAGGATGTCTTCACATGGATGAGTCACGGGTTAAGTTCAGCTTTCCAGAAGTCAGAATGCTGACAAACCAGAAATAGGATCTCTATGATATATAGCCAAAAAATAATAATTTAAATTGAAAAAAAATGAAAAAGATAAATCGTGCTGAAAGACCAGTAGCTCTTCAGAAAACAAAAGGTTAATGAGAACCTGCTGAAAGTCTAAGCACTAGATTTGGCAGCAGTTTCAACTATCAAATTCCTTAATTCTCCACAGCAACATTAAGAGAGTAAAGATATTTCAATTCTTAATCTGTTTAGAAAACATTTAAAAAATTCCAGCATTTAAGAGACTGAGAACCTCTGCTCTATTTGCAAAAAATAAGAAATCTGACAAATCAGTGATCTTCAGGAAAACAGTCACAACAGAATTCAGCAAATGGTTATTTCACTGAAAAATGACTATGCAAAAAGATTGTAAGGACTCCAGTCCTGTTTCCAGTGAAGTCATCACATATTCCACCACTGATTTCAAAAGCACCAACTTCAGCCTGGATACTAACAAAAACATAAATAAATATTAGGGCTATATGTATTATGCATTAATGCCTGAGGAGCTTCCAACTTTGCTGTGATCTACTCAGAACCTTCTGATCTACTCGGGCAAGGTGAGTATTCAGATGACAGAAATGGGAGGAGATATCAATCTTCTTTTAAAATTATATAGAATAAAGCATCACTCACAGCAAAATTCTCAAAAGATGACTCTTTTCTTGATGAGATAAATTGCTCTGGATGGACAGCAGAAATGACCCACATAATTCTGAATACCTCACAGTTAGCCAACATCAAAGAAAAGTACTATTTTGAGGATGAAAAAAGATATGTATTCATTAATTTCAAATTACTTCCTTTCCCTTGTCTTATAGGCTCCTATCACATATTAAGCATTTGAGCTTCTCTGATGGAAAAAAAAGTATAGTTTACCCACTCGTCAAGTTTATAACTGCATTCATAACACAGGACTATAAATGCAGGGTTTGGAGCTCACACCATGAGCATCCAGTGCACCTTATTGTTATATCAGTATGATTATTATTTATAGTTGTATTCCTGCATTTTACACATTTAACAAAAGCAGAGTACTGAATAAGCTTTCCCTTCTAAAATTCAAAAAAGGTAATGACACTTTTTCAAAGTTACGAAAAACAAAAATTCAGAAATTTATCAACTCAATTTTTTTTTCCTACTAATATAACTCTTTCTCACCATTTTCCATGTAGGAATATTCAAGTCTAGCTGGTATGACAACATGGTTGTTTATACCCCAACCCTGGCAGTGTTCAAAATCAGGCTGGATAAGGCCTTGAGCAAACTGCTCTAGTGCAAAGTGTCCCTGCTCATGGCAGGGAGGTTGGGCCTAGATGATCTTTAAGGTTCCTTCCAACCCCTTAACATTCTATAATTCTAAGATTCTTACTTTCTATTTGAATCCAAGGTTAAAAAAAAATCACATTTGCTCCACAGCAAATCAAATTGACAAGTACAGCAAGAAATTTACATTTAGAAAGAAAAAAGTGAATTTCTAGTATGATAGTAAATTGTTGGGGGTTTTTTTCTGTCAAGGCTCTTTGGAGACAGCGTGATCCTTCTCTCCAATACATTGGCCTCAAGGTCCTCTAACATAGAAAAAAAAAATCAGCTGCAATGTGCACATATTACTTACACATTTCCCAAAATAATTGCCAGCATATATTGTGTATCAGCAAAGAGGGGTTCAAGTTCAAACAGAGCTTTGACAAACTGTAGGAAGCATAGCTGTAGAAAATGAAGACTAAAAAGTTGTAGTAGTAGAAAGCCATTTAAAGAAATTAAGTTGCCTTTAACATATCTGTATCTTCTGAGACTATGAGCATGTTCAAACTTCATCACATCTAACACAAACCCAAATTGCTCAGCTCTCATAATATTCTGTTCTAGGCATACAGAAAAAGAGATGCACAAGGTTTTGGAACATGATCTTCTAGTGTGCATATATTCAAATATTCAAATAGTGTGTCAAATATTCAAATCATATAGCTTCCCCTCATTAGTATTCATTGCCCATGGGCTGATATTCAGTAATATACACAGTAAGAAACCTACTGACAATAAAAGCCAAGCTATTTTGCTGCACAATGTACATCAAGGATATGACTTATTAAGACAAAACTCACAAAATGAGTAACCAAGAAGCTTCTTTATGAAACATTAAAAGTATGTTTTGTTCTCTAGCCAATCCTCCTGACACCATAGACTGTCTACACTCCAAAGCTGTCCCTGTCCATAAATATTGAACACATCCTCCCGATGTGTCTGCTAAATTATTTGGTACTGTCACTTCTTAAAAGACAACACAGCTCAGTGTTGCAAAGAAGACAAAAACATCCTGTGGCTCTTACTTTTATGAGTATTTTTCTCGTTTGTATCTGGGCAAAAGGATGAAACACTAGAATGATTCCAACCATGTTTACTATGACAGTGCAATTTGAAAAGAATATATCAATTATGTTGACAAGCTTACATGTGTGTTATGTAGACAAAAATGAAACATACCTGCACCAAAACATGCAGAAGGAATTATCAAGATTACATACAAGCAAGATTATGTTGGTTGGCTGAAAATACCTAATCAAAACGTCTCTAACAAAAGCCCCTATATTTTTGCCTCTCAAAAGAATTAAAAAAAAAAAAAGTATTACGATGCTAACATTTGTATTGGTATACATAAGACACAAAAGAATTACACTCAAAATACAGGCCCAGTATGGTATACTGCCATTCCTATGAGACAAAACAAACCTCATTCCTCAGTGCCTTACTGAAAATCCATTAGGTGTCACTAATGTAATAAAATAAAATGCAACACTGTTGATAAACTGCTTGTGACCACAATTAATAAAGTGACATTTCACTTAAGTACAGAATTCACTCAAATTCACTGCAACTATCCCTTAACAACTTACAAATGCACCATTTTTCTTTTTCCCACTATGTTTTAAAAATTACTATCCTTAAAGCAGGTAATTCAGTACCAAGAAAAATTACTTTGTTCTGGCTTTAGCCTAGATCACTATCATAGAAGCTCCTAAGGCAACAGTACAATATTTTACCTTTGTCTTTGGAATCAGCTGAAAACCTGGATAATGTATGACAGTTTAGGAAGTAGAAGACTAAAATGAAACTTTTAAGGAATCACTGTAACCCTGGATATCTTTGCCATCTATCTACTATCCTCATCCTGGAAGAAAAATAACTCATAAAGTGAGGAAGGTTAGTGAGTGTTTGCTAACGAGCACCTTCTTTATTCACTGCAATGCTCTACTTACTTAAGAAGTAAAGAAAATAGAAACTGTGAGGAAAGAAAAGGAAGGGACATATGCACTAGTTTCATAAGAATATTAAAAAACTTCAGCCCCTGGATACATACTCGAACTAAGATAGGAGTCCTGTTTTACAGGTTTAGAAATAATCCCATTATAAAAATAATCCTATCCAAAGATTTGCAAGAATATTTACCTTTCTAATCCATAATGTATCTGGAAATAGTCCAGCTTTTTTTTTTCAACCTAGATAGATACTATCCTTGAAATATATTAATATTAAAGTGATTGTAAAAAAAAGTTGATCTTGTCCTTCTTAATATTCACATACTGACTTCCAGGACAAGTCTTCTCAAAGCTTGAATTGCTATACAGTTATAAAAGCAATGACCAATGTGCAATTTACAGAGATAAGTACCCAATTATCAAGGAAAGGCAGGAAATAATAATGCTCTTAGTTACCCTTTTAGAAAGAAAATTACATCCATGGTCCTGTAACTTTTCAGCTTCTACAGATTTTATAGTTTCATAATACTGACTTTAACCTCACTTACCAGGAGCTAATGGTAAGACTGAATAAACAACACCTGCTCGTCCTCACATCAGACCTTTTTATCAAATTCAGTTGAAGAACAGATGACCTTTAACAGCAGCATGTTTCTGTCAAACAGCCCTGACTGGCCTTCCAAGAATATCAAGAGAGTTTCTCTGCTCTACCAAGTGGTTCCACGGATTGCAAGTGGTATCTTTCTGGCAGCACTACAAACTATTACACCTCGGACTGATCCAGGCGTTTCCAAAATATGCTGCTGACCAATACAGCTGGCACCCCAGCAGGGGCTCTCTTTTCTAGGACAAAAGCCGCCTGTTTAAAAGCTGAATGAAAGAATACAATCTTTCAACATTTCCTTGTATACAGAAAAGTTTCCCTCTACTTAGTGACCCACAGAGAAAAAACTAAATGTTCATTTGGATTGGACATCTTGAATGTCTAAGGCCTGGGTGGAGTTGTGACTTCTACAGGAGAAGCAGTATGAAATATGATCATTTTCAGTTCCCATAGATGGTTATTTAAAACAGCTCAAAAGCCTAAGGTAGTGTAGTAATATACATAAGCAGACATTACTAAAAAACAATACAGGACAGAGAATCAAAACATATTCAAAGATGTGGCTGATGATAAATGTAATAAATGGTATGCAATAGCAGTGAATTCTTACTCTTCTAAAGCCTCAAGCATGTTTTCAGGTTCTTCAAAGGACAGAATATCGATGATTTGATCATTCATAATTATGTCTTCACTAAAGAGATCACCTGAATTAAACTGAGAATGCTCCACTTTGTGATTTTGGCTGAGTTCATGATGTATCTCCTAAAAAAAAGAAAAGAAAGAAAAAGTAGCAAGCTTCAGGTTATAATAAATTATAATGAGCAATTGATCTAATTTTGTGTCAGTTTAACTTCGGGTGAGTTAAAGGTTACTCAGCTTCTCTGGGTGAGAAGTACTCATCAAACTGTAAAGCTGGAAAGGGTATAAAGAAGTTGTGCAATTGAGATATGTATCTGAAATCAAATATTCTGTTTCAGGCTGATTTTTTTGAGTATATGAATATGATCTGGAATACAAAAGAAGAAATGAATGGAGTGTTATGGTTTGACTCTGGCTAAAATGCTGAGAGCCCACACATAGATCCAAAATTTTTCAGAGAGGAAAAAAATACTTCGACTTTTGTGATAAGGATTACAAGCGACTGTTTATTAACTATTTCACAAGCAAAACAGGCTCTAACTTAAAATATTAAGTATTTACTACTACTACTACTAAAATCAGAACTTAAGAGTTTAAGAGTGGGAAGTTTGATAGATGTTACAGACACTTTCTCCCCCCACCCCTCCCTTTTAAGATCCTTCACCTTCCCCCAACAGCATGGGAAGGCAGATGTGTGTGTGGAAGGGGTNCATCTTCTCTTTCCCCTCTCTCCAACCTTGGTGTTAATCAAACTTCCCATCCTCCTTTCTCTTAAGCCACCATGATGTTCTGCGCAGGTTTTTTTTAATTCTCCTTCTTAAATATGTTATCACAGAGGCGTTAGCACTCGACCTTGAGCTAGCTTAGAGCAGAGAAAAACTCCAGCAGCTTCTTAAAGAAGCCTCTCTCCTAGCCCCCCCCAGCTAATAAAAAACTCCGGCTACTTAAAACCACAACATGGAGAACACAGAACACTAGTCAAAGTTGTCTACAAAGTTATCTTCCACTATGAACTTTTTAGGCAATTTTCTTAAAAACTGCCATGGAATACAAATTATATGTGGTAAGATTACAGTGTAATGAGGTGAACAACATGAAAAACTAATCCTTATGCATAATGGAAGTGACTCAGTTTGCACAGATACCCTTTTATTATATAAAAAACCCACTAAAAATATTTGATGCTAGCACCAAGTTTTTTATTACTTCGTTATCACAGTTTCTTCTGTAAAAGTCACATCCTTTTCATTTAAAGAGATTCGTTTTTCAGACCTAAAATAAATAAAACACTATTGATGGTGTAATTTTTAACCACACAAAATAAGGCTGCAAGTGATTTGTGAACTACTTTGGTCAGTCCAGAGAGATGAGAGATCCATCACCGTCTGGGCAGATGAGGGGTTCAAACCTCTCAGAACAACTCTCTTACAGGATTGCTTCAATATTCTGACTGAGATCTCTAACTCCCTCTCATTGAAGTTGCTCAACTTTACATAAATACAGAAACAATTTAATAGAAGGAAGGGCTGGAATCAGGCAAACTTCATTAATATTTATCACAGTCTGTATTTTCTCTCTCCAATCCAGTATGTACTGAAACACTTTCTCCAAACGTGCACATCTTGGATAAAGAATACTGAAAATGCTCCATCCCCAAACCCATCTGTTTTGCTTAATCACTCAAGAGATTAAGGTACATCGAAGGAACTGAAAGACCAAAATTCAAATCCCTATTCCTGATAAACAGAAAAAAAATTCTTACCCAAGTCTGCTGTACTCGAGGTACAATGTCTGTTCCCTTGGCAACTGTTTATAACCTAGAGATGTTTATAACATCCTGCTTCTAATTTCGAGGGACAGAGACGAGGAAGGGAGGAAGATGAAAGGAAATTAATATTCAAAGGTAATCTCCCTCCAATCTAGAACTAACATCCAAGCACTGACAGCAGTTGTTTTGATCAGATTATCATTCTTACACTCACTTCTAAATTTAACTGTGCTAAAGATTAGAGGTTGTAGAGATTATATCACCTGTGAACCAAATCCATCACTCGATGGCTTTTCATTTATCTTCAAAAACTCTTCAGTCTCTCTTAGTTAGCAAGTTATATCATCAGATATGATCAATGAAAAAAATTAAATAAACCCTCATAGACAGTATGACTCACCTGGTTATTACTACAGAAACTCCATTTTAATATTTGGGTTCGATAAATGATGAGAAAAACAGCACATGTCAATACAAGGGAAACAAAAAAAGCGATGAAGAACCCTGATGCACTGATGGCATGGCTGTATGAAATCTGAAATTAAAAGATCATATCAGTAAAACTACATTTTTAAATACATATAAAGATAGATCATAACTGTAATTCAAAGATCATAACTGTAAGCAACATAGTAAATTATTTTTAAATGGCTTCACACAAATTCAGAGATTCTCAGCATTTTGTTATAATCACTACATTTGGATGAGTATTTAAAAAAAAAGTGTATTTTCCATAGTTTCCAAATCAGCATGGTTCGTTATGTTCCAAATTCCTGTGTTTTATATGCTGTGACTTTTGAGTGTCCAGTACTTGAGCGTGTTTTCCAAAGTCACCAAACTCTTCTAAGTCTTGTTGAAATTGACAGCATTTGATGTTGCTCAGAGACTCTGAAAAGTCAGTTAGATCTTGTCTACATTTAATTAATGGCCATTTCTTGATTCAATAAGACTGAGTGAACACCATACAAAAAAAGTACCAATACAAGTTCAGAATAAACATGTAACTGATAGTTCACAAACCCACCCAATCTGTGTGCACCCTTGCCCTTTCTGCATTTGCCTGAGTCAGAAGAGAGTAGCAGGAACACTGGAACAGCAATTCCTACCGGATTGGACAAAGTTCTACTGGATTGGACAAAATTGTACCGATTTTGACCACGGTGGACAGGCCACCGATACTTAACCCGTAATAGGAACATATATTTATATGTGTTCGAAAAAAGCCAGATAACTTTATAGGCCTTTTGCTTTAGCTCTTAACTTAATATTTAAATTGAATTTCATTAAAAATTAATTTTTACTTCATGCTCCATGTAACCAAAGTTAATTCAGTGTTTGTTTAGTTCTATGAGATCTTTGGATGAAAAACATAGCACAGCTATTAGTATAATGTTTCACCACAAACCCATTATTCTGCTAGGGCTAGGAACTGTAAATAATTAACATCCTGCTTGCAAACTGGGCTTGATCATCTCTTGGAACAGAAACCTGACAGCATTCCATAGAGTCAGTGGTAATTCTGCATAGGAAGCAATAATCAACCATGGTCCATAATTTGAAAAATGTTCATTCCAATTTAACAACAGAATTTTATCCCTTATTGCCTTTTCTTTTCTCTCTCCAATATGTTTTTGTAGGCTGATAGTATGTCATATCTCTAACTGAAAGGAACTGCTTCACGTCTGTTTCTTTTTTCACAGGTTCAGCTTCTCAAAACTGCTAGAGATGCTCAGCACTCATTGATTTCAACATGTTTTCAGTTGAATTAGGCAATGATATCAGTATCAAGGAGATCATTAAGATATCAATACAGGCTACTATTTCACAGTTGCAAGATCCACAGTTTACTTCACAGTATTGTACACTTAGAATCAACAATTGCTTGAACTGACAGAGGTAAGCTTGGTTTTTGGTTTTTTATTTTGTTTTTTAATGTGCTTACTCTAAAATAATGAAACCCTTGAAGGACTTTGAGGCTCATGAAAATGTTTTGGGACTAAGTATTTAGCTGAGTACATCAGCAATGTGCTAAATCCATTCTAACACAGAATCACAAAATCATTTAGGTTAGAAGAGATCTCTAAGATCATGAAGTCCAACCTTTGACTGATCACCACCTTGTCAACTAGACCAAGGCACTAAGTGCCACATCTAGTCATTTCTTGAACACCTCCAGGGTGATCCCACCACCTGCCTGGGCAGCCCATTCCAATGCTTAACAACTCTTTCTGTGAAGAAATTCTTCCTGTTGTCCAAACTGAGCCACCTCTGGCATAGCTTGAGGCTATGTCCTCTCATCTTGCCACTAGCTGCCTAGTAGAAGAGGCCAACCCCCACCTGGCTACAACCTCCTTTCAAGTAGTTGTAGAGAGTGATAAGGTCTCCCCTGAGCCTCCTCTTCTCCAGGTTAAACAACCCCAGCTCCCTCAGTCACTCCTCTCGCTACATCCTTCACCAGTTCCATTGTGTTCTCTGGACACTCTCCAGCACTTCAATGTCTTTCACGAAGTACGGGGCCCAGAACTGGGCACAGCCACTCGAGGTGTGGCCTCACCAGTGCCAAGTACAGAGGGACAATCACTTCCTGACTCTGCTGGCCACACTATTTCTGATACCAGCCAGGATGCCATTGGCCTTCTTGGCCACCTGGGCACACACTGAGTCATGTTTAGTCACTGTCAACCAGCACCCTCAGGTCCTTTTCTGCTGGGCAGTTTTCCAGCCACTCTGTCCCCAGCCTGTAGCACTGCAAGGGGTTGTCGTGACCCAAGGGCAGGACTCAGCACTTGGCCTTGTTGAACCTCATACCACTGGGCTTGGCCCATTGATCTGGCATTACCTTTCAGTGTCTTTAGGTTTTAAACAGAAACAAGAAAGAAAACAAAAGAAGTGCAACACATTATTTGCCTAGTTCCACACGTAATTACCAACACATTGTCTGAATATTTTTTCTTGATGTAGCTTCCTACTACTTTGTCCAATTGCAGTCCCGTACCATGGCTGACTACTAAAGACACCCAGCATAGGTACATATGCACCAGTAGCAGTTCTCTCCTCCTCTGATTCTGAATTACCCTCCAGTTCCTTAAGCTCAGTTAAAGCTGCATCACTTTGCATAAACTATAATTTATTTGAAAGACAATTATGTAAATATTAAGTAACTCCCTTCCCTAACCCAGTGTTTACCCACTCCATAGATCAGAAGGCTTCTAGCTCATACCTCCTGAACTGTCACTGAACACACAAACATCTGTGTGTACCTTGGAAATAATGCAATTTCCTTAAGTCAATCTGCTGTCCCTTCTTCTCTGGTTGACCTAGGTGGCCAAGAGGGAATCACAGAAGGGTTCTCCTGGAGTTCTGTCACACCACCACTCTGCCTGAGGTCTCACCACTTTCAAGGAACAAGAGATGCTTTAGATAATAATGCTGCTTTGGAACCAGTTCTTCCACCTGAACACAAATTTCTTCTGAACACACTTGTATTTTTCTAATGTCCAAGCCCTCTATGAAATTTAGGGGTCTCTTTTGGCTTCTGGGGAAAGCAAGAATCTGGTAAGGATATGGGTTCAGTGACGCTGGAATGAAGCTGGTTAAGTTTTGATGGAGAAGAAGCACGTGGCTAGGGAATGAACCTGTGCTTTCTAAGTCAAGTAAAAGGTGAGACTCATGGTGCGACAGTCAGTATGCACCAGAGTAGGCCGTTTTGTCAGAGCTCTGATGGAGAAAAATGGACAGGGAATTAATGGTGGTCATGCTGACACCACAAAGAGGTTCATGCATCAGCTAAGTTTTTAAAAGCAGTATCTAAATAGCAGTTACATGCAGCTGCACTTGAGCTTACAGGTAATTCTTACAGCCTGCCTCTAACTACCTAAGCTACTACTCCTATGCTACCTTTGCCAAACCTACCTATCTCTAGCAGATTGTATGTCCATCTCACGTAGACAATATATCTGTGTCTGTAGACTGTATGTCTGTCACCTCTCTACACAAGCAGCAGCTTTATAACACAACTATAACGTTTACATTAATCACCCAATGACCTGAGGGTCAACTCTCCTGTCCAACCACAGAGGTCAGGCTGTGTCCATGAGACTGCCAAACATGCTTTGATTACAAAGGTGTTTTGCTCTCTACATGCCACAGGGAATTATCTATGCTTTTATACTCTGGAAGGACAGTCCATGTCATTGAGGAGGCTGTAAACCCAAGCAGGAGAACACAGCTAGTACCTAGTGCCATCTGAAAGCACCACAGAGGATGGTGTGGGGCACATGCCAGGCCCCTGGCTAAGTTAGGACCAGTGTTGGCCCTGCAGGTCAACATTCCAACCACTGACACACCAGTAAACCTCAACAGCTATTCCCTAAGCTAACTTCTAAAGCCATCCCAAGAGTGGGAAGAGGCATTACAGGTCCAAGTTTCTTTCAAAAACTGCTATGCTCCCACTGCTGTGCATGATTCAGAGGGAAACAAGCCTTGTAAAAACCACACTAAAGTAATTATCATTCATCCCACGCAATATGCTTATTTGGGAGAACTTCCCTTTGTCCTTTTCACTACAGCTGCTCATTCAGCATCAAAACCACCCAGCCAAGGGCAGAGGCATGGAGTACTCACAGCCCCAGGAGCACTATGGGAAGACATCTGGCACAGACACTCAGATGAGCAGCACTCTTATTTTTTCAACAACCCACAAAATTACCTTGTCACAGGTGACCAATCACTTTCTTCCAGCAGCACAGAAGAGAAATCCACAGGGTTTGTAAAACTTCAAAGAACAACAGAGTAGCCAAGTGTTCAAGCAAACCATGTGAAAACTGATAGGACAAACTGACCATGGCACTGCTTTGACTTCTCTTTTCCATCCCCAAAGTCAACATTTAGTTGGTCACATACGTATGTTGGCTTTAACATACCCATGAACAGGCTTAAATAATGATTTTTAATAAATACAGTCTGAGATGGAGAGCACTTATTACAGCTGAAGATATGAATGAAATACAATACATCACACCTTTTTCAGCTATTCCTAATTTTCTTGCACGGACTGATTTAATTCTGAAACACGTTATGTTTGGCCACAGCCCAAAGGCCAATATTATGCATGTGAAACATGGTGCGTTCCACAATTTCTTAGCTTTATTTTTCAAAAATTTACAGTATTTTCCACACACCTTTACTACATGTTGTAATTACAAAATCTGTTCATTTACTAAGTTCAAATGCAGCTGAGCTAATTCTACCCACCTATGGAATAGTCCCCAAGAACATTTTGAGGCCTAACTATCCTAGTCAAGTTGGAAAAAAAAAACAAAACAAGCATACTAAAAAGGTTTTAAATATAGTAACAGATTGCAGGAATTTTCATGATGGGCTGAGACCAATGTACCTTACAGCCTTAGCTCAGACATCACTGACTGCTGCAGATCAGTTCACACTGAACTTTACAGAAACTATTCATGAAGCTATTTTTATAACACAGTCAGCTACTACATGCCTCACACTTTAAGAATAGAGTTTCCAAAAGGTACATTTATGGCAATTCCATGGATAATTCTTAGGTATAAAAATGTCCAATCCTTTCAAATATTACTAGATCCTTATCCAGGAACATGAGTTCCCTAGCTCATGCATAGTTTTACTTCATATCACGTTTAACTATGGCTTTCATTTTAACAGAATGGGCACTTGAACTTCAATTATGAGAAAGCCAAGTGTGGACATGTACCTATTACAGTCATAGAAGCTGAGAAGGGAGAGATTCCTCAGCAGAAGAGAATACTGGAACAAGAGACCCCTGTGCACAATATCCAAATAGACTACTTATTCTAAAGGTGGAGAGAAACTCATGGGATAGGCTCATGGAGGGAATGAGTGGTCTAGTCCTCAGGACCTATTCATGCAAGCCCCACCCACGTGAATTTTAGATTTCAAACAACACAACCATGGCAAAAATTTTCCATGGTGAAATAAACTATTTTTTTCACCTGAACACAAATAGCCCCAATGCTCTTGCCTTTAAAAATGACCCCTTGCAACAGCAGCCTGTCAAGGTAATGAGGAGCTGGGGGTTTGTGAACCAGTTGGTGAAGAGATTAACAAGGAAACTGATGGATGCAGTGGGGAATTTTTTAATAAAAATGTTTCTAGAAGAGTAACACTGTTTGCTGCCATCAATGTAATTTTGAAGGTTTATTTGGCCTCTTAAAAACGCCATTAATTCACAAGACAAGAATAGAAAGTCAAATTGGAAGAATGACTACTTGAAAAATGAAAGGCAAACATAAACGTTTGCACTCTGCAGTTTTATTTCTCAGGCTTGTGTATCAGCATCACACAGAAATATTTTCTCAACAGGTGGAGGATAACTTCACCCTTTCAGAAAGGCAAAAAGCTTCCTCATGGTGACTAGGCACAGGAGCAAGGGAGCATATCCCTCATCACAGTTTCCTGTGCCTGGACAACTCTTCAAATGAAAAAACATGGTAAGGAATATAATAGCATTTTAAGATTTTCCATATTAGATATTGCTGGTTGAAGACAAAAAAAGACCTTTCATACAGAGTCCTGTTTTCTTCCTCTTAAAATCTGAGAAGACAGAACTTGTGTATGATTAACAGCCAATGGCTGAGTGACCAGATCTAAGTACATGCTTAGCTCCTAGGATTCAGTTTAGATTGTCCAGAAGTATAAGCAGGGGAGTCAAATACAGACACAGAAACAAACCACCGAATTTACCTTGGTCTTTTCTTCTTCAGTTATGGTGAATGATGCTGTCAGTGATACGAGATGTGTTTTATTCTAAGAGAGATATAAAAAAATTAGTTGTATTAGGAAAAAAAGAGCAGAATCCACTGGCAAATACCCTAGAGTCTCTAGAAAAGCCTCTCCTTAGAAGATAAGCTATACTCCTCATTAAGCTTAAAGCTGAAATAGATCTGATCAGAAAACACAGTGTACTTAGGGGTAACATTAACACACATGGAAGCAGCTGCTCTGTGGGATACACTCCCCTTCTCATCACACAGAATAGCCCAATGTGCATAGTATTACATTTTTCTGTGCCTATAAAATCTGAGTTGACTGAAAATGCCCAGAAAGGGAGCCACAATCAGTGCATTTGTCTCTATTCTCACCATACCCTGTTTAAAGTCTTCCCCTCTACCACTCTAGTACCACTCTAATGCACACTGGACACTTTTTCCTCCAAAACAAAGGGGATGCAGCAGTTGAAATGAAAATACATCTGCAGGTTCTAATCCACTGCAATCATGAAAACCACTGAAAAACTATCAAGTCATATTTAAGAACTGGAAAATTTTACTTTGGCAGAAACCACTTGTCCTGTGTCCTACTCAAAACCAGGCTTATTCCAGCATTTGACCAGTTGTCTCAGAGCCTGGTACAACTGAGTTCTCAAAAATCGGCAAAGAATGGAGATTCCACATCTTCTCTGAAAAATCTTTTTCAGAGCTTCAAAACTCTCATACTAAAAAAACATCTTTCTTATGAGCAAGCAGATTTTCCTTTGCTGCAATTTGTTTTTTGGTTAAAAGAAATTATTTTAAAATAAAAATCTGTCAGAACTTTCAATCTTGTAGACTACAGGAATAGACACTTAAGTATGTGGGGAACACCTATTTCCAATATATATAGAAAAACCGGAAAGAAATATAAAAAATAGAAAAAAAAAAGGCTACAGGACAACACACAGACCTGCTTTACTTAAGGAAGTCTATGACTTCCTAAGCTATGAAGAACAACTTATGTATTTATAAATTCATGGTAAACAATCAGAAATTCTCCTAAGAACTTCATTTCATTACATGCTGGCCTCATCGCTTAGGTAGACAAGAACCACCTTGGAGACTGGTTTTTACAAAAAAAATGTGAAGAGCAAAATAAAATTGTAAAGTAAATACCTGTGATGAACTGCTGAAAGTTAGCTTTGCAGGCAGCGTCAAGACCCTGCCATCCCATGTTTCTTTTGCATCAAGAAGTGCAGAGTAGTTGATTGCAAAGTGTTCTCCACCTGTTAAACCAGAGAAAAAAAGCCAATAGTGTAGATTATGCAGGTGAGGTGCATCTGCCAGTACAATAGTGGCCTCTAAGTAATTGTGTCTGCATTTTCTTAGAAGAGTAGCTACACTGACTTGAAAACAACTCAGTACAGTTGCACATCTGTTTTCACTCAAGACAGGGTCAATATCTGAAGAGCTGAGCACCCATCTGAGCCCAGATGCACTTATAGATGTTTGCCAAATTTTAAAAGAAAGGTCAATATGAATAAAACATTTGAGGAGTTTTTTAGGTCCCCCTTTAGACTATGCTTCCTCACCAGCAAAAGTGCTCTCCTAGGAACCAAGCTGCAATAAACTCAGAACACTGACTTCAAGGGAATTCAGCAGAGGAGGCAGCCAGAGCCCACCAGCGTAGTCCAGAGAGGAAGAATATAGATAGATTTGCTCTGTCTCAGGAAAACTTTTCAAAGATCACTGGGGAAGGCTTAGGCCAGCACTGGAGCTTTTCCCTTCTGATCCGGCAGAAGCCCCACTTTCAGAGTAGACAGTACGTGGCCGTTTGAGCCCAGTAACATCCTTTGTATCTGCTGCCCCTAAGAACTCAAGTAAATTCAGCCCAGGATCTAGAAACTGCATTAAATGATGCCCTAAGCTATCAAAAGGCAGCATTTTTCAATACTGAAACTCAATGTGCTATATTTAAAACTGTTTTTTGTTATAAATCAGACAGTCTACATTATAACCACTAGCTGGTTGGTTCTCCTCCTGTTGAAACCAAAGAGAAATCAGACAGATTTCAGGTGAATTCTGATTCACAGTGCCCCAGAGTACTGAAATATTATTATGGGTAACATTCAGCATGACAGTACATAGGCCAGTGTAGGCATAGCCCTTCTGTTCAGCCCTAGTGGCAAAGTATGGGCTGACTCCAGGATTAACAAAGTAATGACCAATCCTCAAACTATGCAGAATCGTATTCTGCCTGATTTTATTTCACTTCAGTATTTTTCATGCTGATTTGCACAACATATATGGGCTGGAAAACCTAGCTTCAGTTCCAGATTCAGTAATTATAAATAAATTAAATAATGGCTCCAACTTGGCTTACTAAATTAGCTCTGCAAGCCACTTTTCTATTCTTTCTCCGGGATCATTGTTTCTTGGGAATCTCTGCTGAGAGTCAGCAATTTCTTGACATTTTCAAAAAGAGCAGCCCTGTAATCAATACCACTGCTCACACTGCTCTTATTACAAATGCAGCCTGGCTATCCATTTACAATCAGCAGCCCCAAGTCTACTTATTTCCCTTTTCTATTTGGAAATCTTTTACAATAAAACTATCATACCCACAGAATTTTTAATCATAAGCAGGTATCAGTGAACACTTCTGAAGCTCCAAGAGAAATATTATGACCCTCAAAAGCTGTTAATTTTTGATGTGCTTGTGCTTAAGAAAAAGGAGATAAAGAAATCGAGAAAGGTAAAATTTTATGCATGTGCACTGATCCAACTGCTATCAAAGGAACAGACTGACATCAAGACTGGAACAGGTTTATCTCTCTATTACTAGCTTTGAGTTTATCATTTGCTCAGGTTGGAGATAATATATACTGAGAAGAGCTGCCTTATTTCTGACGAATCATATTCCTTACTTGCATGGCCTTTTGCAATTCCAATGGACCTCAATATCTCAGCAAGCTGACCTGCCACACTTGGCTAAAGAAGGATCAAAATATGATTAAAATGGCTTGTGCAGAAGCTTTTAGAAAAATCCAGAATGAACAAATACTATCATTAAAAACTCTTTCATTTTGATGGCAGCAACTTTTATAGAGTACAGGGGCTCTGTTCTGTGCCTGGGAGATTGGAAGCAGTTCAAAGGTGGGAGTCAAAATGGGAGTTAACAGAATTGGAAACTGCAGCTCAAAACCTTTTCCAGTTTTTCACCTATATTAACTGATAATCAAAGAATTTAAACCACCATAAATAAATAAATATTGTGATTTGAACAGATGCTCTTCCACATGTGTAGTCAGGGTACTTCCCTGCAGATTTCATTACCTTGCAAGAATTTTTTCCTGTAAATTTGCATGCCATCTGTGGTCTTATTCCCACTGGTTTTTTGAATGTGTAGACCAGTGATGTTGTCCAGGAGGATAAGATCTGTAATGTTTGCTGAGAGCAACCTGTTGGTGTTATTAATCACAAGTGTAATGTATGCAGTTTGAGGGTCATGCTCAACATTCACCTGAAAACAGAAACATTAGTATTAATGGTGCAAAATGGCTATATATGCATCTTAACAGAAAAATTCATAGTCTTGATTACAAATAAAACTTCATTTTACAGATAAACTTATTTTCTGAAGGCATTCAGTGACCTGCAAATGCAACTACACTCAGTTTGTTCTCCAGCTCCCACAGAGATTTTAATCTTTGCTATGTCAAGCTGTTGCTTGGAGACGAAGTGGCAGAAAGCCAGAAGGTGGAAACCCAGCTCATGCAGAACCAGAAGTGTAATCAAGAATCTGAGTATCCCCATGACACCTTACACAACACAAAACTGGATCATAACTTTACAACCAGGGTCTAGAAGATTCTTAACTTTGAATTTTTGTACCATGAGGATGTTTCTTTTCCAAGCTGCCCTCACTGCAAATTCATTTTTCTATGCAGTTTTGGTCTCTATTTCCCTCTTTTTCAAAACAACCCTCTCTAAAGGACATTGTCTGTCTTGATTTGCCCTTCTCATGTAAGGGCAGATGGACCCACCAGTGGACTTGGGAGTTCATGGCTCAGCTTCCAGTTAGTGGTATAGGTCATAAGTTAATCACCAATCTCAAACAACACGCAACCATGTCATTTTACTTATTTATTCCATTAAACCCTTAAGCCTTACTGAGCAATTATACCATCTAAATACAATTACTTTGAGCACCGAGTTGCTTACTGACCTCTCACCTTCCAAATTGCCTACCCCTATGTGCTGGTTTTAGCTGGGGTAGAGTTAATTTTCTTCACAGTGGCTAATATGGGGCTACGTTTTGGATTTATGCTGAACACATACAGAGATGGTTTTGTTATTACTGAGCAGCATAATACACAGAGCCAGTATACACAGAACAGTATGCTTTCCATACTGCCATGCTGGCAAGGAAGTTGGAGGTACATGAGAGTCTGGGACACACTGTCAGGACAGATGACTCAACTGATCAAAGGGATATTCCAGACCAAACAACATCATGCTTAGTATATAAAGTGGAGGGAAGGAAGAAGGTGTGGGGAGGTTTTGAGTGATGGTGTTTGTCTTCCCAAGTCACTGTTACGTGTAATGGGGCCCTGCTCTCCTGGAGATGGCTGAACACCTGCCTGCCCAGGGAAAGTGGTGAATGAATTCCCTGTTTTGCTTTGCTTGTGTGTGCAGCTTTTGCCTTTCCTATTAAACTGTCTTTATCTCAAACCATGAGTTTTCCAGCTCTTGTCCTTCTGATTCTCTCCCCGATCCTGCTGGTGGGGGAGTGAGCAACCAGCTGCATGGTAATTGCATCTCCACCTGGGATTAAACCATGACACCCTGTAACTTGTAATAAACCAATATTGTCTAAATCTTTATGAGGTCTATAATAATATGGTGATCTATAGTATAACCATGATGATTTATGAGACTTCGAATAATGACACTATATTTAACACTTCTTCCATCTTTAACACTTCTTTAACACTATATATAACACTTCTTTAACTGACGGAATTATGATTCAGGTCAAACCTTTCTCATTTTAGATCTTCCTTTTTAGGAAATGCCTACACTGTATCTGGACATCAGCAAATTTAAAATAATAAAGCAGTCCCCACAGAAATCAAAAACATGAATTGTGATAGACTTCAGAAATCACATCAGAGTGCATGGCAGCCACAGGGGCTGATGTATGTAGTTATGATTTCATTGTGCACCACTGATCTCTGCATTTCATACTAATTCAGCACAGAGCCAGATTACAGTTTTAGAGTGATTTATGAATCAAGGAAAAAAACAGTTTAATGAAATTATTATTGGTAGGTTGCATTTTCCTATTTAAGTGGCAAACCCCCCAACTATTTATTGTACTAGATGCTGGAAACAATACATAAAAATATGTGTATTCATGCACGTATAAAAATAAGCTTAAGTATATTTGTGAGGAAACCATTACCAATGTCATACGTTTGTGTATCACAAATTATACCTCAACATTTGCAAGACTTAAAATCATCAAATACTAAAAATGTGATCTATTTTGGGCAGATTTTTCCTCTCCTAGTTTCTAACTGGCACGATGCAGTCAACATGCCTTTCAACCTTTCATCTGCAACCACAAAGGCTAGAAACTTGCTTTAAAAAGCACAAACAAAATGAAACAAGAAAAAAAGTCACCAAGACACATAAAGAAAATCCAAATCCACAAAGCAGAGACCTTAACCCAATCACAAAACCAGAAAACCACACCTTGAAAGATTCAAGGTTCAAACTGCATGAGTTGTTAATACTGTATTTACACTTCGTCTTTACCAACCTGCTCCTCAAGAACCTCACCATCATCCTAATATCACTATAGGTAAATCAGAGCTTAGATCAGTCCAGCAGTTCAACTACCTAGGAAGTATCATCTCCTCGGATGGTAGGATTGATAAAGAGATAGATAATAAGCCAGCAAAGGCATACAGAGCTTTCGGGAAGCTTTACAAAAGAGTATGGTACAATAAACACCTGAAGAAAAGCACTAAGATTAGTGTTTACAAAGCCATTTACTGTCTACTCTTTTATATGGATCTGAATCATGGGTCATCTACCACTATCATCTACGACTTCTTGAACGTTTCCATCAGCGCTGCCTCCGTACAATCCTAAACATCCACTGGACTGATTACGTGACCAACGTTATCGTCCTTGAACGGGCAGATGTCACCAGTATTGAGGCCATGCTGTTGAGAACACAGCTGTACTGGGCAGGGCACGTTTCCAGGATGGAGGATCACCGCCTCCCTAAGATTGTGCTTTATGGTGAACTCGCCACTGGCTGCCGCAATAGAGGAGCCCCAAAGAGGAGATACAAGGACTCCTTGAAACAACACCTTAGTCTTGGCCATATCGACCACCATTGGTGGTCTACTTTGGCCTCAAATTGGGAACTATGGAGAAACACCACCTACAACACTGCTGCCTCCTTTGAAAACTCACGTAGAATTAGCCTTGAGGAGAAAAGACAACGTGGAAAGACCCGCGCCTCATCAAGTCCACCTAAGGAGACTTTTAGCTGTGCCTTTTGTTCCCGGACTTGTCTATCCCATATTGGCCTTTTTAGCCATCAGCGCTCTTATAGCAAGCGTGGGTAGAGCCCTTCCCATATCTTCGTTTGCGAAGCTTAGCCATGACAAATTTACACTTCACAGTAAGCAAAGGTGGGCTTCTGCAAACATATGCACCAGGAAAAAAAAGGCAGATGGAGGAACAGGAAAATAGAAAAACTTTTTCCTCCCTTTATCTTTCCATACCTTTCCCTTGCTATTCTCTGAGCTGAAGGCAAAAATGAAGATTTCAGGGTCTCTTCCCATGCTTCTAATCAGTCACAAATGTATTCCTTTACACTTGGGGACAGGAGATGTGAATAGTAATTTAGATAAACTCCAACGGTAAACCAGACAGAGAAACTAGTATGTCTATATTCACAGGCAGGTGGGGGTATATGGCATGATGAGTCCTCTCCTCCTCCTCAGCGGGAGGTTTAATGCACACTCCCACACGCTATTCATTTTTTTTCTCTAAACCAATTTTGCACTTTCTGTTCATTTTTTCATTTAATAAAATTCTTAATTTAGGGATTAAACAAAGCAATCCTTCAGAGGAATTTCAATCGTACTGCCTATCTCCTACCACAATTGTCCTCAGGTGGCCAAAAGACCACATTTGTACATTTCTGATTAATATTAAATACATAGCTGTCCTTCTTTATTTTTGACTGGTTGTCAGACTTAAGCTAAATTGCAAAGCAGTTGAAAGAATTTGGATTTTTTTCCCCTGAAAGCAGCAGAAGAGAATCAAGCAACAGGTAAACTCTAAGGTTTGACTGCTCCTAGAAAGAACTCCTCCATACAGTGCTGCCATTGGAATCAGGGATCATTGGCTATCTTCTTTAAGTTGCTTCTCTAATTTTCCTTAGGATGTTTTTTTCTTGCATTTGGAGCAGATGGTTAGGCTGACAACCATCTAAAGGATCTAAACCCAATGGTAGCCTCTGATGATGCAGAAGCATCATCTGCTTTTCTCTTGGCTGCTGATGTGTGTCATCACCCCCTGCGAGAGATGTCACTTCAGGTACCTGGGAGAGTGGAGTGAAAGACCATGGACAGGACAGAGCAAGAGAGGAGGAAGAAATGTCCATTGAATTTGAAAGGAATGAAGGATCTTTATTAGGAATAAGTTAGAATAATAGAAACAGAAAAGCAGGGGAAAAAAAAGGGATCATAGAATCATTGACAATCTCCAATATACAAATGCTTGGGAGATTGAGAGACAGGTAAAAATGTTAAAAGACAGAAAATTAAATACAAAGATTTAATTCAGCTTTACTGAAGTACGATCTGTCATTGTGAAGTACTATTACAGAAAAGTTCATGTCATATTATGGAATGAAGCTCTTAAAGAAGCATATTTCTGAAAAGAATGAAGAAAGTGAGTGCTGGAACCATAGGTAAAATTTAAACATCACAGTTGCAATAAGTTGCACAGTTGCCTTATTTCTGCAATAAGGCATTGGAAAGATCCTGACTCCAAGAAGTAAGCATATGACACCTCCATGCTTGGAGGAGACACTAATGGCAAGGGGAGGCAAATGTGCAAAATTCACTTTTTTCCATTTAAAACTGCTAAAGACCACCATATGGCCAATCTGCCTCTCAGCATGAAAGCATCTGTTCAGATGAATTAAGATAGAAACAGATGATAAGGTAAACCAAGGAAAATAAAATGTGAACTGCAGTAGAAGGTGGAAGACAATCACATATAATTATGTAGTTTTCAGTAATTTACAACTAATAGCACTGCAAAGTTATTTTTTGCTAATCCCAGTATATACAACAGATTACCTTTGATCTCATACACCCGTTTTTTGTAATTTTTCAAGAGCCTGTGTAAGGCTGTGTTGTGAACAGCAACAAAAATCAACATGCAACTGTCTCAAACACTTAGTTTCTAAGACGCTCTGGTACAAAAGTTGGAATCTATAAGCAGAAAAGCAGAATATTCTGTGTTACTGCTTCTTATATCTGAAACGCTCACTATTCAGCCTCATTAATTATGTTATGCTGCCATTTCAATAACAACACTACAGGTAATTAGTGCTACGAGATGTGATGCATATTCATTCTTCTCTACATAAACGATCTGGTCACCTCTTCTGTACTGGTTACTGAATCCTCTACCCTCATATGCAGCATCTCAGTGGCTGAATTCAGATTGGTCTTTAAGTTGGATGAGCTTTCTCTCTCCAAGGGACACATAAGATGAACTGACTGTAATTCTAAAAATTCAGACTTGCTTTATTCAGTGTAAAAAAAATTGAAAAAAAAAAAAAAACAACGGGGGAAATAAAGAAAAGTAACAGTCTAGGCACATCTATCAACCTATGGCACAAAAAGTAAAAATAAAATGGAAGGCTTAAAAGTTTCTCATAGCAGGCAGGTCTTCACTCTTCATAAGCATTTACATTAGTCAAGTGAAACCTTTTTTCCATTAAATACTGTGCTGTAGGCGAGTCCCACTGAACATAAAACGTGGCAGGATGACCAAAGACACAATGGGCATCACGCGGTTCAGGGTCTCATCTTTTCGAAGAAGTCCACACTTGACACAGGTGGAGCACCCGTGGTTGGGCCAGGAGAGTATCTTAGAAGGTTTATCTCATCCTGTAAAATTTGTCTCTCTCTCTCTACTCAGTCTTGCGGCTGATTATTCTAGAATTCATTGGGATTTGCCCATTTATACTTCTACAAATTCACAGTGAGGTTTTTATTCTGATCATGATCTAAAAACCCCCTAAAGCCTGAGAGATTTTACCGACTTCTGTTTTGAATCAGCATTGCAAAACTGTGCCTCTTACAGAGGGTGTGACCATCTTAACATCAAAATACACATACTCCCAAATACTCTGTTCATACTTTTTAAAGGACATTTAGGTACAAACTACTTACCAAATTAACAAGACAAACATAAGAAAACTTACCGTACCACATTTCTGAAGGGTTATTCCAAATTCAGAAGACACTGACATATTGGACACATCTTCAGGCTGTGGAGAAAAAGCCTACATAGTGTATGAAAATACTGGAATTCTGCAGCATACATTAAAGTATGTAAATAATGAAATGATTAAAAAAGCATCTAGAGGAACCAATCGCCTTCAAATTTCAGAGTTTTGTTATCCCAACAGTTAATCTTTTTTTTCTAGTCCAAATTTTTAGGAACTGCTTCTTCCCACAAATAATTACTAGAATCTTAATTGATATATTCATCTTTTGGCTACCATAATTCCCTAACAAAATACACTATGCACAAAGTTCATCAGACTATACAGATCCTTTTCATTACCAAATGTCTATCAGAATTTACACAGCAACCACATAGATGTATCTGCCACAGTAATTCTTTGGAAGTCTCACAACCAGTTGGTGTTGCTGAATTCATCTCAAATGAGCATAATCATCTGAGACAGATTTAGAAATATATTAATTGCATAGTAAATTCCCAACAACATTCACTTTTCATAGAATTGCTACAATCCTTACAAATATTAAAAGTGGCAAACCATCTCTGACTGACCAGCTGGTGGTTAACATCAGACTCTCGTTTGAACAAAATCTTCTTTGTCCATGAAGGTATCAAGGAAAACAGTGAATGGCTCCATTGGTTGTCTGAGGCTGCAGAAGTCATGAGCTGGTGAGGAGCTTTGCTTGCCTGAATGGCCAGAGGTAGGGGCACTGCTGAAAACCAAGACAACACTGAGCATTAGAGCTAAAGCTGGCTTCTGTGCAGCAGCCACTTGGTGCACATTCCAGCCAGGGACGGAGCTCCTGGTATCCAAATTTCTGTGCACACAGTGACCAACATACTCTCACTCAAAGCATTCAAAATCCTTACAGACAACAGAGACTAAGGCCAGACAGGAAACAGATGGGATTTGACACACAAAAACCAGCAGGAGTTAGAATAAAACTGCTGCCTGCCTAGGAAACTCCTTTATACTCCACAGAAAACATGTTTAAATGTAAAGCATTTAATGCATGAATTAAAAGATTTCAGACTTAAATCAACTGCTAATATTTTCAATACAAAGAAATTCTCAGCAAAGCATAAATAATTCAAGTCATCTAAAACGTGAGGGACCTCAGTGCTAAAAATGTTTTGCTTCAAAGATAAATATAAATTCAATATAATTCAAAGATAAATAAAAATTAATCATTGACTATGCCAACACATATTCAGAAATTAAATACTCTGTTCGGAAGTACATTTTTAGTTACATTTCATTTGAAGTGCCATCAAATCAAATGCTCCTCAATTTAGTGATCAGCAACACAAATGCTACCTTATACTCTTAAATTTTTATGAAAGACTAGTCAATGATATCACACAAAATAACTGGCATAGTTTTGAAATCATATCACTTTGATCTACTAAAGTAAAAGCACCTATGACATCAATAAAAGGATCTTATACCAAAAATCAATAATTTAATATGCCAAATTGTCAAAACATAAAGCTGTTGAATTAAGATAAAAAGTCACAAAAATTTCAAAATTATAGCTGTCTGTGTTTAAAGAAGATACTTCTTCCATCGTTTACATAATAGTTCTCATTTATTACCTACTTACAAATCTCATATTGTAATCATCAGCAATATGAACAAAATATGAACAAAAACTCTCACTCAAAAGCAAATATTTTTGTCAAATGATTTTTTCTATTAAAAAACTATTATATAGTAATGAAATATGAAAAGCTGAAGATGTGAAAATCTCATTAATACGAGAAGCAGCATTTGTTTGAAAAGCTTTGTTAGAACAATGTAGAGAAATACTATTAACTGCAAATAGAAAAGGCATGCACAGAGCATTCAGAATTGGACCCTTAAAAGGAGCCTTAAGCATTGATGCACATAAATCACTGAAAATATTTCTGTTAACATAATGAATGAGATGCAATCCTGTTGCTCACAGAACCCAAGTGGATATGTGCACCTTGGGCAGGTTCCCTATCTTCCCATAATGGAATAGTTTGTTTTTTATTTGGGAGGCAGTAGTTTACACCAGACAAAATTGTGGATATATGGACCAGGGGAAACTAGTGTTTATATTTTATGATCAGTTTTAATCCACTTCTCTAAGTTTTACTTAAACCACTGTTAAACAATGCGACAGACCTGGTCTACTTTAGGAACTGTAAAAATAACATGGCAAGCTTGGAGTATGGAATATATATAACGACAATACCAAATGCCTGCATGTATGAGGGACTGGAACTTTTTCAGGATAGGCATGCATGGCACACACCTATTTCAAGACTAAGCAATAGCCCATATCCCTCAGGATGACACCAGTGCTGAATTCTAAGTGCAATACAGACCTGGAAGCTACCAATCTGGCCATGACACTCCCTAGCAGATTCAAGTACCATACTATATCCCACCTTCAATGGCTCTAAACCTGTTTCTGACTACTGAATCAAGCCTCTTTGCCACTTTGAATAGATATTTATAAACACTGAAAAAGAATACTTTTATTTATGCTATGTGTGTCATATTTTAATGGGAGTGCCACCCTACTCCTATGAACATGGAGCACCAATTCTCCATTTTGTGCTTGCCAGACTACAGGAAATGTACTTTCCTTTACAGTAAACAGAAAACTTGAAAGTTTTCTTTGTAGGGCTTTGCAAGAGTCAAAAGTCAAAATGACAAAATGTATTAACTGGGTTGAGCAACTACTACCTTTAAAGTACTTCCTTCTGAATTTTGGATGAGGGCAGTCAGCCAAAAAGGAGTAGCTAATTGCTTCATAAAATATCTTTTGTTCTTGTGCCCTATGTATTACAACATCTCCATCAGCACACCCAACTGTACTTTTCATATAACAGCAAATCCTGATACTCCCCCTCTGGAGGGTATCAAGTACACAGTAAACAATTTAATTAACTGATCACATTTCTTGACTTCTGATAAATCCCTGAATTACAGATGAGTTTGTTTTCAAGTTGTGGTTTGTCATCACTTAATATCCCAAAATAATGTGCCCAGCTCCCAGCAGAAGTCTCCAGGCATGTTATTTGGCTGCTTCATCATCAGTAATTGGAGGTTGGGGATTTGCAGGTTTTTAACATTATGTTAAGCAGCCTCAACGCTGATGATGATGACAAGGACATTTCAGCAAATCCACTTGCAACTTCCCAGCACTCAGTGGAAGGTTTTGCTTGAATAGATTTAACCAGTATGACGTGTCCACACAGCAACATGTGCAGCTGCCTTTCTCTAGAATTTTTCTCATCCTTCCTATTAATTTTTAACTACATAGGCTGTTCTATAATACCCTGGTTTCTCTGACAGAAAAGCAGCACTTTTCTGTAGCATTACTTTTTCTAGTATTGATTGTCAGTTAAATAACTTTTTCCTGATACACATATATTTAAGTGTCACTAGAACAGCTGATCCACAAGAACATAACTGTTTTTTCACGTAACTTGCTGGATACTCTTCAAATCAAGACAATATAATTGTATTTATCAATTCACCTGTTGTGTCTTTTCAGGTAAGTTCCCAGATGGATTGTAGATGGCTGATGATTGCTTGAAAAGCTGGATGCTGAGTATCTGAGAGAGGACGGTACAAGCATAGCACATTCTGTGGTTTTCACATATACTCTAGATTTCTGTTCTGAAATTGTTTGTTGGGGTTTTTTTTAATGAATATATTCATTTGCACTTGGAAAATACTATCACTTGACTAAGAAGCATTGAGCTTTCTTTTGGCTACGACGCTGCTCAGAAGTGTAAATAGTTTCCACGGTGTCATTGTCAGTGCCCCTTCAGAGGTGCATGCCAATTTTGCCAGTGACTCTGAGGTCTCTTTGTACCTTCCACTCTTCTTACAGCTTCAATCTTAGCCATTTTTCTGGCTGTTTTCAGAAAAGCCATTACCAGGACTGCAGGGTCTTCGCTTTCATTAGTTTTTAAATGGAAACTATTCCTGCCCCTTTTCGAAAGAAGAACTTTGCAAAGCAAGGGAAGAGTTTCAGCTTTACACACAGGCCAAACAGCCCCCTCTCAGCCAGGCATGCCAGGCTGCTACACCAGGCACTTCCAGACTACAAGGCCTCAGGCCAAAACATTTCCCAGCAAGTGAACTAGCAGAGCATGAGGCTTAACCCGGGGCTTTCCTGCAAGCATCCCAAAAGATGCCTAGTGAAACAGTTCATCGAAGAAAGGCATTAATTTCACTTTCATTTGAGATGCAAGACAAGATCACCATCTTAAAGGTGAAATGTTTTGTTTTGTTTTTCTTAATTAAAAATTCCACATTTTTACAATGTATTACCAAGTTGTTAAATATTTTACCTTTCTTTTAATTAGCACTTTAGAAAAATGTTTTCCCATGATTTAATCCTTCATAAACCCAATATAAACAGATATGTCAGAACCCTGTCTTAAACTGCATACTCCTAGCTAATTATCAGTTCTGGTACATCAACTTTTTATTAAAACACAAAATGAAAACATGAAAAGAAATATTAATATAGCTGAAACAGCTGGAAGATTGATGTAACATTTTACCACTCATGTTACTGTAGCATTCACTCTGTCTCATGTGTGGTGCCACCACCATATGAAATGACAAATGCAGAGTTGATCAGAACAGTCTCTGCTACTTAACGTTCAATTTTCCTTGTGATTCTCCCTACGCAGCTATTTGCCACTCCACCTTTGTGCACTATTGCTTTAGGTGGTGATGTCTTGCTCTTTTGGGCCTCCAAGTGCCACACTGAAGGCACTGGCATTATGCTTAGGAAGGACTGCTCCACACTGCCAGCCCTCACTGCATTCTCTTGGTGCTCAGGGAGTGCAAATACTGAGGATCCAACCTGGTACAAAACACACCTGCTGCGTGGAAAGTGTGGTGACAGGGGGTCTATGTTCATACAGACTGGGGGTAGAAGGACAGCTATCTAAGAAAAGAAATTGTCCTATTTTTGGTCACCATACTGTCCTTTGCTAAGAAATTTGTTCTGTGTAAGGACATGCATCTGTCACAGCACAAGCCTTCACCACTGAACTAAATGGGCTAAGTCCTGAACATGTTTGTGGCACACATGGCTAATAGAAAGGTAGGTATAACATTGTGACAGAAGTTAAGGTGAAGGTTATTCTTGTCTATAGGAATTAAATAGGATGATAGAAAATCAAAATACTCTTAACACTAAGTTTGCATTATGTCCTTAAGGCTCCCATATCTTTATAGCCCACCCTAACCTGCCAAATTACAGTAGGAAAGTGAAGACTCTTGACAAGTTTGTGAAATGTCAAGCTCAGAATTAAGAATTACCTGACACTGAGAGGAAGTAAAAGCAATAAAACTATGACATTAATTTTAATTCATAGCACTCGAGGGCTGAATATTTCAATTTAAATTGCACAGTCTCATTTGCTTTCTCCCCACAAATTTATCAGCAAATGAAAAAATGAACAACCTTGCTTCATTTCACTGAGGAAGAAAGGAGTTAAATATACTTGCTTACTGTGTTTCTGTTGTTGTTATTCTAAATTACTCCCTGTCTTGAAAACCATCCAGGATACAAGATCCAAATTGAAGTCCTTTCAATTACACACAACAATGAACAAGCAAAGGTAGCAATTTACTCTATTTCAGTTTTGAATGTTGCCATTAGCTTTTCTTGTTCCAATGTCAAATAAACTATGGGCAACCACAAGAAAAAGCAAATCTACTTTCCAGGCCTGTTTTGAGTAAATGAGAGCAGACTCAAACATAACTCTCAAAAATCTATTGTGTTCCCCATTCACAGGAATATTCTGGGGTTGTTTTTTCTCATATTATCCAGAAACAACTTGAAAAAGCTTCCAACAGAAGCACTGAGATCAGTGTGTTGTCACAAACCATTTCACACTTCAGCACACTGCCAGTTTCAACAACAAAAGTTTTATGCAGAAGTTCCCATCACTCTGCTTTCAATGAGAACTTCTTCAGTAAAAAGTAAAGAGTCTAGTATTCTGATCAGGCAAATCACTAAAAACTTAGCTTTAAATATGTAAAAAATTCATGTTTATTAGAATGGGACTGTCAAATCCACCACTGAGCCACGTCCTCAAGTGCCACATCTGCACATATTTTAAATACCTCCACGGACAGCACAGAGACTCAACCACTTCCCTGGGTAGCCTTTTCCAATGCTTTATAACCTCCTTTCAGGCAGTTGTAGAGGGCGATAAGGTCCCTTCTCAGACTCCTTTTCTCCAGGTAAAACACCCCCAGCTCCCTCAGTCGCTCCTCATAAGACTCATTCTCCAGACCCTTCAGCAGCTTTGTTGCCTTTGTCTGGACATGCTCTAGCACCTCAATGTCTTTCTTGTTGTGAGAGGCCTGAAACTGAAGACAGGATTCAAGGTGTGGCCTCACCAGTGTCCAGTTCAAAGAGACATGACTTCCCTATTCCTGCTCGCCACACTATTTTAACCATTAACACATAGGTACTGCATGTCAAAATCCTCAACTCTTTCTTTAGTGCCAAAGGTTCTTTCAACATATAAAACTGCATGCATTTCCTTTTTCAGTGGATGGTACATGAATAATTTGCAATCCATCAGAAAGCAAGATGCATACAGCAAAGATGACATTGAATAAATACTGGGGAAAAAACCCAAGAAAGCTCAGCAAATTTGAATTATTTGCTTTCCTATTTAAATTAATAAACTCATTTGTGAATTAGCCATGGCACATGGCAAAGAAATTAGAGATATCTCACTAGATGACTGTTTCAAAGCATGTAATTTCTTGGCAAATGCATGTCATGAAATCATCTCCTGGGGAACTGCAGTGATAGCGGGGTTTATTTCAGACATTGTGTTGACCTGTTAGTGTGCTATATGAGGATGTCATAGCTTTTCAGGGTACTCATCTCTACCACACTCGGGTGAGGTAGAGCCTTATTTTTAATACATGTATAAAGAAAATAAAGACCAGACAGTCAGAGAAACTAAGTGATTTGTTAAAATTTACACAAAGAGACTGTGGCAGTCAGCCCTCAGATGCAGCTACTCGAAGCTGTAAGGGGCTTCTCTAAATATCAGAGTACCTTATTTTGATCAGATTAGGTAGCTACCACTGGAGAGGCTCAATGAACCTTAAATCACTGACAAGAATACTTGATATGCACTGTAAAGAGTATTAGTATCCCAGCAATACTTCCAGAATCACTATAAGACTTTAACAATGACAAAGACTTTAAACCTGGCCCAGGACAAAGTGTATTAGTTAATGTAACTGCAACTGCAGTAGAAAATAGCTTCAAGAGTAAGTATTTCAACAGTGTTAGCAAATGCACAAAGGTTAAGTTATCTTCTGAAAAGGAACAAGGTCTTGATCAGCTCTAAGTAATATGGGGTTTTGATAACCCTGGGAATGCTGGACTTTAGAGGGTGCTCCCTACACTATTATGTTTAATTGAGGAAAAAGGGCTCCTATTGAAAAACATTCAGTGCAGGGTACAAACTAAGGTCTTCTCACAGGTGCTTCATCCTAGGGAATTATTCATCTTTAGGGAATCTAGAGCACCCTTGTTCTTAACTTCTGTAGCTCAGGGTAGCAGGCCACCAGGGCACAGTTCCATTCCCCTGCTCACTTTCACACCCAGATCCTATGAGTCCTAGGACTCCCACAAGGCTGAAAAGAGAGAGGAAGCAGCTACATACCTGCCATTCCAAGGCATCCCATCGCTTTCTGAAGGCACAGATTATCTTTAATAACCTAGAAGAGAGAAAATATAAAAAATAACTCTTCATAAATGTCTATTATTAAACTTTTACATTGAATTTATGCCTCACAATTACACAGAACCCTATTCCACAAAGCCTTGAGTTTCACAAAATTAGCTACCAGAAGAGACACAACACCGCTCCAGAGGTCTTTCACAGCTTGTTAAGCAGTATGAGGCTCTGCTGCCCAGTGTAGTTATGCACACATGGGGCTCAAATTGTACTTACACTTTACATTATCAGGCTGAACTTCTGCACTACAATGAAGCCCAAGGGTTTGCTACCAGTTTGTTTTTATTAAACAATCTTTCTTTGCCATTTTCAAAGGCATATTTGAGGACACCAGAAAATATGATCACTAGGAGTCAGCAGGAATGTGTCCATATTAGATGATCAAGTCTACTGACATTACACTCATTTTTCCTCTGGAGCTCTACACGGAGCCTTTCAAAGGGACCACACACTAAACCCTGCAGCATATGAGGCAATCTGTGCCAACCTCCTGCCTGCACCTGGACTGCAGGGACTGCTACAGAAATCACAGCTCTAAAACATCAGTGAAAGAAACCAGTCTTTTTAAGGATTGTTAATGCTCAGTGTTTTGATCAAGATGTAGTAGTCATACAAGTTTTCATTTAACAAAAATGCTTCCTTGCAGGAGATAATACAGAGTTTGGAATGTCGGCTGATTAGCAGGGATCTAACTCTGCTGAGTGACATGACCCACACTTGCTGTTTCTGTTTGCTACCAAGCACTGCATGTGAGTAATATTAAGTACTGACTTATGTCAACACCACTGTTATGGTACAGCAAGTTAGGGGCAATTTTCTTCCTTGCCTGCTCAGGGAAGCCAACACTTTGGTTATTGCTAAAGCTGTAACTTCAGTTAACCTTGTATGAAAACATTTCTTACTCCACAAAGAGCACTTTCTCTCAACATAACAGAAAATGCAAGATATCTGACAAATTCAGATGCACCAGGAGCCCTGGGTTTTAAGTGGACACTGGTCTGGAAAACATGTCCGTACAGGACTGGAGGCAACTCTTGCAGAGGAGAAAGAAGATACAAACACAAGCAGGTTCATGAAGCACACTCTGAGCACCCCCCAGACACAGCTCTGGAAGATCCCAAGCACTAAGCTCTTCACTAGACACTATTTCCAAATACCTCATTGCACTGTTCTCCCTGTACTCCAGAATTCTTGCACACAAGCTGAGTTCAAGTTCTGTAATGTCATTATTGATGTATTTTCGTTGGTTAAACAATCTCTATGACCATGAATTTTGAACAGCCAAACATCTCAAGAACTCAGAAAGAACAGGAAACTCCAGTGGCAAGCTTAAACAAAAAACTGTGTGTGGGATAGATATATATCTACGTGTATGTACTTCCATATATGCACATGGATACACAGCAACAGGAATCACATTGAAAGGGAATCAATCTTTGCCAGATATTTCCAGAGCAGTCTAGAGCTCTATCTGCATTAAGAAAATGTGTACCAGTACACTGAACTGATGTAATAACATCAGTTAAAAACACAAATGAAAATATAAAACACTAATACAATGATGTTTTATGAAATTTTAAATGAAATCTTGTTTATAAATATAAATCCCAAATATTAGTCTTACAAATTATATCAGCATATATATGAATGCAAATCAACATCAACAGTTGCATTGTAAATAAGCTTGTAAAAAAAAAGCAGACAGTGATCCAAGCATGCACAAAGACATGCAGAAAATGTGGCTTTCTAGCTAACAAGCTTTATTTCCTACTTCCTAAGAAATCAGTGCACAAATTGCTCCTGAGCTCCACAGGCTCCAGGCATTTGTTCCTGTGAGGTTTTACAACAAGTGATGCACAAAATCTCTGGTGTTTGTACATGCATGTGCATCAACTACAAATCACATCACATAACAGCACTCCTTGTTTTTCCTTCTGCCATATCTGACATTCAGTTCTCAGTAGTCTGCACTGGAAAATATAGTCTGGGTATTTGGCACAAATCTTCCACTCTGCTGCAGTGTGTCCATAACACCAAGAGGGCACCACGAGGGGCTCCACATTGGCAAATAGTACCAATTCCATGGGCTACATCATGCTTCAAAAGTAATTAATTTAAAGCAGTAATACTGTAAGCAGACATATTTCTAAGCTCTACATTAATTTATTCTTCTGGTAGACTAAGCTGGCATATTATTTTCTGGTTTTCAGTTTCCTGTAGTACTATTTCCTGTTGATTAGCCTTTCTGTAATCCCACCACAATCTATCATTTGTGACTCCCTCTACGCCCCACTTCACAATCTCAGGTATTCTCCATGCAGTCAAAAGAAAACTATGCTGACATGTTTTGAGACGACTTGACAGACACAAACCTAGATAAGGAGAAAGCATGAAATATAAAAGCTGCATCCTAAAAGCTAGTAGCCCACCTCATAGGGGGCTGACACCAGTGGGCAGGTGCTGTAACTAGATAAATACCAAGGGCCTGTGCTCAGAAGCACCGCAAAGCACAGACACAGAATGACAGAATTGTTAGGGTTGGATGAGGCCTATGGACATCATCTAGTTCAACCCTCCTGATAAGGCAGGGTCACCTAGAGAAGGTGACACAGGAATGGTCAAGATATGTTTTGAACGTCTCCAGAGAGGAAGACTCCGCAACCTCCCTGGCCAGTCTGTTTCAGTGCTCTGCACCCCGCAATTTAAAGAGGTTCTTCCTCATGTTGAGGTGAAACTTGTGTTTTAGTTTATGGCCATTGCTCCTCGTTCTATTGCTGGGCACCACCAAAAAGAGTCTGGCACCATCCTCTTGGCACCAGACTTTGAGGTATTTATATGCACTGAGATTCCATCTGTATCTTCTCTACAGTAAACAGGCCCAGCTCCCAGAGTCTCTCCTGTAAGAGAGATGCTCCAGACCCCTATTCATGTTTGTGCCCCTCTGCTGGACCGTCTCCAGTAGCTCCCTGCCTTTCTCGTAATGAGGAGCCCAGATTGGATCGGCAGCCCCCCTAGGCCGACCCCCGGCAGCTTTTTGGGCCGCTGCGCTGAGCCCAAGTGCCGCTGCTCAGCCGAGCACACCCTCGGTGCGCCCTCACACGGGCCCTCCCCCTCTCGGAGCCCGCGGACCCGCCTCGCCGAGAGGCCGCTCCGCCACCCGCGGGCACAGCGCGGGCACA